>CM057815.1:44257000-44704500 GCA_030067965.1 Latrodectus elegans
TACATTCGAGTATTTTAAATATCAGTAAAAATTGATTATAGTATTTTCTCGGTAAAAATATTTTTTATTTTAAAGTACCAATTTACTTCATAACCCAATGTGTATTTAAAGTTAAAATGAATTTTTATATTTTTCTTAAGGAAAATAATTTTTAATAAGAAACAAACATTAAATTATCGGAATATTGAGAAAAGTAATACATTGGTATAGCAGAAATTGCTTTGATTGTAAATTTTTTTTTTAATTTGGAGAACGCATACAATATTTTTTTTTATTAAAATTATGTCTATTTCATAAATCTTATTTCACTTTCAAATGAAAATTAGTAAATGGTGTTTGCATGGAAACAAATTTCATAATTTATTTATTATTTTCTCAATTAAAAATAATATATTTTTTATTTCTTATACCCAAAAATGAAATATATTCTTAATTAATTTTTTCAGTTTCAACATAACATTATTACCATGATTAATGTTATTTTATACTGAAAAAATACCAAATTATTTTAAAGGAGTGGCTTATGACTAATATTTTTAGTCTTTTAAAACAATAATTTTACTTATTGTAGCCTGCTAAATGTAAGCTCGTATAATAATCTCAGATTATATGCCACTAGACTTATTAATCAACTTGCTTGCCTCTACTATAGTTGCTAGAGAATTGTTGTTTTTTGTCTGCATAAACATTACGATCCAAGAACATATATAAAAGAATATGTAAGGTGTGATGTTGAGTTAAATGTTTAAGTAACAGCTGACTGATCATGAAAATGCTTGGCTCACTTCCAAGAGTAACTAAAAGTAAATATAACTCATCATTTCTTTTCTGCCTTTTAAAATCAAATTTAAAATCTCTTGCTTGTAGCAACTCAGTAGAAATATATTCATATGTCACGTTCATCAAAATATTTGTTTGCT
Organism: Latrodectus elegans; assembly: GCA_030067965.1. Classification (NCBI taxonomy): domain Eukaryota; kingdom Metazoa; phylum Arthropoda; class Arachnida; order Araneae; family Theridiidae; genus Latrodectus; species Latrodectus elegans. Next base: position 44,257,921 of record CM057815.1, read on the forward strand.
ACGCCAGTAAACTTCAGAAAAAAATTGCTTTGCACTTTAATTTATCAATCCAATTTTCAAGGCATCTTGAATATTTTGATTTAAAATTTAAAAGTTTCTCTTATTGAAATAAAAAAAATTCGTACTCAAATAACTCTTTCACATTTATTTCTCGATTTTTTAATTATCATTTTTTAAACTTCATAAAAAATTTCTCATTCAAATTTAAATTTATTAAAATTGTTTTCATGAGATATACAATTGTTAGTGACTTTTCATTCTAACTCAAGTATCTCAAGAGATTTCATCCTCAAAGTGCGGTTAATATATAAATTATTAAGATAAAATTTGATTTTTTATCACATTCATGCATATCTATGAATGCAAACCAAATGAATTAATTGCGATAAATTCAAAAAAAATTTAATGTGAAAGTATCAACGAAAATAGCCACTGTATCGAAATCCTTAGTCAACAGTTATGTAGATATATATGCTGGATAAGTTAAAAATATATATCAAATAATTTTTCTATTAATAAAAACTTTTCTTTAGAGTTTTTCTTTAATTTTTTGAAAAATCTAAATGATAGTATAAAATAATAAAATATTTTACCATCTAAAACTTTAAAATATTTAATAAACTGCTTAAGTGATTTCATATCTATACATGTAAACTAATGTAGTTGTACAAAATTACACTGAATTTTTCATATATAAAATATTTTATCATTTAAATTATAGAATTTAATTTAAATTACATAATTATTATTTTACTTTTCCTAATTTTGCCTACTTTTCGTTATATAGTTTATTTTTAAATTAAGTTAGAATTTATTAAATCTTGAAATACGTGTTCACTTATTTATATTTAAGCTATCATATATGCTTAAATTAAGAATATTTATTTAAAATAAAGTTTTATTGTAAAGTTTCTTCACATAACATTTGTGTGCAATTATTTGGGTTAAATTTAATCTATTGAATTTTATATTTTTCTCTCATGCAAATCTGTTTATGTATATATATATGGAAAAATGCTAATTCAAATAAACACCAAAATCATAAATCGCAGCATAAAAACTTAAAGAAACTAATATTTTGGAGAGATTACACTCGTGGATGTTTCAATAATTTTTAAGTAAATTTTTGAACCTTTACTACTTTTTTTAATAATGCTATGTAAAATTTACTCGACTATAAAATCATAATAAGGGAATAGAAATAGAGAATTTATGATTCAAGATTTCAATAAAACGTAAATTTCATTAAAAAAATATTTATAACATTAAAAAAATATGAAAACGAAGTATTTTTCATATATAAGAGATAAAACAAATAATAATAAAATATTATTAAATAAGAGACAAAATACTTATCCTTAAAAAAGTAATGCAATACAAAACATGCTTCTTTTAATAGAAGTACAATGTGAAATAGTTTACTTCTAAAAACTATATTATTATAGGAATTTAAATTCTATTTTAATTATGTTTTTCTACAGAACTTAAATTCTTCACACCACCCTCTCTCTCTATCTATATGTATATATCTGTATCTTACAATCAAAATACTCTGGGATAATTATAGTAGATTACGACTTAGTGATCTTAGATGAGGAGATTCACAAATTAATAGTTAAAAGAAAGTTTGAATAATTAAAGAAAATAAATCCGTATATTTTTTAAAATGTCTTCTTTAATTAATCATTTATTATCTATTATAAATATAAAATGCTGTAATTCGTTGTTTATTTTTATATAATTCTATTTTCTTGTAAGATATTATCGTAACAAGCACATGCAAAACTTCTGAGGAAAATTCATTATTTGTATTTTTTATAAGTAATACAATTTCTAAAATTTCAGAGTTTTTTGAAAAATAAAGACAGATTTTAAAAAAAATAAACACTATTTTGGAATTAGTTTAATAACTATTTTAATGCTCTTTAAGATTTTTCCATAAATTTTAAATCTGCAGTGAAACAAAGAATGTATTCAGAATTTAGTTATTATGTGATATTTAAATTGCTTAAAACTGATGTTTAAATTAATTTTGAAAGGAGAAAAGAATTTTATTCTATGAAATTATATATTAAGCATTAAGTATGCCTTTCAATCAACTAGTATGTAAGAGAAAATAAATCTAAAGTTACTTCAATGCTCTTACAAGTTATTCTATATACGTTAAAAAAGCAGAAATACAATTTTGACATAAATATCAAATTTAAACTAATGAAAAAAATAATTTTTATAAAAAATTTAACTTTATTTGAAAGATGTTTTAAAAATAAATCTGATTTAAATACTTATATCTCCAACAATTAGTTATAAATACTAGTTCTCTTCTCAGAACATATTTTTATGTGATTTTCAAAAATTCCAAGACATGTACCTTTCTAGAAAGTTAAATTTACATGATTCCATAAACTAGTAAACATATTTTTCGAAACCTAATCATTCATTCCAATCTTGGTTTAAAAATATTTTTTACACACGCAGGTTATTTCTTCTATATATATATATATATATATATATATATATATATATATATATATATATATATATATATATATATATAAAGGAGATTAAAATTTTTTATTTAATTATTTTAATAATATAAATTATAAAATAATTTAATTAGTTCATTCGTTACTTGTAGTTTTTGTCTGATATTGGAAAAATATAAATAAATTCAAATGAATGAATATTTAAACGGAAATTTTAAATTATATTAATTCTTAGCTTTTTATTGTTTTTCAATTTCAGGAAACGCTATATTTTAGATAACTCAGCATTTTTTAATTGCATTCAGATAGTTCAAAACAAAGAATCAGAACACCAATTTCATCTATTATCTGTATTCGACCTCGCAAGCAATAAAGCGTCCCTGAAATCAAATATTCAATTTATACTTGGATTCAGATTACATTCATCCATAAATGAATACGATAAATGCAGGAAATAGAAGAAATACAAATCCTCTTTTCCGGTTTTCATAGGGAAAAATGCAGTTAATGTTACACAATTCTTTTGATATTTGTGACGAGAAATGAATTTAATTTTAAAGCTAGTTCCTTATGCAAAGCTAGTTTTCAGATCGGTTTCATATTCTTAGTATATTTAATGATAATGAGTTATCGTTTTTTAATTCTAAGATAACAGTCATAGAATTAAGTGTATTTTTATGTGATTGTAATATAAAAGTTAATTAAATATAAATAAAATAAATTTGAAAGAAATTTATACCTAATCTAAATTGACTAATTTTAGGGCTAACTATAACTCTACTGTAGATCTTATGATTCGGAAAATAATAATTTTACTGATATGCAACGTTTCCTCATTTTGATGCCTTCAAATCCAGTCTTTCATTAGAAGTATCCACGAGATTTATGACCACTTTTTAAACAACTTGATAATGTAGTAATTGGTTTTTATACCTTTACTCTTACATTATTGTTGCTTTCTATTTAGTAATTAATGTTTCAATTACAGAATAGGAATTAGTTTTGATATTAAAGAATAAAATTTCCAGTAAAAAATCTTCAAATGTTTTCAAAATAACATGCATTTTGATTGATTAGGTTTTGTAAAACAAAGTCTGATTAAAGACCAACTTAGCTAAACGAAATTATATAAAAAAGCTTTTTTCAAACCCAAGCATTTTTAAAAGCTATTTCAAAATGTAATAAAAATAAAGTTTTAAAATATTATTTTAAAAAATGTATTTAATGTTTATTGTACATATGAGTGTATAAAACCTTTAAACCAATACTTCATAAAAATGCAAAAATATTCCGGTGCAGAGGTTTAATTATGGACTTAACATCATTGAGACGAAATTGCAAATCAATATAGTTTCAAGAGACAATGGAAATTTACCTTTTAAACTGAAAAGTTTTTTTTTCCGGAACCGGAAGACGTATCTTTTGCTGATTCCTTGAACGATATTTAGTCGTCAGAGAGACGTAGAGCCGCAGCATCAGCCTCCAAGGATAATAAGGCTTTGCAGATGGATAAAAAGGACTTACGAGAGCCCTTCTTAGAAGATTTTAGTTTAAATGCTTTCATGCCTTTTGATCCAGCCGAAACAGAGTTTCCGAAATGCAAATATGTGACATTTTTGGCTTCGGAACAGAAGCTTAGGATAATCTTGAAAGATGAAGTAATATTGAAACAGTTTGCTTGCCACTGGATTTACAGATTTTCTTGGCACCGCTTGCGTAACAAGAATAATTATTCTTATATCCTTAGGATGAATAATCTCGTTGATAACCTTAACCGTGATGATTTCTTTTTCTAGTGCCCAATGAGGACAACTTCAAGAGTAGGCAGGGTAATAATCACAATAATGAATACTTTCTTTTTTTTTTTCTGCGCAGTCGGAATTATCGTGAGCAACTACTGCACAACGAATGCAAGTCAGTTTGCCTTTGCAAGCAGTTTCCGTGTTTCGAAAAAGCTGGTAATGAAAGTATTTTAAATAATATGGAATGAGCAGTCAGATTGATCAATTCATATTACATGCACTTTTGATGTACTGCGGCAAGTTTGGAGTCACAAAAATCAGAACAAGTTGCTTAGTATCGAAAAACTTTCCGTTTTCTTCGACTGTAATAAGTTTAATGACATAAATTTTTTGATTCTGAAGGTTTTCAAGAATATCATCTGTCGGTGTGTTTATCAATCTTTAGCAAAGTCAACACCACAAAAAAAAAAAAAAAAATCAGATGACCATGAGGCACGACAGCTTCTTCCAAATTAGCCAAAAAACTCATATATGTAATAAAATCTGTTTGCATATCTGAGGCAACTTCTATGAGTAAATTGACAGAGTACATTTATTTTAATACTTTTTACTTTTCCACAATTATTTCTGATATTCCTCCTTGAATATCAGAAAATGGAAATAGATATAAATATATCATTATTTCTTTTAGTTTTAAATCCTATTGAAGCTGAGAATTAGAAATAACAAAAAAAATTCTTTTAGTAATAAAAAAAATGTAAGTTTTAAATTAAATAGCTGATGTTTTCATTTGGGAAAATAAAAAGATATATTCTCCATAAAATTATTCTATGCCTCTATGATAACCAAGTTCAATGTGCTCACAGTGTATCCCTGAATGGCCTCCACTCAGAATGAGTCATTCAGCAAATGTACGCTGTTCTTAACATATAAGATCGCGATTGATGTACCACATCGTCCGCTTACCTGAAGCAGAGGCCAAAGTAAAGCGTTGGTCTCTGATGGCCTCGAATAACCAGGACTTTCCTTTCCAGGAACACGAGTCACCATGTATGAAAAATGTGTGATATAATCCCGGTTATTGTTGTCGTGTCCAGTAAAATAGTGCGATGGAATCAAAGTGGACTTGCAGTTTAGAGCAGAGATGGAGTGCTTCTGAGAAGAAGCATGAAGTAGTCTTCTGCTGGCTATTGCATCAGCATGAATGAGGATCGGGTTGTTAGAAAATTGAGTGTTATCTCATGCTTCTTTTTTAGAGGGTGTCAACTTGATTAGGAGAAGCTAATAGCAACAGGTCGCGATAGCTACTGTAAAGGAACCTTAAACCATTTACAAATAAACCTATCGAATGAGAAAAGAAGAGAAAAAATAAAAGAAACGAAAGAAAAGGACAGATCCCTTGGGTACCTCGGAGTTATAATACCCGTGTTAATTCAAAGAAAGCAAGCTCCTGAATGGCTTGAAATAGCAAGGCTCATAAAAATGTATATTATCTAATATTAATGCAAAGCTTAAGTTACATTTAATAGAGGAGACAAAACGTTACAGTTAAGGAATTACACTTTAATTAACTCTATATTCTTGTTTGTTAAATAAAAAGTTTCTTCCACAAGCTAAGTATTTACAGAGGAATTTTCTTACGAATAATTATTTTGATCTTCCCTGAATGCGATGAATACTGTATCTATAGGTTATGTTATCAAATAAGGATAAAACTTTTATTGATTACTAGGTTATTATTTTATATGTAATAATACAAGTATCAATGTACTTGTGTTATTTAATATTTATTTTTGTAGGGGAAATTCCAAGATGGTTGAAAGGCAGCCTCATACGAATAGGCTCTGGGCTTCTGCAAATCGGTCCTGATCGTTATAATCATGTCTTTGATGGGATGGCTCTAATGCATCGATTCTCTTTTGAAGATGGTAAAGTTACTTATAAGAATAGATTTCTGAGAAGCGACACCTACAGACGAAATATGAAAGCCAATCGTATAGTTGTTGGTGAATTTGCCACCCCTGGAATTCCCGATCCTTGTAAAACTATATTTCAAAGGTACACTTTAAATAAGTGTTCCAAATCTATTCCATTTAAATTTTCAAAGGTTCATTAATTTAATTATTTTATTAATATAGTTATTAATTTTTGTTTTTTAATAAGTTATCTGATGTTACATAAAGAATTAAAGAAGAGATTCAAAAATTATTTTTTTAGATTCACAAAATAAAAAAAGCTTCAACAAAACTGCTTTATTTTTATAGGTTTTTTAAGTAAATAGTATAAGGGAACAATAGAAAATTCTTCATAGCTGAGAAATCACATGTACTGGAAAGTAAATTTAATTTTATTTAGCTAGATTTTATTCGTAATTCATGTAGAAATTATTAATAAAATATACGAAAGAGTTCTTTTATTAGTTTAGTAATATGAATGTTACCACATTTCAGTATTTAGTCAGTATAGCTTATTTTTCTATTATTTTTCTTTAATTTTTTTTGCCTTTTATTTATTTACTTATTTTCGCAAATCTATTAATGAAGTAACAAACTTATAAAAAATTTTTACACTTAAAAAATATATAATCTATCCTCAGAAATATATAGAATAAGTGAAATTCAAAATAAGTTTTACCCGAGGCTTAAGAAATTTCTTTTTAACATAATTTACTTGATACTCAGTTTTTTTAATCGAAATAATATCATAAATTTTGAAAAATACAGTATTTTTAATAAATTCGCTGATATGTTTCTGAATACTTTTAATTAAAAAGTTCCAGTTCATGATATAATGCATTGTTTATCCATTTTGAAATGTTCACACAAAAGAGTTTCAACCAATTTTTGAAATATATTATGTACTAATTTCCATTCTAAAATTTCTACTTTAAATTATTTTTTAAGAAAGCAAAAAATTTTCGGGATACATTTATTCTAAAGAATATTAGGCAAATAATATTCTATATTTTTCTGCTTAAGATTATTTTTATTACTTAAGGTTATTTTTATATACAATTACTAATTTATATTACAATTCTTATAAATTGATAATTGTAATAAAATTTAATTATTAATTTAAATAACTGTTGCATACAATTAGTTTTTAATCATTTTACATTTATTGTTATTTCTAGATTTTTTAGCTTATTCAACATTGATAATTTAACAGATAATGATCTGGTTAATATAATCCTGTATTCTGATGAAGCTTATGCTTGCTCTGAAACGAATTCCATTTGGAGAATAGATCCGAAAACATTAGAAAGTATCGAGAAGGTAACGTAAAATGAAGTTGTATGTATGTTTTCAAATGGTAAAATACTGTGTAATTAGCAATATTTAGTCTGTCCAACTTCGTATGTAAAAGCATCTGAAATTTATTATTTAATTCGGCTGATTAAATGGAATTAAATATATTCACCATAGTGCTTATGAGTCTTAAAAAACTGGCTTGTAAAAGGAAATAAACACCTTTAAAGAAATAATCTTCTGAATCCAATTAGAGTTCATTGAATAGTACAATTCTAGTATTGTAAATCAATCATGGAAGTTGATTATTAAAATAATTTGTCACAAATACCGATATGTAACATAAATTTTCTACCAGAAAAGTTTTTAAGTTAGAAAAAAACCTTGAAAGCAATACCTTTAGGGCAGATAATAATCACCACCCAAATCTATGATTTTCTGCCAGCGATTTGATAGTCTTTCAAAGCTTTCAGTCCAAATTTTGGTATACGAGAGTATAAAAACAAATCAACTTCATTGTGGACGTCCTGTGCGAAATAAAGCAGTACCAGTAGTTGTTGCACCATCATGCTTCCTCGTACTTAGCACCGAGTACCAGCAAAATGTAACTGCAGGTGTGGGAAAAGTAAAAATTCGAAGAAGTGATGTCGGAGCTATATGATAAGCATGGCATACGATCCCATTCGAGTCTGCACAGAGTACAGCCGGCGAAGCAAGCATATGCGTCATCTTCATTAAACAGTACCTTCTACCTTCAAAGCTCTGTCTAATGTCATGGATTCCCTAGCAACGTCAGTACGGAATAGCATCTCTCTGTACAGCTTTCTGTCGATGATTTTACCTTTTTCCAGATACTCTTTATATATATAATACTACGCCAGTCCCACCAAATATAAAGCATGATCTTTTTATTAGTCAAATTGCGCTTTGTGACGCTACTGAATGGCCTCAACGGATGCAGAATGTTAATTTATTTTTTAAAAGAAATCCATATTTTTAACTATTTTAGGTGTAATTAAATCGATTTGTAGCTATAAAAACTATTATAACTTGTTGAGAAATTCTATTTTTGTTAAGGTATTCCATAGAAGCAAAAAAAATGAGGTCCATACTTCCTTAAAATATTCATTCCAACTATTTTTTGGCTTTTGTTGTTGAATTAAATCCTCTTTTCATCACAAATGATGACCTGATCTAGAATTTTATCCTTTCGCTAATATTCGAGCAGGGTGATTATGCAGAGAATATATTGTTGGCCTGAACTCATTTGTCTTTATCTGCTATAGTCATCTGATGCACTACTCAGCGTCTGATCTAGTACAGTAAGTTTCTGCGATGCATAGCGTGACTAATGGATGTATCATTAACTTATAACTTCTTAGCTACCTATTGAGTGTTAAATAAATATTTTCTTCAAGTTCTCACGGGTGGGTCTTATCAACATCAGGAGACCGACTAGAACTTCCTGTTCTTTTAAAGTCATAGTGTTATTCTTGAATTTTCATAACCAAAAACCTTCACAGTGTCATGTGATTCAACAATAGAGGCTCTAAATCTGTGCACAGGATTTGGTGACATTCCACAGTTGACTTTTTCTAAGAGAACTGAAAGTGAATGATGGTTCTAATCTGATAATCTTTCAAATAACAAAAATCATCTGACAAAATGTAAACAAATACACCAGCGTAAACTGTTTACCCAGATGATAATTTTTTCCAATGGCAGATTGTAGACAGTTACAACTGCAACAGAGTCTATTAATCTATTGTTGCCTTATACCCAAGGAACCGGCCAGAAACTGCGACCTCTTAACTGCCGAGGCGTTGCCCCGGGTGCACCACAGGGAGTGGGTCACCATTGCACCCTCAGACATGCCATATGGACCCGTTTATAGGGTAGGCATCATTCATACTTCATTCATACACACAAGGAAAGGACAAAGACTGGATAGAGAGAGAGAGAGAAAGTACATCCATGCCTGAACCGGGATTCGAACCCAGGATCTTCCTATTCGTAGTCAGGCATGTTGACCACCAGACAAGTTGGCCGGATACCAGATAATATTAGTGGAGGCAGAAAACTGTTGTTACAACCCAATATATAAATTTCATATTAGGTTTTATAAATTTATTAGATTGTACAATTTGTAAAATTTCAAACAATTAAAAATTTACTCATTTAAATTTTTATGAAAATTTACTTGTTATAAAATTTATTTATTATTATTAAAATTTTAAAATTTACTTACTCGTTACTTTTATTGAATTATAAGTTATTTAAAAAACTGTTTTTTCTCTAGTTATAAATGATTTCGATTGCTTACAATTTCTTATACACTTAATAGTCATATTTTCAGTTAGATTTTTATTTATTTTTTAAAATTTTTTCATGTTTTTAATTATTTTAGGTAAAATTAAATAGATTTGTACCGATAAATGCTGCAACAGCGCATACACATGAAGACAGTGATGGTATTGTTTACAACGTCGGAAGTAGTTATGGATTTAATTGTAGCTACAATATTATAAAATTCCTACCGAAAGGTATGTAAAATCCTCAACTCAAGAAATTTCTTATTTGAAATAATTCTGAAGCCTATTGTAATATCATTTAGTACTTCTCTAAATTAATACTTTTTAATTCAATTTATTTTTAGTGATACAAATTAAGACTAAACCCCTGAACTGTTTTTTTTTTTTTTAAATGATAAATATATTTATAAGCATAATTAAATGTTTTGAATATTTTCTAATTATGTGTTGTCACATGAAGGAATATACACATATGATATACGAGGGCAATTTAATATGTCTGGGATTCAAAATGTGACTTTCTGATAACACACATTCTGTGTTCAGTTCATTATTATACACAACATCTGTGAATTTTGCTGACGATGCAAATTAATTTGCATTCTACTGAATCAAAAGCAAACAATGATATTTTGCTGGAAGACCATTTTTTGAAAGTGCATTAAACAGCAAAGAAAGTAAACATATCAAATGAACGTGTGTTCAATACTTTCCACGAAAATTTGGGTAAAGGAAATTATCAAGGAGATAGGTGCAGTTTTGTTCCATCAACAATCGTAAGAACTTTACGATTGTTGATGGAACAAAAGTGGATTAATATCACCATTTAAATATAATGTTTAAACAAGTTCCAGAACAAGCCAAGCGAATTTTTGCGGCGTTATCTTACCAATGATGGAACTTAATACATTACTATACACCAGAAATGAAAGAACAATCTGAACAGTGGACTTCTATTAGTAAACCTGCTACATATAGGCAAGAATTATTCATTCGAACAGAAGGATTATGGTCACAGTTTACTGAGATTCAAGAGGTATAATTGTCATTGACTATTTAGAAAAGAGAAAACAATCATTGTATGTTATTATATATATTTATTAGATTGTTTAAATTAAAAATTGAAAAAGACATAAATCTCATTTTACAAGGGGAAAAAAAAAAGCTTTTTCGATACGATAATGTTCCATCTCACTCGTCTGATGTCACAGATTCTAAACTTGGTTGACTTACGCTACGAATTGCTAACTAATATACTTTCTTGACTTGGATCCTGAGATATTTTTAGAAGGGTTTAGTGGAAAGAGATTTTCATTTTAAATTTTGAGAACGTTAATGCCACTCATGACGATTTTGATGATTTTAAATTTAGAACGTTGGAAAAAGTGTATGATTACGAAAGTGGAGTATGTCAAAAGTAAAATGTGTCTGATTAAGCACATTTTACTTTAAAAAACTTTTACATCAAGTAAAAAAAAAAAAAACAATGTGTCTGATTAAGCACATTGCTTTATTTTTACTTTAAAGTCACTGATGTATCAAGCTGTGTGTGCGTGCTTCATACATATAAAATATTATATTATAATTACAAGTTACAAATAATAACACAATAAAAAATAAAAAATAATTGATATACATGGACAAACTTGAGCTCTTACAATATTTCTCTGAATGCTGAATCATGTAATATTTTACAGTGATTTTTTTTTTTTAAGATTTATATTTCCATAAAATGAAATGTTTTATTTTTAAAAAGAATGAAATACGTCCTCCAGAGTATTATTAACAATAAAGCTACCAATCGTCTACTTTTTTTGTTATTATTAGTCATTATTAGCTACACAGTCCTGTAGCTAATAGTACATCTGATAGTGTAAGCGTCTACTTTTTTTAACGCTTACACTCTCAGATGCATTATTAGATACAGAAATGCAAAGATTTCTTCTTTAAAATTGGTTTTTAAAATATTTTTCTTTTCTGAAGTATTCATTTATCTGGAATGACAATTCTTCTAACTAATTTTATGGAAACGTGAGTATCAAAAGAAAGAATTTAGTTTATATAATACTGTATGAAATTACTATCAGCAAAATGGTACTTTAACATGGGGTTGAATAAATTGGACTTTTGGTTTGTAAAAGTGTTTCCATCATTCATTGTAATATAAATTTAGAACTAAATAGAACCTTACATGGCTTGCAAGAAAAAGGATATAAATATAATATTTTTGGCATTTAACCAAGTTAAAGTAATTGTTATGAATAATCTGTATGATTGAGTCAAAATAAAAAAAATATATAAAGTAACTAATACATTTTATTATAGAGCATAAAGATGACAGTCCATTCCAGAGGGGATCCGTTATATGTAAAATACCATCTTCAAAGTTCCTTAATATCAGTTACCATCACAGCTTTGGAATGAGTGAGAATTATTTCGTCTTTGTGGAGCAACCTCTTTACTTATCCCTGCCGAAGATGGCATGGGCTCATATCATTGGTGGATCCTCATACGCTGATGGATTGCATTGGGATAACACAGAATTTGTAAATTTCAGAAATTTTTTCTAATTTTATTTTAAATATTAAACTTTTTGATTGTAAATTATTCATAAAAATGAAAAGAACATATTAGTTCAAATTCACTAATCGATTTTATGTTTCAAACATTTGACTCGAATTCCTCAATTTAATCCAGTTTATTTTAAGAAATTACAGCATAATTCAAAGTGTAGCCCATAAATTCATGATAAGTCACACTCCACCAAAAAAGCAATATAATAAAGCTAATTTTAATTTTTTTAAAAAATTAATTTTTTACCTAAATACATTTGATTAATTGTAAATCTGCATGTATTTATAATTACATTGGCTATTTCATTTCATTGAAAAATAACAAATGAAGTTTGTAAGATTAATCTTAGAATATTTATAAGATTTACTGACATTTTATCTTGTATAACTTAAGATAAAAAAAATGGGAGTCAATATACTAGGTAATATAAATTTGCTAAAATAGGATAAGTATGGCCACACTAAATAAGAAACATTAACTTAGATATGAATAGTTATATTTAACGCAATTAATGTAACTTATTTTAATCATTTCTTTATTCTACATTGAGGCTATAGACTATTCTCGTTCAAGAATGAATTTTAAAGATATTGATCTAAGTTTAAATCAACTTGACATTATGGTGGAAGATTATTGTTAAAGAAGTTTTTTTTTATTATCTATTTAGTTATTTATTTTACAGACTCGATTTCACATTGTTCGCCGAAGTGACGGCCAACCGTTGGAAACTGTATACATTGCGAACAACTTCTTTGTCTTCCACCACATCAATACCTACGAAGAAGATAATCATCTCATAGTCGATATGTGCACTTATGGAAGTGGTAAAATCATAAAAGCCTTGTATGTCAATGCCTTAGAGCAATTATTCTCGAATTCCAGCATGCCATCAGCAGAGTTCGCTTCTAAGGCAACTAGATTTGTCCTGCCTCTTATTTCCAAAAACGATGCAATTGTAAGTATTTTACTATCAATGTTATGTGAACTAATTCATCATAAAACCAATTGTTTTAAATTTTGAAATAAGTTTTTATATATTTGTTCAAGGATTATTTTCAAAATCGTAACTGCCTTGCTTTTGAGATTATTTTAATTAAAGTATTCTTTATTTGATTAAATAGATTTGAAAGCGATTCTTTACCGAATAGTCAAAATTCGTTGAATTTCATTTGCTAATATTGTATCTCGATTGCAACAATGTCTCATGAAAATATTCATATATTCATTGCAAATATATATTACTAGTTAGAAGAATGCTATTATACTGGAAATAGATGGTTGGATAAATTTAAAACAAGTGCTATGTATATGGATCGAAAAGAATTGAGGATTAGACGAGGTTGGTAATAATAGATCAATAACGGAGACATCAAGAAAGGAGCGGTTAAAGAAGAGTCATAACAGAATGGGAAAAAGCAATGATTGTTAGAGCAGTCATCACAACAATCAGTTTCTCATGATCAACAATCCTACTTTGTCCCCTCACAAACACGTAATTGTTATGACTATCTTTAAACAAATGAGGGAACACAATTTGCATTCATCAAATGTAACTCGATAATTTCATTGGAAATTATCTATGTAATATACATATATAATATGTTGTTGTTGTTGGTTTATCCTCTTTAAAGATCTGACATTTGTCAGATCAACTCCATTAACTGTTGACAGTTAGAAAGTCAATGACAAGCAAGGGATTTGAGGATAAATCCTCCCGGGAATGTCCGACGCAATCCGGAATATGTTTCGATGAGACTGGATGTTCACAGCATTTTGTCCAAGTTTGATAAATTTTTGTACCACGTTCAAACGATAAACATTTCAGATGTCTACTTGAGAATCTGGCCAAGGCAGTCGGAGATTTCCGGTCATATTTGTTTCCAGAAGAGTTCTAGGAGATGTACCAGAATACCATTGGTGTGCTGGTGGAATTTGCCAGATTGAATTAAATCTATATTTTTCGTTAGAGTAAAGTTCCTGATAAGAGATGAATCAGTGGGTGTATCTTCCTCACTGCCCTCTTTGGCCAGTCGATCTGCGGTCTCATTGCCACTAATATTTACATGGGGTGGAGTCCATTAGCGATTTACAACATGTTCTTGGGAGATCATTTTCAATTTCAACAGTTGAATACTTGGGCATAATCAATACATATTTTGTAGCAACTTTTTTGCTGATTGTATTAATTTTCCTAAAAGTTCACTCTGTTTTGATCAATAAAAGAAAATTAAATTAAAGAATCACAAGAATCTTGGGAAAGCAATTTTTTTGTGATGTGATGTTGTTCATTAGATTTCAAAATTAATGTCTTATATTAAATATCTTATAAAATAATATATAATGTTTTACATTATTTTATTTTACACATGAGTAGTTTGTAATGTTATACATTACAACATATTATATATATTCCAAGAAATGATAAATATATTTTAAGTTAAATTTGTTTCAATCACTGGAAATCATTTTCTTACTCAACAATTCTTATTTCAGGATATTGAGAAAAACTTAGTCAATTTGCCAAAGTCTGAAGCCACTGCCCATCAATTGCCAGATGGATTTATATTTTGCAATCCAGAATGCTTAACAGGATCTGGTAAACACAGTATTTTATCTTGAATTAAATTTTAAATCCTATGAATCAACAAGTTAAAAGATTAGTAAATTAATAAAATTAAAGAAACGTGTTTTGAAATTTCTCTAAGCTTATTAATTTCATTTTAATTAATATTTGCAAACTAAACTGATCACCTTTGTAATTTGGCAAAATCGGGTAGTTTTACACACAAAAATGAACTGTATTCAATACATTTTTAAAATCAATATCACATTTTGAATATCAGTAATATCTAGATTAAATTTTTCAACAAAAAAAAGAGAAAAAAATTTATATCATTAATTATATAAACTCATTTATTAATAACAAAGTTGATTCTCAAAATACTAGCCAAAATGTAGTATTGCATAATTTTTGTGCCAAATATCATAATTACTTTTTCTTATGCGTGACAAGTCCTAATTGAATATTTTCACTGGTTATGCTCCATATGTTCTATCCATCAAGAATATTTTTTCAAATATTAAATTTTTCCAAATCATACTTTCATTACTTCTCTATATTTTCATCACATGCAATTTAATTAAAGCATCTTAATTTACTTCAATGCTATTCAACAGCAATGAATGCAATTTTAGGAACATCAGAATGGAATACAATTTTAATATTGAACATGATGCTCTTAATGGGTAAAACACTATTTACCTTCGTCAAAAATTATCGAAAATTTAAATAAATAATCTATGTTCTTCATGTAGGTTATACAAGAAATGTTATTAGAATTTGGTGCATATTCTTTATTCTACTTTTTCACGATCTAAAACAGCAAAGGAGATCACTGTACACGAATTGGTAAAGACATTGATTTTTCTGATTACAGCATTGTAAAAGTTATCCTCGAACCAGCCAACTATATACACTACTGGCCATTAAAATTGCTACACCAAGAAGTCGACATGCTACAGACGTGAAATCTATACGAAAGGAAGAAGGTGCTGTGATATGCAAATGATTGGCTTTTCAGCGCATTCAGACAAAGCAGGCGCCAGTAGCGACACCTACATTGTGTTTAAATGAGGAAATTGTTCAGCCGGTTCCTCATACACAAATTGCATTTGAACGTTGTTGCTTGGTGGTGAAAAGTTGTTGTGATGCCTCATGTAAGAAGGAGAAATGCGTACCAGCACGTTTGTGACTTTGATAAAGGTCGAATTGTAGCGTACCGGGATTGCGGTTTATCTTATCGCAGTATTGCTGCTCGCGTCGGTCGAGATCAAATGACTGTTCGCAGAATATAGAATCGATGGGTTCAGGACAGTAATACGGATCGCCATGCGGGATCTCAACAGCCACCTATCACTAGCAGCCGAGAAAACAGGCATATTATCCGCATGGCCGTAATGGATCGTGCAACCACGTCACGAGCCGTGAGTCAAGAAACGGGGTCGTTTGGAAGACAACAAGTGTCTGCACGAACAGTTCGACGACGTTTGCAGCAGCATGGACTCTCAGCTCGGAGACCATGGCTGCGGCTTCCCTTGACGCTGCGTCATAGACAAGAGCGCCTTCAATGGTGTGATCAACGATGAACCTGGCCGCACGAATGGTGAGACGTCATCTTTTCAGATGAATCCAGGTTCTGTGTACAGCATCTTGATGGTCACATCCGTGTTTGGCGGCATCGTGGTGAACGCAAATTGGCAGCTGCATTCGTCATCATCATACTGGCCCATCCCCTGGCGTGATGTTATGGGATGCCATTGGATACACGTCTCGGTCACCTTTTGTTCGCATTGACGGTGCTTTGAAC
Source organism: Latrodectus elegans (assembly GCA_030067965.1). Classification (NCBI taxonomy): domain Eukaryota; kingdom Metazoa; phylum Arthropoda; class Arachnida; order Araneae; family Theridiidae; genus Latrodectus; species Latrodectus elegans. Next base: position 44,274,650 of record CM057815.1, read on the forward strand.
AGTGCACGTTACATTTCTGGAGTGTTACGACCCGTGGCTCTAACCTTTATTCGAGCCCTTCGAAACCCTACGTTTCAGCAGGATAATGCCCGACCGCATGTTGCCGGTATTGTACGGACCTTACTTGATACGGAACATGTTCGGCTGTTGCTCTGGCCAGCACGTTCTCCAGATCTTTCACCAATAGAAAACGTCTGGTTAATGGTTGCCGAGCGACTGGCTCGTCACCAAACGACAGTCACTACGGTTGATGAGATGTGGCATCGTGTTGAAGCTTCATGGGCATCTGTACCTGTACATGCAGTCCAATCTTTGTTTGACTCAATGCCCAGGCGTATAACTGCTGTTATTACTGCCAGAGGTGGTTGTTCTGGGTCCTGATTTCCCAGGATCTATCCAGCCAAATTTTTTGAAAATTTAATCACTTGTTATTTTTAGTATAATATATTTCACCAATAAATATCATTTTGTTATCTGCATTTCTTCCTGGTGTAGCAATTTTAATGGCCAGTAGTGTAATATATATATTGGTTTTATCTTATGAATTAATCAATCATGAAATAATATTTCCTTTAGTTCTTAATATTAAAGTAGAGAAGAGTTGCGCCATTTTTTAAAAATAATAATTAAGAACTTCCATCTTAATTCCAAATGAGACTTCAAATCGTTCTTTGATGTGGATTTTTAAGATGTTTGTCAAAAATAAATATTTGTATAAATGTATAAGTTTAATGCACTGCATTCTTTTAGAGGCTTTTAAATTCATTTAATTAAAAAAATGATATTTTTATTTAAGTAAATATATAATATTTACTTAAATAAAAATATCATTTAAATAAAAATATCACATAAAAATATATTTACATTGGTAAATTATAACGTATATTTTCTCACTTTTGTCAGTTTATGTTATTAATTATCAAAGTATATAATTCACAATATTTTTCGGTATCGGTTCTATTGAATGCTTTTCATTACTTCCTTCTCATGAGAAATTGGAAATCTATAACAGTTTTTCGTTTCTTTCCTATATATCAAAAGGCCTTAATTGCTTAAAGTAGAGTCGAAACATATCGTCATCCATCGCGTTGAATAAAAATAATATCATCGTAATAACTCTAGAAAATGCTGAATTTTTTCGCACAATGTATGTTTCTATAAGAAATTGACCGTTGGGGAGAGGATAGCGAACCTAACTTCGAAGAAGTAGGTTCAGGGTTCGAATCTTAGTTCGATCATGGATGTCTTTTTCTCTCTTTGTGTTTGCATTTCTTTATTACTTCACTTCCGGGGCGAAGATTTCACACCCTCTGGGTCCGCCACTATATGAAATGCCCATAATAGAGCTGAATAGGGCAAAGTCCTAAGACAGGGATGGGCAAACTCCTGCCTGCCGGAAGGTTTTATGCGGCCGCCTGTTGATAGAATTTTAATTTGTCGGTGCGACGGAAATTAAAAGAAAATATGATTTATAAAAATCTATATTATAGATATCCATTATATATATAAGAGATGGATATATAATTTATAAGAAAATATATATTGTATATATATACATTTTTTTTCTTTGCTTAAATTTTCTACTTTCTTCTTCTTCTTCTTCTTTTTTTCCAAGGACGGTGGATTTTTTTACTTTCTCTATTTTTGTTTTACAAATTACAGAAATCGACGGAAATAGCAAGTCCAGACTGCTCCAATCGTTAAAATCGTTAAAGTGTTAAAATCGGAAGTTCTTAGTTGTAATTATATTAATGACTCACGCCCAGAAAATCAGTGCTATGTTTGTTTCATCTTATATATGTGAACAGCTACTTTCAACTATGAACCTTAGAAAGAATCATTTCAGAAGTAGACTGACGGATAAGCATTCACTTCTTTCCTTAGAATCAGTTAGTACATCACATTTCGAACCTGAATATAAGGAACTTTTAAATGAGAAATCGCAATTTCACTCATCTCATTAATATATTTAAATTGTAAAACTTGTATGTTGTTTTTAAAATTTTCGAAAAATTTATCTTGGCACGCCAACCTTTTTTTCCGATTTTTTAACCACGACCGAAAAAAATTTGTCCATCCCTGGGATAAGGGCAGCCGGTCATTATAAAAAAAATGTTTCGTAAGAGATATTTCATTTATTAGATATACTTCAGTGCAATCGAGCTTATCAGAGATGAAAGTTCTCTTTTGGTGTATGAAATAATATTATACTTTAATTGTTCAACTATTATGAGAAATGTGTTTTTTAATCAATAAGTCATCATATTCCAAGTTCATCCATAATACGGTTTAGCTGTAGTTACTTTTCTTATTTAATAAAAAAATCATATTTTATATTTTATTCATATTAACTTTTCTTTTTGTTTTCAGAACCATGGTCACCTGAGCTTCCTCGAATACATTATGAGAAATTTAATGGCAAAGACTATAAGTATTTTTATGCTATGGCTAGATATGATACCGTTCAGAGAACCCACTTGGTAAGTACAATTTAAATATTCCCTATTGTGTAGAGTAAATAACAAAATGTAAATAAGATAATATAAAATACACAGAATAATTTTCCTTAGATAAAAGTTGATACTAAGAACAAGAAAATAATTTCGTGGAGTGAAGATGGAGTTATTCCTTCTGAGCCAGTGTTCATTCCAAATGATTATGCTCGAATGGGAGATGAAGATTCTGGTAGTAATATATTTTTCTTTTCATGTTACTTAACAATTAATATTTATTCAATTACTATAATTTTTTTAATTAGTTTATCAAAATTATATACATATATTGAGGTCAGGACAAGTGCAATTTATGTATACAGTTATATGAAGTTTATGTCTATATATATATATATACATATATATATATATACACACACACACACTCAAATTCCAGAAAAGCTAGCATACTTTCCTGAAATTAAACAGGGTCACTGCGAGCTAGCAGAAGTTTTACGTCACAAAGGCGAATGGACTCGATTGATATGTGAAAGTATCCTGGAGATATAGTTCACATCATGAATTTGTACGTTAATCTTTAAATCCATATGAGGGAGAAATGGTGAATATAGTTTCTGAACGGTACACTATTGATCATATTTGGAAACCTTTCTACATATGATCAATAATGTTTATGATTTGGGATTTAGATGGTTAATGGGAAGTGCATAAAACTGAAAACTAATCCTTAAAGCACTCTGAAGTGATTCTTGGTGTGTAAGATGCAGCATTTTGACATGCATGATACTGGAATTGTCATGTTTGCTGAATACAATGAAAATAAATCATGTAAGTGATCTAAAGTATATATATATATATATATATATATATATATATATATATATATATATATATATATATATATATATATATATATATATATATATATATATATATATATATATATATATATTGCTTATATATCCATCACTCACTAGATGTGTCGCATTAACTACGCATGCCCTATACTTTCACAGTGGCTACACCAGTTTGAATATTTCTGTGTAGGATACAAAAAGTCCTGATATTATTTCTTTATTCTCTCATATACGCGCATATCTCATGTACGCTTGATGCAATTAGAAATGAGATTTTTCAGACCACGCAAGATTTTCCTTGACATATCACAAATAGTGGAACAGAAACAAAACACACACAATTTATTCATAAAGTCATTATTATACAATGAGAAAGAACAAAAGAGATGTTGTATACAAATAGAGATGATACCAGGTATACAAAAATCATGATTTTAGCTCCATGGAGCACTTACACCATATATCATCCAGGTCTTGGTAGTATGATGGTTAATGCGTTTTATGTCTCTCATACCAGGAAATTTAGTCCTTACAACGCCAAGGCATGCTGAAAATCACATTATCAAGCTGCACTTAAGGTAGCGAACCCTTTAAAGTGAGCAATACCCTCCAAAGGTTTGGTACAGATATAGGAGTGGATTTGATTTATCAGTTAAGCATGTCACGCATGCTCCAAAAGATTCAAATCAGGTGAGAATGCTGGCCATTTCATACGGATGAAATCCACTTATTGAAAGCAGTTGTTAACGATGTTTGAATAGTAAAGACAAGCGTTTTCATCCATATTCATATATTCAGCTCCCACGGCACTCCTATAAATATATTATTCCAGAATGAAGTACAGATATATTTGGCCTGTCATGGGTCCGATTTAAGCATACAGATTTGTCTTGGTAGTATTCGGTACCTGGCGCGTCCTTCATATGAACATCCAACGTGAGTCTGATTGCGAGCTAAATATTCATTCGTCGGAAATCATAACATAGTCTCACTGTGACGGTGTTCACATTGTATGTTTTCTACTCCAGGCTAACCACTAGTGACAATGAATTGCCGCGATTGGAACACATCTAACAGGTCTGAGAGTATTTAGACCATACTGACCCAAACGTTTGTACATGGTTTGCTTTGAAACGATCATACATGTGAATGGCGATAGCTGACGCGAAACGTACGCTGCTGAACTTTATATCTTTCTTTTGGCAATTACTACTAAACATCGATCATCCTACTGGATTTTTCCCTTGGAGACGACGTGTATGTAAAATCTATTGACATTTACATCATCTTGGAAATGTTGTCACAGTTTAGAGATGACATTTTAGACGATTCCAAATACTTCGGCTACAGCTATTTGCGTACGCCCATATTTCAGTTAGCCGATAACCACTTAAAACATCATGCACATACGTCCTCTGTCTCAAGCTTGCAGTCGTGGCATTGAGAGCCATAAAGACTGATTATGAACATGTTTCTTTTTGTTACAGGTTCTTATAAACCCTATTTTTATGCTCTCTTCATTGTGGGGTACGCTTGGCGTCATCAGGTGCTTACACACACACACACACACACACACACACACACACACACACACACACACACACACACACACACACACACACACACACACACACACACACACACACACAAAACTTAAATGATTTCAAAACTGACTTATTTTGTATTTTTTATTTGAATTATATTATTGTGAAGTTAACTTTTAAAATAAACTATTCAAAGTGCCAATGTGTAAATGGTTCTTGAATTCAAATAAAGTTGCTTAAAAGCATTTTTTGTTTTCAAAGTCATAAGAAAAAATAAATAATTTCATATTCTGCATTACAGGCGTTGTACTGGCATCATTGCTCTATTCGGACGATGAAAAGAAAGTTTCCATGTTAGTTTTGAACGCAAAAACAATGAAAGAAATTGGTAGAGTCACTTTCAAGACGGAATCGTCTGTTCCTGGAGATTTTCATGGAACCTTTATTTCAAATGTATAATTAATGGAAATTAAGATCAACCAGGACCAAATTAACTTTTTCGTTTCTTATATTTATGTACATTTTTAAATTTATTAAAGAATTTTTTTTAAACAAATGACTCTTTTATACTTTACTTCAAATGTTTTACTCTTTCTTAGATTTCTATATTAAATCTATATAAAATTTATGTTTGATTAACAAGATAAACAAGAGAAAATCTCAAAATGCACTATGATAATAAATTTAAGATGGTTTGGTTTGAAAGAATAAGAAAATTTCATGGAAAAAAAAAAGATTCAAATTGCGAACACCACATATTTATACCTAAAAAAATGCAATTCTCATTTTATAATTATTATAAATGGTTTCTTTAATATTTTTCTTCAATAATTCTGAAAAAACAGCACTTTTATAGGAATTTATGTAAAATTATTATTCAAAATTAAACAAAATTAAAAACACAATCTAGTGCATCTGACCACGGCCTTGGAATGGACATGTCCCAACATCTCAGTAAACATAATCAGAAACTTACTTGATTCTCTTCCTGGGAGTCTTATAGCAGTCCGCTCTGTGAAAGTTATTATTTCAGATGATTACTATTTTTCAAAGCGATTGTGTTTTTAAAATTTACAGTTAATACTAGCATCTGTATTTCAGTATTTATACACTTCTAGCGCTTTCGTTAGAACATAATGAGAAACTTTTTAAGACCGTCTTAAATTCTACATTGTATACTGTGAAAATATTAAATGAATAACATCCAAAAGGAAACTATTTCTTTTAAATGTGATTTGCACAATCAAGGCAGATTTTTTAGGGCTAAAGACGAGCAGTCTTTCGTATAAGAAATTCACAACATCTGAGATTTTAAGCAAGTTTTAACTTTTATATTAAAATACTTGAAAGCGTTTTGTTTGTTTTTATTAAAAATATTTACAAGAATTTATTTATTTACAGCTATTTTTAAATCCGTATTTACTGTCCTTTGATAAATTAAAAATTGAGATTCTTACAAATCTAAAAATATAATGATATGTATTAGATCTAGTAACTTTATTTTTAAACAATGTTATTGTGTGATTCTATAAAGAATACATTTTTACATATAAAGGTATATTTTTTAAATATGCACTGTATTATAAATTAAAAAATATTAAATTAGATAATTCACTGTAAAGTTCGTTCATTTTGTTGTTAAAAATGTTCTATGGTATCACCTGTCAAGTTCGTATTAATTAGATCTAGATTTAATCTAGGTTAGATACAAGGATAAGTTCTGGTGCAACAACAATTGATTTATTCCTGCAAAATGTGCCTGATGTACACACAAAACAAATAATCCTCAATACTTGTAAACATGATAGAAAACAAATTATAAGAAGCACGTCATCATATATCAAAATCCTTGATTTTAAACAAGGCCATTTTTATTAAAATTTTTGAAAGAATTAATTTGCAGTAGTTTTGTATGAGAAAAAAACAACAATTGGAAAGATTTCATTATTTGTGTAATTTACTATTACTGCTGTTATCGAATGAAAGGGTATGAATAAATTGATTTAACTATCAATGTATTCAAAAGGGCCACAAATTTTCATGTAATGGCCGGCCAACTTGTCTAGTGATTAGCGTGCCTGACTACTGATAGTAATGTTGTGGGATCGAATCCCGGTCTTAGACATGGATGTACTTTCTTTCTCTCCATCCTGTCTTTGTCCTTTCCTTGTGTATGTGAATGAAGTATGAATGATGCCTACCCTATAAACGGGTCCCTATGGCATGTGTGATGGTGCGATGGTGACCCATCCCTTGTGGTGCACCCGGGGCAATGCCTTAGCGGCTAAGAGGTCACAGTTTCTGGCCGGTTCCTTGAGTATCAGGGAACAATAAATTCTTTTGCAGTTTTAACTGTCTATAATCTGCCATTGGAAAAAAAAATTATTCATGTCATCTATTGAGCATCGCTTTTTACAGACATTTATACTGGGCATATTTTATTAGATCCAACACATTTTGGGTTACAAGTTAAACACAATATTGTATAAATCATTTCTTCAGTACACAAATTGTATAAAAAATGCACTGTTTTTAAGTAATTTATTTCTATTTTATTTCTTACAATATATTAGTGGAGTAGCTCTATGATTAATGACCTAAAATTTTTAACTTACTCAACAGTTTTCTGAAACACAGATTACTCACAATAACAAGTTCAACAAAACACGTACTACGATCATAAAATAGTAGTATGACCAACAGAAAATAGCTGGCGAGTCGTGTCTGTTGCTCCCATTCTAGGTCCCGAGTACCGCTCTCGCCGATATAAGCACAGTGCGCGTCAAGCTGCGCAGATGATCAAGAAGGAATGGAAGGAAACTAATATCTCAGGGAGCGGAGCTAGATGGTTGTATACTAGTGTCTCAAGATAGAGTCCCGATCGTCGGCTTTAGAAGATTTTGGATATGATTCGCTGACTTGGCGATGTAAATAATGCTATAAATTTATCTGGTTAGCAAGTTTATCTTATTAAATATGATTAATCATTTTTTTAAAAAATTACCTTTATAAAACAGTATATTTTTCTCCTATAAAATACTAGGTTTCTTTTAAATTCTTTTGTACATATAATTGAGAAAAATTATTAAATTCTGTGTTAATTATAAATTTTTTCATTTATAAAAACTAAAATCTTATTTTCTCAAATAAATGTTATACTTTGAATCAAATAAGAGATATTCATTATATTGGCAGCTTGCGATTTATATTAGTAGACTTTTTAATTTAAAACATCAACAATCTACATCTACACTCTAAATGAAAAATATTTTAATTCTGCAATTTTTTAGTTAAAGTTTGTTGTATGCAATATATATATATATACACTACTGGCCATTAAAGTTGCTACACCAAGAAGGCGACATGCTACAGACGTGAAATCTATACGAAAGGAAGAAGGTGCTGTGATATGCAAATGATTAGCTTTTCAGCGCATTCAGACAAAGCAGGCGCCAGTAGCGACACCTATATTGTGTTTAAATGAGGAAATTGTTCAGCCGATTCCTCATACACAAATTGCATTTGAACGTTGTTGCTTGGTGGTGAAAAGTTGTTGTGATGCCTCATGTTAGAAGGATAAATGCGTACCAGCACGTTTCTGACTTTGATAAAGGTCGAATTGTAGCGTACCGGGATTGCGGTTTATCTCATCGCAGTATTGCTGCTCGCGTCGGTCGAGATCAAATGACTGTTCGCAGAATATGGAATCGATGGGTTCAGGACAGTAATACGGATCGCCATGCGGGATCTCAAGAGCCACCTATCACTAGCAGCCGAGAAAACAGGCATATTATCCGCATGGCCGTAATGGATCGTGCAACCACGTCACGAGCCGTGAGTCAAGAAACGGGGTCGTTTGGAAGACAACAAGTGTCTGCACGAACAGTTCGACGACGTTTGCAGCAGCATGGACTCTCAGCTCGGAGACCATGGCTGCGGCTTCCTTGACGCTGCGTCATAGACAAGAGCGCCTTCAATTGTGTGATCAACGATAAACCTGGGCGCACGAATGGCGAGACGTCATCTTTTCAGATGAATCCAGGTTCTGTGTACAGCATCATGATGGTCGCATCCGTGTTTGGCGGCATCCTGGTGAACGCACACTGGCAGCGTGCATTCGTGATCGTCATACTGGCCCATCACCTGGCGTGATGGTATGGGATGCCATTGGATACACGTCTCGGTCACCTCTTGTTAGCATTGACGGTGCTTTGAACAGTGCACGTTACATTTCTGGTGTGTTATGACCCGTGGCTCTACCCTTTATTCGAGCCCTGCAAAACCCTACAGTTCAGCAGGATAATACCCGACCGCATGTTGCTGGTATTGTACGGACCTTCCTTGAAACATGTTCGGCTTTTGCCCTGGCCAGCACGTTCTCCAGATCTTTCACCAATAGAAAACGTCTGGTCAATGGTTGCCGAGCGATTGGCTCGTCACCAAATGTCAGGTATTACGGTTGATGAACTGTGGCATCGTATTGAAGCTGCATGGGCATCTGTACCTGTACATGCAATCCAATCTCCGTTTGACTCAATGTCCAGGCGTATAACTGCTGTTATTACTGCCAGAGGTGGTTGTTCTGGGTACTGATTTCTCAGGATCTATCCAGCCAAATTTTTTGAATATTTAATCACTTGTTATTTCTAGTATAATATATTTGTCCAATAAATATCATTTTGTTATCTGTATTTCTTCCTGGTGTAGAAATTTTAATGGCCAGTAGTGTATATATATATTATAAATATATTATATATATATATATATATATATATATATATATATATATATATATATATATATATATATATATATATGTGTATTTTTAATAAAACATGATACAAATTTTAATTAAAATAAAAAAACAACTTGAGTATATAAATTTATAATTAAACCACAGATAAAATGCAGTTTTGTGATTTGAGTATGATAAATTGAAAATTAGAAAAAAACTATTTGAAATAAAATTAGATTATAATAAAACCAGGCATTTGTCATGTAAACATGGTAAAACGACAATTTATAAAAACATTTTGTTTGTTATAATTAGTAGTAGCGTAGCGAGCACAATTGGCATCCCGGTATCATACCAATTTCGGCACCCTATTTCAAAAAATAGTAATATAATATATAGAATGAACATGTAATAAAGATACAATATAAATAACTACAGCAAAGTATCTACTTTAAAATAATCTTAAATACAGATAATTTTAAAGGCTCAAATTGTACTTTTAATTTTGAGATAAAAAATGTAGTAAAAAAATCTTAACTAGAATAGAATAGGATACAGAAATACATCAGTAGAAATCAAACTTACTGAAATTTAGAGTTAGTCAAAGATTGTGTTAGAAAATCATATTTCTAAGATTCAATGATATTAACCATGTGTTTCGAGACAGGGTGAGCAAATTGGATAAATCCAAATGTAAAAAATCTGACAAAATGTAATTCTAAGTGCAAGCAGAATTAAATTTATTATTACTGTAATTCTAAGCAGACTAATGTATGTAAATAAGTAAATTTAAATCAAATGTAAATTAATTATTTTTTATAGTTTTATCTTGTTTTGACATGGAAGCGTTTTAATAAATTCTAATAATGTAAATTGTTCTCTTTTTCCAGATATTTTAATTAACAAAAAGTAAAAGTTATCTATAAGAACTAGTTAATATTCGATTTACATATATTAAGTGTGTTCTGTATTGTTTAAATAAAAATTAATTATTTAATGAAATGACAATCTAGACTTTAATTTACTTTTAGTAAGTCAAAGTGTGATCATTTTGTGTTTTTGAATACTTTTACGTCAGATGTCTATATATATATATATATATATATATATATATATGTATGTATGTCATAAATTCCGTATATATATATATATATATATATATATATATATATATAAACCTGTAAGAAAAGGTAATGGGAAACGCGATTAAAAGAACATACATACTTTTTATTACGAAATAAACTATACTAACTTATTAATATCGAAATATAAAAATAGGAACAGTTTCATTTATGGCAAGCTCTTCAACAGGAGAAAATAATTATTAAATTTAAAACATATTTCTCCGAATAAAATTGATATTTTAATTAAAAAGAAATACAATTTTTCTGAAAACAATTTTCGTAACTACAATTTGGCGCACCTCGACATGTAAAGCCCGGGGCACGACAGACCCCTTTCCCCCTTCACATCACCACTGATATTTAGTGGAAAAAATTATTTAATTTATTAAATTGGTCAGTTCTTAATGAAAGAAACAATTATTTTCATCATTATATAATTTGTATATTATAAACTGATAATTATTTTTCTACACTTGGTGCATACTAAGAGAAACTAGGTATTACTACTTATATTATGAAATATTCAAGCATTCTCATAACACTTCAGCACTTTTCAATTAAAATCCCAATCATACTATTTGCTCTAAACAAAAAAATATATATATACAGAATTTTGTATCATCTTCATTGTACCCGATTGAGTTCTAGCAAAAAAACTACTAAATGCAAAGTATTTTAAGAAGCATAGTATTTTTATAAGAAATAAACAAGGCATTAATATATTTTCGTTATCAATTTTATGATTCCGTTATGGACGTGGATGTCAAAATTTTAAGACAAAACAATTTATTAATCACCAGATACTATTAGTCTATAATTTCCTCAACTCTTCCACCTTCGGAAATCTAATAAACTTACACCTCTCTTATATTCACTATAATGTTTACTGTCGGGAACGCTACTACCTTCAGAAACGTACGTTTTAGTAAAGTATTCCAAACATAGCAACCAGATTGCTTAGAAACCACTCACCCTAGCAACCCTTATATATACTTATCGTTTCAGTGAATTTTTCAAAATTTTGTTAGGAAATTCCGAAAAATTTTCTTCCAAAAATTATTTTGAATATTCAGATATTTCCATATCACTGATTTCTTTATTTACTTTTTCTAATTTCCATTAAAACCAATTATACCATTTGAACAACAAGATAGCTTACGGGAATTCCCATGTTGTTTCAACTTCAGCAACAATTGCTTGGAAAAACTAAGTAGTGAATGACGTCACAACTATTGTCATCCATTATGGGCAGCTATAATTTTATCCAAATAATTTTATTTTTTTGTGACTGGCATCGTTAAATCACTTAGGCTTGCTGTTTTTTCTTGAAATGTTATTTCGTATAATTGTCTGGTACTAAAGAAAATTGGGTAAAACTGAGTATTACGGTCAACACTTTGGCGAAATTGGCGAAATTATTTTTCGCCAAGGGCATGAGACGGGTGTTTTGGAAATTGATTGGCAACCCAAAAAGAGTGCCAATCGACCTGTAATTGGCGCAGAAAAACGGCGGGAGTTTCACCCGATTAGAAATTCCCCCTTCCCTCCCCTGAAACTAAATGCCGGTTTTCCCCCCATTATTCGAATCGCTAAGCCTAACCGCATGCAAGAAAACAGTGATCGTAATAAGAATTGATTAAAAATTCTATTTAAAAATATTTCAGGATTAAAATTAAGTAAATAGAGTAGCAAAAATAATTACATTTAATAATATTTAGTTAAAAACAAATTAAAAAACAGAATTTCAGCTATTAAACACAGAATGTTACAAATCATTACTACATAAAAGTAAACAAATCTAGAATATACATACACTTCTAGGAATTCAGCATGCCTGCAGAAAATAAAATAAAATTCTTACCTACATTTTTCACCAGGCTCTCTACACGCACAGCAAAATCAAAATTGAAAATAAAATACGGGATTGAAAATCCGGCGCTATACCCACAGCAAAAAACAAAACGAATATAAAAGACAGGATAGAAATTCCTTCGCTATATTCTCAGCGAAATACAAAAGGAATATAAAAGACATTATTGAAATTTCGGCACAATATCCACACAGCGAAATAAAACAAATAGATAGGATTGAAATTCCGGCACTATATCCGACCCGAAATAAAAAAATGTGTACATAAAAGATAATATTTATATTACACGCTACATCCGAAGCGAAATAAAATATAAATATGAAAAAGCAAGATTTAAATTACCGCTCTTTACAGCCGATAAAAAAATCCAAAATAAAAATGGCTAGCGTTTCCGGGGTATTCGGACGATATGCATAGTGACACATTTGGCGACTAATCGCTTTTGGTGATTTTATGGCGAAAAAACTTGGCGATGAAAAATAATCGCCAAATTTTACCGATTTGGCGACTTTTCGCTCAGACCGTGGCGACCTTCTGAGATTTACGAGGTGTGACCGTAATACTCAGTTTAGCCGAAAATTGATTACTCGTTTAAATGTTCGTATCATTATTTAAAAATAGTTTGAGTTATTCTAGGATTTGGTATTTTGAGCATTGTTTTCAAATAGAACATGAATAAAAATGTGCAAGATGTTGGAATCACGATAAAGCAACAAAGATTACAAACCACTGATTTGGAAAACTGGCTGAAATGGAATAATGTAAAACATTTGTGTAATGACCATTTATATAAAAATTCTGTTGAATTATGATAAAGATTAAAATGAAATACTGCTGCAGAATTATTTCTATTTATGCTTATCTATAGTAATTGAAGGAAATGGGAGAGAAGAATGTTTTCATGTTGAACAAATGAGGTGTAGTATTCAAATTGGCGCATTTTGGATTTCAATTTCGGTTGAAAGAAAGGATTTGCAAAGAAGCTTTCATCTGAATGCTGTAATGAAGTAATACTTTAATATGACCGCAGTATGTTTCACTTTGCTTGATGCTGATACTCTTAAAATAATCATATTTATTGTGTAAATATTTACCATTTTTGAAGGTAATTATTAAATTTATGCTTCTTAAAATGATGCCATATAATTCTATGAACGTGTGCGAAATGTTGGTATCACGACAAAGCAACAAAGATTAACAAAAACTGCTGCTAAGCCATGTAAAAAATAGGACTTCCATTCTACTGTTTATAAATCAAAGCTATGTTGATCTGCGATTGATAATATTTGAAAGACTATTATTATAACTGAAATTATAAATGAAAGAGAAAGAATTTATTAACTAATACAGAGACAGTTTTTAAACTTATACGAAATAATATTAATTGTGAATCATGATAAAAAGATGACTTCTTTTTAAATGATTGATCTTATTTTTTAATGGTAACAGAAATCAATTTCAACAATTTGGCTTTAAAATAATTATTCTTATCTAACAAATTAATCACTCACTTAATGTTAATTATAAATATTTCTTTATAATGAATGAAGTGTTCTTTATATGATGTGTTTTGAATAAATTATTATTCAACTTTGAAGCATTAGTTATCATACTTTATTTCTAGAATGTTTGCTTTTAATTTTCAATGGAACAAATTAAAACTTTTTTAAATTTTTCAGAGAAATTCTGAATAAATGATGTGTATAGAATGCATGTTTAAAATAAGCAACAATAATTAAGTGTTTATTTGATCAATTGATTGTATTTCAAAGATATATACTGCTAATTTTAAATTACTAAATGTGTTTGAAAATAAATTTTTTAAGTTAAACATTTAAAAGCCTATTTATTCTCTGTATTTTACTATTATTTTAAAATACAGTAATTTAAGTTTTTTATGTCTAATTACTGAATCTAATATTAATATTGTATAAATGATTTTTATAAAACTAATTCTCGACTAAGATGTACTTAAAAATGAAATTCAAAATGTAAAAGTTTATATAAATAGTTAATAAAATAAATCCTGACTATTTTTTCAGCAAATCAATGTATTTCTTATATTTTACTATCAGTTATTGAGTAAAAAGTATTTTATGATCTATTTCTAGTATACGAGTCTCATAATTTGAATATGTTTATTAATTACACTTATATGGATTTATTCTTATTTTCTTATATTAGTAGATTAATTTATTTGATATTTTTAATTACAGTTTTTTATTTTATGCAGGTTATTTTAATTGATTTTTTTAAATGATTGTACAACTTTAAATCATAATTTTTTAATGTCAAATAAAATGATAAACTCTTCAAATTTTATAGGGTTTCTTGAAATTTTTGGGTTTTTGTTAGCTATAGCAATGGATGAACTTCAGTGCTTCAAAAATGAACACCTGTCTTACAAGTCTTAAGACCATAGTTTTACCTACATAGTAATGTTAATGTGTTGGGAATACTCAAATCATTGGAATAAAATTTACAATTAGTTAAACAGGTTTAAATTATTTTCCTAAGAATTTTATGTTTTGATTCCTTTAAAAAATATACTTAATTTGATAATGGAATAGTTATAAAAGTGACACTAAATAACTTAAAAGTAGCAAAATTATAAATTAGTGGTTTGGAACAGAATGTGATCAGAAATGAAAATTATTAAATTCCATGTATAATTATGGTGCAGAAATTCTAATCAGCAGGATTTGTCTTATTATATTTCAACATATTCAACTAATAAATGAAATTTGAGAAGACTAGAAATTATATATTTAAAAAACTAATTTAAAGAAAAGGAATTTTTGTATAAAAACCAAACAGTTTGGTTTAGCTAATTTAAAAATAAAATGATTAAAAAATATATAATTCTCACTGTTTCAACTCTTCTGAATTTATATGGCATTTTGCTCAGTGTACTTTTGATGCTTTTTATGTAAAATAGTACTGGAATGCATTTCTATGCTTCAAAATTATATAAATAAAAATTTCATTTATTTTCCAAAATAGGAAAATAATTTAAATTTATTTTCCTATTTTTATTTTATTCAATATATACAGGGTATTTCAAAGTTATATGTCAGAAATTTGAAGATCTAAATGATGTAAATTTTATGTGAGAAAGTGTATAGTTCAATTTTATAAGAAGGAATGCTTATTTTATGGAATTAAGTGAAAGTGTAGCCCTAGTTTTAAGTATTCTTTACATATATTCCTAGCAATATGCATTATTACACCAAAATGGAGCTTGCTGAATGTATTTTTTGTATGATGTAGCAAAAGAGAATAATTACTAAAATGTATTTACAATTGATGAGTTTGGATTCCTTTGCTTAGGTTTAAAATGACAAGAATGATGTATGATACTCCTATAACATCTAAAGATAACTATTTGTTGCACTTATAGTACTATGACTTGTTTAATATTTTTAGAAATAGATACCTTTCCACTTGCTATATCTACAAGTCTTGTATATTGTTAAGTCTCTAAGTATCTATTATTATCTACCTTATAAAATTTTTTTCCTTTTTTTCAAACACTGGATCTTAATGCCTTGCATTGTTAATTCTTCAGTAGTATATTTCTACACACAATAATTCTGTTTAAAATATACATATTTTGTTTCTTTCTTTTACCTTTGCATTTCTGACATACTGTTTTAAAATCTTTCTTTGTGGATATATTAAAACTTTCAGGTATTACTTAATTTTCATTATCTTCACTATTGAAACAACATGAAGTTAGAACTATTCACATTCAATATGTGGCTTCTATACTTTCACACTTGCTTTTAGTCTGGCATCAAATAGTTCACCAGTGTTATTTTACTTTGAAAAGCCAATGAAGAAATGTTTTTGCCAGATCACAAAACAAAAATATAATAAAACTTTTTTTTTATCAGTGATGTAATTTAACTTGTAAAAAAGTCGTCTCTCTTTTATGCATTTGGCAAATTTCAGCAAATACAACTCAAAATGAGGAAAATGTGAAATTTCAAAGCTTAATTTATGGAAGTAAAATAAATTTTGTAATACTTCCTAACATTGAAGAAGACATGTTAGTTTTTTATGTATTTGTTGAAAAACACTGACAAAAATAGGATTTTATTTGTTGTGTAGCTATATTCTAATGGGGTGTTTGTTGAGCTATTTTATGCATTCTGTTATATAATCTATCACTTTGATGTCATGACTTGTCTGTTAATTTATATTTGTGTGTTTCTAGTGAAATGTTCTAAGCTGTTATCTTGCAATCCACCTGTGTATATCATTCATCAATAATTTATTCCTTTTATAACATTTATGATAGCCCAATTAGTTCATGTTGATTGATTTGAAATTGCTGAAAATTCATGATGGAAGGACTCATTTAGTGTAGATCCTTTCTCTTAATGAAAAGGCTTTTATCAATTTCAACAACCTTGTCATCCAGCAGTTTCCCTCTGGTCTAGGATGATATATGTGGATTGTGTTGTATACCTTATGCATATGTTTGTTCTAATGAGTGCTCATAGTGATTCATTTTCAGTCACAATTCTTGAATTTCTAAAGCAACAAATATGTGAATCTTCTGATTGTGGAAAGGGAATTTTGAATTTTGTGAATATTTCTCTTGGGTAATCCTTTTCATACAATGCAGAATCCTTATCTGACATACCATATTGTTCAATATTCATTGTCATTTTTTGATTTCAAGTATTAAATTTAATTATTTTTATTTCAAATAAATTCAATGCAGACTTTTCATCAATGAATTGTTCTCAAAGAATGAAATTTAAAACATGCTTTGTCCATGGAAAAAAAAAAGCTCTGTACTGTTAGTTTTGTTTTATGATGGCAATATAATTGCCAATGTGTTGATTCTGTTGATCATTTTACAGCTTCTTGAAACAAATGTGTATCTATGAGCCTGTACAATTTGGCTATACAATGTACAATTTTCATTGGTATTGTAGAGTCTTTCAATAAAATCATGTGGATTTTCAAATTAATTGGAGTATACATAGTTTCCCCTCCATTTTCAAATATAATTGACTATCAATAAAATGATGCATTAAAGAGATTTGTAATTATATAAGTGAAAAAAGTGATTTATATTTTCTAATATATTTCTTGAAACTATTTTAAAATAGTTTCCAGCTTTTTTATTTAACTTAATTCTGCCAATATTATCTATTGGGTTGTCAATTTAAGTTAATAAATATTAGTAAATAATATCTTAAAGTGAATATAGCACTTTAAAATGCACAAGTGTTTAAAACAATCCATCCTCACCTTTATCTTAATCCTTAAATTTCATTTTGTTCAAAATTTTGAATAAGAAATTATAACTAATACTAACTTTATTTGCCAATTAATAGCATATAAAAATAATTAAATCTCATGTGTGATTTCAATGTGACATTTTCATTTTAAAATAAAATTTATAACAATATTGGAAAGTTCTAAATTTTGCAACAATTACTTATTTTTTTTCAATTCCCCCTATCCATTTTACAAAAATTAATAAATATACTACATATTTTTATAAAATTCCTTATTTTATGTAAGAAATAAGTTTATAATTTTAAATGATTGGTATGGTTCTATTGAAGCAATTGATTTTTGATATAGTTCAGAAACAATATAATAGACATATGATATAGTTGGATTTAAGCCATAATTTTGCAACTCAATCTAACACCAATTTGAAGATATTTTTTAAATTTAAATGCATCAAGAAAGGATGTAGTCATAAACTAGAAATAATATATGTTTATAGTAATAATATCAGCTTTGTCTGAAGATAAAAAAGTTAACTTGAAAAATGTTTTAGTATATTCAAGCATTTTGCGAAAAATATTCTTTTACCATCTTAAATGGGTAATAGAAATATTTTTGTTGAACTTACTTTCTTTTGTATTTTCTATCATAATTTTATAATTAATAGCCTATTTTATGTATCAATTTTTGTTCTATCTATGCTGTTATTATGTTATTTCAATTTATAAAATGAAATGAATATCCATAAGAGTTTTATAAAACTTAAAAAATTAATTTTTAATTGTTTATTTCATATAATTTATAAACATATATAAATTATAATAGATACTTTGTTCCTTAGTAAAAGTTATGTTTCAAATTTTGTTATGAGAAGTATAATAGTTACTTTGTTCACAAATAGAAGTTGTAAGTTTCAAATTTTATTATGAGAATTCTGGAAGAATTTTAAGGTTTGTAAAGTTAAATCTCTGAATTTTGTAATTTTTTGCATAGGATATTTGCTACATAAATTCCATAAAATAAACTTTAAATGATGTGTTATACTTAAAATGTTTTTTCCCTACAACTTTTCATATTCCATATCCTTATGAGATTTTATTCATGTATCACGGTTTCATTTGTGCCCATATTCTATTATGATGCATTTCTTTTCTTGGAAAAATGAAACTTCATCTTCCTATCAGTTAATTAAAAACTTAATATTTTTTTCGTAATGTCTAACTTAATAATTTTTTCCATAATTTTCTAAACTGGAAAATCCTTAAATATCATGATTTGCCTTATAAAAGTCAAGTGAAAATGTTTATAATCACCCTTTGTTTGCTGCTTTTGGCTACTTGTCCTAGAAGCCTCAAAAATCAAATAATATTTTGTATCATCTAAATTTTATACCTTTTATCAAAAATATGATGCTTTACCTAAATAAGTTCTTTGTCTATATTACTGAGACAGAAGTTAAATTAATCATTTATCTATTAAATATTATTTTTATTGGACTCCAGGTTTCTGGTACAGTATTTATATAAGTACCTGAATCAACTCATAGGTACTCATATAAATGTTGATCTTTATCTTATTTATTAATGGTTAAAGCTTTTATGAAAGCGATTTTTATACCAAAGTAATTTAGGGTTTAATTTTCTGGTTAAGATTTTATTGTGATTCTTAAATTTTTAATTTCTATTCTATGTTAATGAATATTTTAGTTGTACTCTGTGCTCTATGATAAAAAATGGCATGCAGCAGTGCTGTATGATAATATTGAAGTGATAATATGGGTATATAGGGATAGTATACTACTATTAAAACAAATATTGAACAGAAATAATCTCTATTAAGATTAAATTTGAGATTGACATTTGTATATTGTGCTATTATTTAGTAATAGCACAATATACACAGCAGCTTTAGTTATAGCATGCTTATACCTAGATTTATATGTTCCATTATTTATATTATATAAAAATTGATAAGCATGCAAGAACAATACAACTGCAGATGTTTTGCTCTAGTCAGTGCTATGGTTAAATTCATATAAAGGAAGGACTAGATCCTATGAAGTGCAACAGGGGCGAAATGCGCTAATCCTGTAGATTACTGCTCCTGAGTGGATTCTTGTGATTTCATATCATAACTTGATGTGTGCATGGGTGAAATTTATTTATAGTTATAGCTTTTGCATTGTGTTTAATTTATTTTATATTTATACTTAAAACCATTGTATTTGAAGTTGTGATACAAAAATGTTTTATTTTGGATTTTGTGTTAAGTTAGTGTCATGTATAAATGCTGATAAATTATATTTGCATTCTTTAAATTTGGAGTGTGAGTATTGTTTAACCGGTGCCATCAATTCTTCTATGATGATGAGGTGAGTAATTTCTACTTTGTATTCTTTAAAAATTGTTGTTGTATGTAACAGTTTCTGTAATTTATTAAATATGTATAAAAAATTCTTTGATGTATATTTAGGTTTATTATGATTGTAATTTTGATTAGATATTTAAATTTTTTTATAAAAATGATTCTATACTATTGATTGAGAGCTTTTTTGCTCAATTGTCTCTAAGGCTAGGTTGTATTTACATTTTTTTTTTCTTAAAGGTAAGTGCCATTGTTCAGTTAATTAAAATCCAAATTTTCATAAAAATATATGTTATTTACTTATCTTTATTACCCAGTTGACTTTCCTGCACGATGAGATTTATTTTTGTTTTTTATTTTTAAGGTAGATGCTACTGCCTGGTAATTAAAATCAAAGTTTTCATAAAAATGTATATTATTTTATATTACTGATTTAGCTTTGGCTTTCTTGCTCAGTTGTCTCCTGTGCTTAGCATTTATGCTGAACTAGTTTTTTGCTTTATGATAATAATTTTGCTATAATTGTCCTGATCTAATTATATATGATTTATATTTCTCATAGATAGAGTAACCTATAAATTGAAAGTATGAAGTATTTAAATTTATAATAAATTCTTATAAAAATCTTAATGACAATTTAAAGTATATTTGCCTGTTGATGATCATTTCTTGATAAAATATTTATGTAAAATCATCCAATTTTCTATCTAATATTATATTAAGAGAGATTACATCAGTCAACAAATGAGTTAGAAAATGTATTAATTTACAAATTTAAGTAAGAAAAGCCATGCAACAGATGAAATTTCTTAAAATATACTACTACCTATTGAATATGCAATACCAAATTGTGTGAAGTTAGCACCATACATATACCACATTGGGGTATGTAAATTAGTTTCTGTTCTGCAGCACATCATGAATCAATCCAATACTATACATGAACTATGTATAAAGCTGGAAAGATAGTCAATTTTAATAACTTTTTTGTAGATTATTTTTTGACTTTAGTTTCAGTACAACTTAAAATGATAAAGCTAGTTTGAACAATTTTCTGAGTGTAGATAAGAAAGTATTGTTGACTGCAGAGATTGTGGATAATCCTTCAGTAAAATCAGTCACTGTGTTTGATAAAACCTGGCAGTTTTGATATTATTGGATGTAGTTAGAAAACCTATCTATTTTTAGGGTAGACTGCTACTGTTTCATCATGCCTCTATACATATATCATTTATATGTTATACATATCTATGTGCACTGGCATACTATCCTGCTCCTGTCTCAGTGTGTTGGCTCTGCCAGTTAGTTGGAAATAACTGCGTGGAAATTTTTTTTAGTTTTAGAAGCAGGGACCACTATCAGAAAATCTTCAATGCTTGACTGCCACTTGCAGAAGTATTTAACTTAGAAGGCATTGTCCTAAGAAACATGCCCTAGCCCTTCATAAAGAATATCATGAATTTTCAGTTAAGTTGGTATTTAAAATTATTATCTTCTGATATAGTTAGAAATATATATAGTTAGAGCTCAATTGTTTATTATAACTATAATTTCAACTAAAGTGTCATTGTGTGTGTATATTAAAATGTTTATAATTTCAACTGAAATGCATATGTAAATATGTTACATCAGAAAGTTTCTTGATATGTAGCTCAGAGTTTATCTATCAGATAGGTGGAAACAGAACAGGACATGGGAAATTTTGTAATCCAGAAGCAACAACAACCAAGCAGAAGACCCCCAATGTTTACCTGCTACTCATATTATTTAAATATGAGTAGCAGGTAAACATTAAAATTGTTCATTTAACATTTCTCATCCACCTTTGGTAAACATGGCAGCTCTTTGGTAAAGATGTATTTGTAAATATATCATTTTGTGAAGCATTATGCCAATTTGCAAAACAATCAAAACTTTATAATCACTGATTTTAAATAATAAACATTTATTATTGTGAATGGTGAAGATGGGTATTTAATATTAGATTTATAAATAAGAATAGAGTGGATTTTACTCCCATATCTTCTCTACTATTCCTTGCTTATATGTTGATTATATTTCTGATTTTATAACTTTTTCCATACTTTCATTTCTTGTACTAACATTTCCTGCAATGATTAGAAAATATTAGCACATTAAATCACATTGTTCATTTTTTGTGTTTGTTCACTAAAGGTATTTCCAGTTGAATAAGTCTAATAACTGGTTGGAGAATTGCAAATTTTTGAATACACTGTTACATTGTGTTGATCATCTTTAGCTATGCATGTAGGAAGCATGGTAATGTGCTCTCAATCATACAATCTTTCATTCATTACACCCAAAGTGGAATAACAATTATTAACAGTCATTAAAACTAATCATTATTTTTTGCTACATCACAGGATACATTTTTTACTATTTTATAGTGCTATTATTTTATATGTTGATCTCTAAAATTAATTTGAATTTATTATTGAAATTACTTTAAATTTATTATTGAAATTAATTTGAATTTTTATTACTAAAATTAATTTAAATTTATTACTGGTGACTCTTTTATGACATATTTCGATGACCAGGTTGCATTTTGAATGAAATTTAGGTAATTGATATAAGTAGTTAATATTAAAATTACTTATTACTTTTCTATTTTATTATATAGAATTTATAAAAATGTTTTGTAATAATTGATTGAGATTTGAACTTTTAACAATATTTTTTCCTTTTAGAAAATGTACAATAGAATAAAAAAAAATATTAGAAAATATTTTAATTAAATCTGTTACTCCAGAGATGAATTTTCATTCTTAATTCATATTCAAACATCAAATCAGTTACTACAAGTTTTTTTTATGTTTATCTAACTATGTACATGGTAATAATTACAAGTATGTGATTTCTTTTGAAGGCACACACAAATATCAGTTCCTTATTTTTTTAATCTTAATTGAATTATAAGTTAATTCTGTATGAGGTACCAAAGTGTAGCATATTGTAAAATTGTTCTCTCCGAATTTGCATGCTACAAGGTTTGAAGAGTGAGCAGGTAAAAACCTATATTTATTTCTTTTCACACATTTTATTTCTTGTTTTGCTTAAATATATTCTTATAGCTATATCTTGTGACATTGATCAATTTACGGTGCCTGTTTCCCATTTATTTTTTGCCACGAATATCAGTTATTAAATTTTCGTATTAATACTACGTTTTTAATCAATATATATATTTAATGTTTACATTTATTATGGCTGTAGTATATGGGTAATTATCATTTTCATATAAATCGTAAAATATTTTTAAGTTTGGTTTGTAAAAGAATTGATATAATTTATTAAAACATAAATTATTTTCAGTACTTACATATCATTTGGGTGAGCATTTCTGTGAAAAAATACTTGCTAAATTTCAGGATTTAATGCCAGTTTAGTGACCACATATTTTACATTTTTTAATGTTTTTAAGGTAATTTTTTTATAATTTTATTTTGTCTTTAAATTTCTGATTAAAATTTGGAATGTAATATAAAAGAAAGTTTTTATCCATTTGTTTCTCTATAAAGATATAACTACTTCTATTTTGTAATTAATCTTTTTTTCCTTTCATATTTTCAGTTTATTTGCAACATTTTTTGAAATTTCTATGTACTAATGCTCAAAACTAACAATTCGAAGTACTTCATTTTCTCTAACATGTTTTCTAATTCTTTTTAAAGTTACTAAAATTAATTTGATTTTCTGGCACATGTTAAAATAAACCCCATCAACCGTGGAAGTTTGTAGAAATTCTGCCAAATTGTTTCATATTGTTCTTCAGTGCTTGTTTAATGAAAATAAGCTAGACTACAATTTAGTACAGACTAATAAAATGCATCAAATAAGCTTACAGTGTTCAAAATACATTTGTATGATGTAACTTTTATTTTATGGCATAATGTGATTGTGCAAAATTTGTCCTGCTTGCTAGTAACCCTTGAATGAATTACTTGATAAGTAATTTATTAATATATATATATATATACATTCACAGTGGTGACCAAAATTGTGGACACTTTTGGAAATTTTTATGTCTTTGAACTTTGTATGCTTATAGAAAATGTTATGTTTCACAAAATGCAAACTTGTATACATCATTTTAAAGAAAATTATTTACTGAATTCAATACAAAACACAAAATCCAATTATTAGCAATACAAGAAAAGTTAAACGATAATAGTTATCGATATACATTAGATACTGATGTTTGCAGTTAGTTATCAGTGCTTAGTAGAGTACCCTTTATTTTTGATTACAGTTTCATATCGACATTTCATTGTGCTGACAAGAGTTTTAAGCTCTTCTTTCGTTATTACATTATGCCAGGAAACAATTATAGCCTCAGTTAGTTTCCTTTTATTTGATGGGCACCTCATTTGGACAAAATTTTTTAAACCTGTTTCTTAAACACTGCAATTACAAGTAGGAATTTTTGTAAAAAATTTTAATATTTAGTCAAGAAGCAATGACATTAAATAAAAGAGTAGATTGGACACCTAGAAAGGGATGTAATATTATTGTGTTACAAGAAAGTGGTCTTTTCTATGCTGAGATTGCAAGACAGGTGTGTGGTTCAATGACTACATCTGGAGTCCGAATGTTTTGCATACGATATCAGGAGACAAATTCTATATATAAAAAAAGGAAATGGTCGAAAAGGTGCACCATATCTATTGATGATAGAAAAATAAAAAGCCTATGTCTAAAAGATAAAAAAAAATGTCATCAGCGGCCATCAGAGGTGATCAGAATGATGCTGGTGTTTCTGTCAGTTCAAGAACAATCAGGAGAAGATTAACAGATGTTGGACTGAGAAATAGAATTCCACAAAAAAAGCCTTATATTAATTTTCAGCAACGAAAAAAAAAAAAAAAAAAACTACAGTGGGCAAAGGAACAAATTAATTGGACAGATGATCAATGGTAACAAGTTATATGGAGTGATGAAACTAAGCTATCATTATTCGGTAGTGATGGATGAAAATATGTAAGATGTAGAATAGGAGAAGAGTTGCATTCTGATTGCATTTAAACAACTGTGAAGAACCCAGTTAGTGTTATGATTTGGTCCTGCATGTCAGCAGATGGTATTGGTCGCCTTCATGCCATCGATGAGACACTGAATGCCAGGAAATACATTGACACTATTCTAGAAACAAAATTTCTACCTACCATCAGAGATCTCTTTCCCAACAATGCTTCATTTATTTTTCAGCAGGATTCTCCTCCTTGCCACACGGCCAAAATATCGAAAGTGTGGTTTTGTACAAAGAGCATTAAATTGTTGTCATGGCCAGGAAACAGTCCTGACCTCAATCCTATCAAAAATTTATGGTATGGCTTGAAAACTCTTGCCCAAATGAGGCGCCCAATAAATAAAAGGGAAATAATTGAAGCTATAATTGTTTCCTGGCATTATGTAATAACAAAAGAAGAGCTTAAAACTCTTTTCAGCTCATTGAAACATCGATATGAAGCTGTAATCAAAAATAAAAGGTAATCTACTAAGTACTGATAACTCACTGCAATCATCACTACCTAATATATATCGATAACTATTATCGTTTAATTGTTTTTGTATTGCAAATAATTGAATTTTGGGTTTTGTGTTGAATTCAGTAATAAATTCTCTTTAAAATGATATATACAAGTTTGCATTTTGTGAAACATAAATCTTTCTGTAAGCATACAAAGTTCAAAAACATAAAAATTTCCAAAAGTGTCCACAATTTTGGCCACCACTGTATAATATATATACAGTTTTTAAATACTAGTTTGTGAGGAATTCTTTATTTTGCATTTCTAAAGTATAATTTATTTTCAAAGTTTGTAAAATAAATTAATTTTTATTATGGTTTTATTATTTTGAGTTATTTTCCTTGTGGAGTATATATCATCTCGTAATGATTTCAAGAACTTCATGGCATACTGGGGCCAATGATTCTGCAAGCAATGATCAGGTGAATGTTTTGTTATTTTATATTTTTAATTAATATTGTTGTATGTAATATTTTGTGTTATATATTAAATATTGTTTGTAAATATTTCATGTATTTGTATTGAGATTTATTTAGTATGGTGATCTTGATTAATTTTAAAGTCTAATTTTTATGGTTGTTTACATTTTATATTTACTTTTATTACCCATTTTAAATTGGGACTAGAATTGCATTACAGTAATTTTTTCAAGGTGGGTGACATTGTCCGGTTAATTAAAGTTCAATTTTTCATAAAAATGCATTTCATTTATGTTACACATTTTGCTTTGTTGCCCTGTTGTCACACATTGTAGACTGCATGAAAATTAGATTATATTTATTTTTATTATGTAATCTTTGTGAAATTAGTTTATTAGCATTTTAATACTTCTTTAGTAAGTAAGTAATTCCACAATTACTTACTTACTAAAGAAGAATTACTTACTTACTAAAGAATTATGTAATCTTTGTGAAATTAGTTTATTAGCATTTTAATACTTCTTTAGTAAGTAAGTAATTATAATTAAATGTTAGAAATTTAAAATAGTGCACTTGAACTTCCAATTGCAAAGTTGAAAGTTGCACTTGAACTTCCAACTGCAAAGTTGAAAGTTCAAGTTTGATCGCTATTTTGTAACTGGATATTGTTTGTAGTGACATAATTTAAGTTTGCAGGATAACTGCACGGTGCTTGGTGTGAAAATTGGATATTGTACCAAACCTGCTCAGTTCCCAAGTCTTACAAAACATTAAAATAAACCAATTTGTAAAAATATTGAAATCAACTTTAGAACATGATCAAAAAGTATTTTTTATGGTATGGCATACAAATTACAGCTTATTTGTGAATTTAAAAGACTATTGAACTGTGTGTGGTTTGTGGTGAGATTTCCAATTTTCATGGCAAGTGTGCAGTTATCTCACCAATGTAAATTACATCACTATGCTCAACATCCGGTTACTGTTGACTGACTATTATGCAAATATGTACATCTACAACTAGGTGTGCATTGAAATAATAGACAAAAACAAATTCATTCAGTAGCAATAACCATTTACAAAAAAATAACAGACAAAATTATAGTTTGATTAAATTAAGTTTGGTATTCATAATAGCAGCTCAATAGTAATATACAATCTCAGAATACAATATCTATTAACCGAAATAAGAAACAGGCAATTTAGAACTGAAACTCTGAAAGGTTAAACTAATTACATTAAATCTTTATTAAATAAATTTCGGAGAGTTTCTTGCAGCAAATTGAAAAATTTTCCTATTCTAAACATACTTTATTGCTAATGAAGAGTATGAATTGTTGGCAAAGACTGGTAAACATGCTTGGTAGAAGCAGTATTTGGTGAGCGAATTCAACCTTAGCAATATTAGGTATATGTTTGTACACCTGTATTAATACTATAATGATGAGTTTACTTTTGGTGAAGTATAAGCCAACAATTCTTTTTATCCATTACTCATTTGTGTAAATTTAAAAGTAAACACTTTAAAGCGTTGTCATTCTTGATTTTGAAGTACTAGTTTTGCTCTACATATTTTTCATGCAACAAAATGCGCTGACACATAAAATGCATTGCTAATGTAATAGATGGTTTGGAAAACTAATTTGATGATGTAAGAAGTCCTTCTTTTGAGACTGCATAGGTTTTGACTGTCGACAGTCACGCGTGTACAGAATTCAAATTTACAGATATCGAGTGAACAGCAGGATTGTGGTGATACTAGTACTATGAAACTACAGAGTTTGAAGACCAGTAAACGATTGAGTGATATGGTAAGTTAAAGGTTTTTGGCTCTCAGTTACCAAATATTGATTGTGCCCAAACTTTAATTCTGTGCTCATTGAAATTTCAAATATAAAATTTTAGAATATTTTATTATTATTACTTACTACAGAAGTATTAAAATGGTTATAAATAGAAACTAGTTTCCCACATTATATTTCCTAATTAGAAACTAATTTTCGTATTTAAATTTTTTATAAACTAAGTATCACAGAGTCTACAGTATGTGATAACTTGATAGTGTATCTAAGTCATAATATAAATAAAGTGCTTTTTTATAAAAACTCAAATTTTGATTTACCGGGCAGTGGCACCCACCATAAAACTTAATGTAGCGCTATCTACAACAGAGACAACCAAACAATAAAGCTAAATCTATAATGTTAATAAAGTACATTATGAAAACTCAAATTTTAATTAACCAGTCATGTAACCCACCTTAAAAAACCACAGTAGTGCAATCTAGCCCCAATTTAAAATGGGCGATAAAAATAATAAAATATAAACACACAAACATTCTTATAAAAATAAGACTTTCAAATTTATTAATATTACCATACTAAATAAATCTAAATACCAATGTAAGAAACAGTACTTAATATATGACATAAAAATATTACACACAACAATAATATTAAATACTTAAAATAACTCACTGATATCATTGCTTGCAGAATCATTGACTCTGGTATGCCACAATGTTTTCAGAATAATTACATGGCCATATGTGTTCTGTAAGGAAAAAGTAATCCAAAATAATAAAAAACACTATGTAAATAATTCTTTTTATGGACTTTTGAAATAAATTTTCTTTAAAAGCTTAAAACAAAAAATTCGTTATTAACTAATATTCAAAAACTTAACTTTCAAAATGTAAACATTAAATCACCCATAGACCATTAAACATAGTGAAATAAAAACAAATTACCAATCAAATGCTTCAAGGGTTACTAGCATACAAAACAAATTTTGACATATAGATATATTTCTTGAAAAATTATATATGTTTTTCAAAAAAAAAAAATATTCCCTTAATATTAGCTAAAAGGGATTATTTTTTATTAAAAACTTGAAATTGGAAGAGTTTTTAATATACAGATATTTTTTTAAAAGTTACATGAAATTTTATCTGTATGTCAACTAAATAAAAATGATTTTCTGCATTGTTCCATTGAAAAGTTAACAGCGGTTTGGTGCTAATAAATCATTTAATATATAAATTTTCCTACATCTTTTAAACACAACAGTTTTGAGCTAGCTGAATAGAACAGTATCGACAATACAGTGTTAAATATTTGAAGTATTTAACGCTAGGAAATAGATCTATGTGTTTTTGTGTAATAGAACTATGTCAAATGATTTCATTGAAATCGTCCAAGTATAAGGAGCTGAGCTGGCAGCCAAATGGTTAGTGCTCTTGCCTTCTGTTCATGTTTTCATGGGTTCAAATCCCTCCTTGGGCATGGATGTTTGTCATGGTTCGGATTCCACTTTAAACCATAGGTCCAGATCTAATTAGCCTTCAAGTGTAAAAAATGACCATTGAACGACAAACCAAATCAAGTATAAGCAATATCTAATAAAAATCCCTTGTGTGTGACTAGTGACAAAAAATAAGAATTTTAAGAATTAGAATAAGAATTTAATAAGACTTTTTTAGTTGTCAAAGAAAAAAAATTGAAAATACTCTCACTGCAATAGCACATGGGACAACATCTAAGCCATATGATAATGGATTTTATGATATTTCTTTATTGATTTCAAAGGCCAAAAACCTTACAGTACTAGTGAAGAACTTATGTTACCTGATGTAAGTGAAATAATATGCACAGTGTTACACAAATCAACTTTTGACAATAAAAAAGAATTTCAGTGAGTAATAATACCGAACAAAAAGTTGAGAAAATGGTTCAGAGAGTAGAAAATTTTTTATATGAATACTTAAAATATTCTTATTTTCTAAACAGCTTGACACGTTCACTTTACCAGGAAATGAAATTTTACTTCTAATTTATGTGAGATTTGTAAAGAAAAGTTTGTTTGCTAAATATTTGGAAACTGATGGGAAATGTAAAACTTTATTTACTAAATTAAAGACTTTTTGATTAGAAAGCATTATCCTTGACTAATATTATTTCTGTTGCTATTGACAATTCTTTAGCAATAATAAAAAGATACTGAGATTTTCTGACATACATAAAACAAGCTGTAGCAAATGCATTTTCAGTTCATTGCATCATTTATCAACATCATTTACCAGCAAAAAATCTTAGCAAACAAGTCATTACATTGTCACTAAAGTAGTTAATAGAATCAAAAATAATGCCTTCAATGAGATTATTTACTTTGTAAAATAACGAAGACTTTAATAGCTTACTACTTCCCAGAAGCATGTTAGTTATTAAAAATATATATTTAAATTGAATCGTTATATGATTCAGTGTTGGAATTTATGGATGAAAAAAAGATAGATTTGCAACATAATTTAATTTAGAAAATGATATAACCTATATGACCAAATTAGTTTTGTTGAAGTTTGTAAATACATTAAAACAATAAGATGACTTATTAAATTTAATCAAAACTAAAAACATATCTGCATTTGTTACAAATCTTGTATGTACAACAAAACTTGAAAATATTCTCAGTTTTTAAATTTTTCGAAATTGCAAAATCGAGATTAAAATATACTTGCTTACTGTTAACACTTTAATGGCTGTTCATTCATACCTAAACTTATGATATGAAGATATTCAATGCTTGGGTATTCCTGACTGCATGCTGAACCATTTTGTTCATGGACAAACTGGGATACCAAACATAGATGAACCCATACTAATAGAAAAGTAGCTTATTGAAATATGCACAAATAAACTGAACCAATAGTTGAACAAAGATATCACAAATTCTCTCTTTGGTAACAAAAACAGTTACCAATTTTATATTCTGCTCAATGGGTTGTTGCACTGAACTTGTTGACTGCTGAAATTGAACCATACACAATTTATCATATTTTAATTTTATGTTGTGATTTTAACAAAGAACATTTATATTTTTAAAAAATAATATTATAAGTTGGTCGAATTGTTGGGGGAGCCACCCCACAGAAATATATTTATCTCTTTAAAAGGAATAGGTTTTTTACATTTTGTTCAATTTTACTGATATTATTTTTACTAGTTAATATTTAGATTTTAATTTCACAATTGACAATTTTTTTTTTTAACTTTCGTGCTTGCTGTATTGTGAATGATAGCTTTACAGTAGAAATTTTGTAATTCGCATATTTGTGTTTCAATTATATTTGTTCATTTCTATTCTGGAAGTGGCACATTTTTTGTCCCCTACTTCATTACTGTACAAAAACATTTCACAATGTGTTTGAAACATTATTTTGATCATATTTTCTTAAATCTATATTGATGTTTTAAGTGTCCATCTGAGATTATGGTTTTGCACTGTACCTTATGTTCAGAAAAGCATCTTTTCCAATTAATAAAAGCTTTCATTTTCATAATTCTAGAAAAATCATTAAAATTTTTCTGCCATTCTAATATTTGTCCTTTCCTCCTATGTTGAATTCTGGTGAGCTTTCCTTAAGATTTTCAGTTATTATGCCGCGATCTTGACATAATTTTATTGGATTTCCAAATCTATGATAAATCTTGTAAAATATAAATGTGCAAATATACAAAAATGTGTGCACACTTTCTTCTACCATGTCTTATCATGTGATACCCATTTATTTATATTACGATATTCCTGGGGAAGAATTAGCTGGCATATCAAATACTCTTTCATTTTTGTACAAATTATTTGAAAATTTTCTAAATGCATCATGACCTCTTTCATTTAACGAAATATCCTTGTCAAGATTACTCTTTATGTCAAATTTTCTTCTTGACAAATCTTAATAATTTATTTATGCAGTCCCAAAGCATTTCATAAACATGCGCACTTCCAGTTTTATTTAATATCCATAAGAATCCAACTGTCAAATGTTGAATGAAATGCACATCCCTGAAAGTAGCATCTTTTTTATTTTTTGTATATTTTCGTAGCAAATTTGACCATATACTTGTAGTTTGTCTCTTGGCATTCTTTGTTCCACCAAGGTTTGCAATGCCTATGTGGTATGGAGGAACTTTTAGGTATTGATGCATCAGCTGCGTTCTTAATTCTTTCGGTGACTTTACAAACAGCAATATCAGTATCTTCGATCAAAACCATTTCATCATCAACAACTGCCAATTGCGTAAATAATGTCCAATCTGCCCGACTGTACACGTAAGTAGGTAGACGTTGTTCTACACTACTACCTCCAGTCTGGGAGATGACGAGATGAAAATGATCGCTATTATGCAGATCATTTCCTACATTTAAATTTAACAATGGCAGAAGAGATGGAGAACAAATGGCAAGATCGAGAGAATGAAATGTTCTTGTGGGTACATGGAAATATGTTTTCTCGTCAATATTTAGCAGACAGATACTGTTATCTGAGCAATTGGCTGTGATAAGTGAGACAAGAGTTAAGACAGATATAAGAGATGATGCCGTTAAATATGTCACCGACACAATAATCCGAGCTGCGGATGTTGCTATCCCTAAAAATTCCATCATTCCTCATAAACACAGGAAACCTTGGTGGAATGAAACATGCCAACTCTCTTATAAGAAACAAAGGAAGCAATGGAATATATTTCGAAGATACCCTACTACGGAGAATCTGGTTGCATTTAAAAAAGCCAAAGCTCAAGCTCGAAGAGTTAGACGTCAGAATCAAAGAGAATCTTGGATTCGCTACGTGTCGTCAATCAATTCATCGACAACAAGTAAACAATTATGGAGGAAAGTTAAAGCAGCCAATGGTATTTATCAGGATTATTCCATTCCTGTATTAAAACCGGAGCTGCAATACACTCCTCAGCGGTAGATATTGCTAATGTTATCGGTGAAACCTTTGCTACTGTTTCCAGCTCTGATTCATATAATCCTACTTTTCTAAGGATTAAACGAATTGCTGAGCGGACACATCTAAGATTTCATGATCGACATAATCTACCATATAATTGTGATTTTGAATTGTCAGAATTGAAGACTGCTTTATCTAAAGCAAACGACACTAGCCCAGGACCAGATGGAATCTCGTATCAAATGCTCCGTCATTTAAATCATGATTCTTTATTAAACATACTTTCACTGTTTAATAGTATCTGGATTGAGCATGCTTATCCTACGTCATGGAGAGAAGCGATAGTGATTCCAATATTGAAACCTGGCAAAGATTCATCTGACCCACTGAGTTATCATCCAATAGCTCTCACGAGTTGCTTGTGCAAAATGTTTGAGCGTATGGTCAATGCTAGACTCATTTACATCTTAGAGAAGAATAATTGCATACCCCTTCAACAAAGCGGATTTCGAAGATGACGATCCACTATTGACAACATAGTAGATCTGGAATCCCAAATTCGAAATGCTTTCGTGAGGAGAAACCATCTTGTTGCAATTTTCTTCGATATTGAGAAAGCATACGATCGTACGTGGCGTTTTGGCATTCTCCGCAATATGCATAATCTTGGATTTAAGGGTAATCTTCCAATATTTATACAGAATTTTCTAGCTACTAGGCTATTTAAAGTACGTATTGGAAGTACAGTTTCCAATACTTTTACTCAAGCTGAGGGTGTCCCTCAAGGTAGCGTTTTAAGCGTAACTCTTTTTATCCTTTTCATCAATAACATACTTCATCAGTTACCATCTTCAGTTCATAGGAATTTATATGTTGATGACTTACAAATTTCATATCAGGGTTCAAACATGAATATAATTGAGAGACAATTGCAAACAGCTGTAAACAATCTAACTACTTGGTGTGAACGAAATGGTCTTAGTATATCTCCTAGTAAGAGTCACTGTGTTCATTTCTGTAGGAAAACTAGTCTTCATCCCGATCCTGTGCTTCACATAAGTAATAGACCTATTCCTGTGGTCAACGAGATAAAATTCCTCGGGGTAATTTTCGATAAGAAGTTAACTTTCCTTCCGCATACTTTATATCTGCGGAAGAAGTGCGAGGGATTGCTCAATATCCTCAAGGTGTTGTGTAATACATTTTGGGGTGCAGATCGCACTTCACCC
The DNA here is from genome assembly GCA_030067965.1 of Latrodectus elegans. Classification (NCBI taxonomy): domain Eukaryota; kingdom Metazoa; phylum Arthropoda; class Arachnida; order Araneae; family Theridiidae; genus Latrodectus; species Latrodectus elegans. The sequence goes on from CM057815.1 coordinate 44,308,789, forward strand.
CTCAGGGGGTTTACCTTCTTTAGGTAAACACGGGTGTCACAATCCCGAGGTACCCTAGTGATCTTTCCTCTTCTTTATTTTCTCCTCTCCTCTAATCTTCTGCTTTTTAATCCTTTTCTCCCTCATTGTGGTTGCCTCGTAAGAGGTTGAGGGCTCCCCTTGAGTAGCTTTCGCCGCTCTGTTGCTATTAGCTACTCTTGAGGACTGAATCACCCACGTGTTTGCCGTGCGTGGAGACCCGTGTCCCTGGAAATGAGGATCCTGGTAATTGAGGCCTCCTGAGTCCAACACATTGCTTTGGCCTCTGCTTCAGGTAAACGGGAGGTGTGTTGTGGTCCTCAGCACATCAATCGGCTTTATGGATCAAGCGATCGGTACATCTACTGGGTGACTCGTTAAGGGTGGAATCCACTTCAGGGATGTACTGTGAGCGTATAGGGACTGACTAGCACTGGTACAATAACCTGTATCCCCTCGTAGGGCTCCGTGGTGGGTGGTGCCGTCTAGTCCCGAATTTATATTCTCATCCTAAATGGATAAAAAAACTTTCTCTTCACTCCCTCGGGAGCAACAAATGGAAACTTGCAGTGCAAAATATTTTGTTGTACAAAGAATTGGAAACAGCTTTGAATATGTTTCTCCTTTTCTCATTGAAAAGGGCTTAACCTCATATCTTGGAGAAGTTAAGTCAATAAAGAAGTTGCGATCGGGTGTTCTGTTAGTAGAAACTGCTACCGAAAGGCAATCTATAATGATACAGAGCATGAAAAAAATTGGTGACATAGCGATAACCGTCGAACCTCATAAGAATTTAAATTTTTCACGAGGTGTTATTTCATCGGAGGACTTGTTTCACACGCCCACCGATGAAATACTGGAAAATTTAAAAAGCCAAAAAGTCTGCAGTGTGAAAAGAATCACGATGAAGCGAGATGGCATTGTTTTAAACACAAAGCATCTCATTTTGACATTCTCTACACCAGACTTGCCACAAAATATTAAAGTGGCTTATATGCGATGTTCAGTACGGCCATTTATCCCTAATCCGCTTAGATGCTTCCATTGCCAACGATTTGGACACTCTAAAATGGCTTGCAGAGGAAAACTCACATGTGCCCGTTGTTCTGACGTTGGCCATGAAAGTACTACCTGCGAAGCAAAAGAAGTGTGTGTCAACTGTAAAGGTAACCACACTTCATATTCTAGATCTTGTCCCGTTTGGCAACAGGAAAAGGAAATTGTTACCATCAAAATCAAGAACAATGTTTCCTATTTAGAAGCTCGCCGATTAGTTAATTCCCGTACTCCCGCTCCTGGTGTAAGTTATGCAAATATAACAAAAAAGTAACCCGATCCTGCAGCACCCAAACAGAGACAAATTCTGTTTCGACATTTAGCTTGCTCTCAAAGCAAAAAACAACAGATATTGGTACACCTGTAATCGCCAAATCAGCTTTGGCGAAATCAAAAGCCTTAAAGGCTAGAAAATTAAAACTGGCCAAGGAAGGCGTTCGAAAGTCTTCGTTAACTGCCAGAAAAGCTCTTCTGTCTATGGATGCAGACACTGTCAAACTGCATCCTTCAGATGATGATTTCATATTGGAAGATTCATCTGAGATGACACTGAGCAATAGTGACAATGGTTAGACTGTATTCTATTAATGACTTCCTTTGTTTCATGGAATTGTCGTGGTTTTCGGCCTCGAATTGATGATATCAGATCCATTATGTCAGCCTATAACCCCGCATGTGTGGCACTCCAGGAAACATTCCTGAAGCCCAATATCATCACCAAAATGCGTGGGTTTCAATGCTACAGAAAGGATAATGGTGGTGATGCTGCTGTGTCTGGTGGCGTTTGTATATTTACATCAAACAATTATCCCAGTACAGCACATCAGTTAAGAACTACACTCCAGGCTGTTGCTGTGAGAATTCACACCGCCTGTCTGATTACAGTTTGTAGCCTCTACTTACCACCGAATGATGTCATACAAGAGGAGGAACTAAACGACTTACTTGATCAACTCCCCGCTCCATTTTTATTGCTTGGTGATTTTAACGCACATAGTCCTCTGTGGGGTAGTGATGATACGAATTCTCGCGGTCGTCAGATAGAAAAATTAATTTCTGACAATTGCCTCTGTCTGCTAAATACCGACGAGAAGACTTATTTTCATGAACCATCACGGACATTTCACTCTCTTGACTTAGCTATTTGTTCTCCATCACTCCTGCCATTGCTGAATTTTGCTGTTGGAAATGACCTCTATAACAGTGATCATTTCCCTCTAATCGTGACTCAGGCTGGAAGTAATAGTGTGTGTCACAACCCACCTAGTTATGTGTACAGTCGAGCCGATTGGACACTTTTCATGCAATTGGCAGTGATCAGTGAGACAAGAGTTAAGACAGATATGATAGATGATGCCGTTAAATATGTCACCGACACAATAATCCGAGCTGCGGATGTTGCTATCCCTAAAAATTCCAACACTCCACATAAACACAGGAAACCTTGGTGGAATGAAACATGCCAACTGTCTTATAAGAAACAAAGGAAGCAATGGAATATATTCCGAAGATACCCTACTACGGAGAATCTTGTTGCTTTTAAAAAAACCAAAGCTCAAGCTCGAAGAGTTAGACGTCAGAGTCAAAGAGAATCTTGGATTCGCTCTGTGTCGTCAATCAATTCAACGATAACTAGTAAGCAATTATGGAGGAAAGTTAAAGCAGCTAATGGTATTTATCAGGATTATTCCATTCCTGTAATAAAAACCGGAGCTGCAATACACTCCTCAGCGGTAGATATTGCTAATGTCATCGGTGAAACCTTTGCTAGTGTTTCCAGCTCTGATTCGTATAATCCTACTTTTCTAAGGATTAAAAGAATCGCTGAGCGGACACATCTAAGCTTTCATGATCGACATATTCTACCCTATAATTGTGATTTTGAACTGTCAGAATTGAAGTCTGCTTTATCTAAAGCAAACGACACTAGCCCAGGACCAGATGGAATCTCGTATCAAATGCTCCGTCATTTAAATCATGATTCTTTGTTAAACATACTTTCATTGTTTAATAGAATCTGGACTGAGCATGCTTATCCTACATCATGGAGAGAAGCGATAGTGATTCCAATTTTGAAACCTGGCAAAGATTCATGTGACCCTCTGAGTTATCGTCCAATAGCTCTCACGAGTTGCTTGTGCAAAACGTTTGAGCGTATGGTCAATGCATATACATCTTAAAGAAGAATATACATCTCATATACATCTCATATACAACTCATATACATCTTAAAGAAGAATAATTGCATACCCCTTAAACAAAGCGGATTTCGAAGAGGACGATCCACTATTGACAACATAGTAGATCTGGAATCCCAAATTCGAAATGCTTTCGTGAGGAGAAACCATCTTGTTGCAATTTTCTTCGATATTGAGAAAGCATACGATCGTACGTGGCGTTATGGTGTTCTCCGTAATATGCATAATCTTGGATTTAAGGGTAATCTTCCAATATTTATACAGAATTTTCTAGCTACTAGGCTATTTAAAGTACTTATTGGAAGTGCAGTTTCCAATACTTTTACTCAAGCTGAGGGTGTCCCTCAAGGTAGCGTTTTAAGCGTAACCCTTTTTAACCTTTTCATCAATAACATACTACATCAGTTACCATCTTCAGTTCATAGGAATTTATATGTTGATGATTTACAAATTTCATATCAGGGTTCAAACATGAATATAATTGAGAGACAATTGCAAACAGCTGTAAACAATCTAACTACTTGGTGTGAACGAAATGGTCTTAGTATATCTCCTAGTAAGAGTCACTGTGTTCATTTCTGTAGAAAAACTAGTCTTCATCCCGATCCTGTGCTTCGCATAAGCAATAGACCTTTTCCTGTGGTCAACGAGATAAAATTCCTCGGTGTAATTTTCGATAAGAAGTTAACTTTCCTTCCGCATACTTTATATCTGCGGAAGAAGTGCGAGCGAATGCTTAATATCCTCAAGGTGTTGTCTAATACATTTTGGGGTGCAGATCGCACTTCATTGCTCCGAATTTACCAATCAATCATTTATCTCGTATTGACTATGGTTGTGTTGTTTATGGATCGGCTAGATCTTCCATTTTACGTAGATTGGATACCGTCCACCACTCTGCTTTAAGGATTTGCTGTGGAGCATTTCGTACATCACCCGTCCAGAGTCTTTATGTAATCTGCCAACAATTACCGTTAGACCTGCGGCGGATACAGCTGTCTCTTAATTATTATTCAAAAATAATGTCCTCACCTCATCATCCATTGCGTTCCACGATTCCAAGTGCTGCTCTTAAGAGATTATATAATGCTAGACTATCAAGCATTCCACCTTTTCTCTGTCGTATTAAATCCATAATTTTGCTTTCTGACCTATGTGATGTCCGAATCGAGTCTACCGACCTTTTCGCACATCCTCCTTGGTATAATCCACACATTATTGTGCTAAATCCCTTTGGAAGTAATAAAAAATCAGACACAAATACTGCTATTCTTCAACAGCTTTATTCATTCCATCGCTGTCAGTACACTATGTACACTCCAGTATTTACGGATGGATCCAAATGTCCAGGATCAGTTGGCTGTGGAGTTTATCTTGATGATACCTCCTACAGTTATAGCCTTCACAAATCCTGCTCCATCTTCACTGCTGAGGCTACGGCTATATACCGAGCACTTCAGTTGGTAACAACTAAAAATGAACGTAAATTTTGTGTGTACACTGACAGTATGAGTGTATTAGAAGCTTTGAGGAATAACAACAATAATTACCATCCAGTTGTGTCTAAAATATTCAAATTAATTGATTCAGTTACTAACAAGGGATTTGAGATACTGTTTTGTTGGATTCCAAGCCACATAGGAATAGAGGGCAATGAGAAAGCTGATGCTGCCGCTAAATCTGCAGCTACTTCCATTTTGCCTTCAATACCATCAATGGACATGAGAAAAGGATTCAAACATTTCATATATTCTCTTTGGCAGGAATCCTGGGACCTGCAAGTCAGCAACAAACTCCATTCCATATTTTCATACATCATTCCATTATCTGTTTTATCTCCACGAAGCGCAGATGTCAGACTAACTCGCCTTCGAATTGGTCACACGCGTTTCACCCACAAACATTTGATCTTAAGTGATCTCCAACCATGGTGTGAAAAGTGTGATGAACCTTTTACAGTATATCATATTTTAATTGTGTGCCCAGATTTTAACCATCAGCGTTTTAGATATTTTAATGGTAACATTTTGACATTAGAAGATCTGCTTGGGGAACCACCCCATTGCAACCTATTTGCGTTTTTAAAAGACATAGGATTTATGAATTTTATCTGATTTAGAAATCTTTTACTTAAATATAAAATTTTTAATTTTATACATGTGTATATTGCATGTTTACAAACTTTTAATATACATTTTAACTATATTTCTATTTTATACCTTTAATATACTTTTTACCTATATTTCTATTTTATACCTTTAATATACATTTTAACTATATTTCTATTTTGTACTTTTAATGTGCATTTTAACTATATTATTATTTTATACTTTTAATGGGTTTAAAAAACTGGTGTAAGCTATCTTGTGTTTGGCGCAGCTTGTCCTTGTCTGGACCTTGCGCCATAAAAACCAACCAACCAACCAGATCGCACTTCATTGCTCCGAATTTATCAATCAATCATTTTATCTCGTATTGACTATGGTTGTGTTGCTTATGGATCGTCTAGATCTTCCATTTTACGTACGTTGGATACCGACCACCACTCTGCTTTAAGGATTTGCTGTGGAGCATTTCGTACATCACCCGTCCAGAGTCTATATGTAATCTGCCAACAATTACCATTAGACCTGCGGCGGATGCAGCTGTCTCTTAATTATTATTCTAAAATCATATCCACTCCTCATCATCCCTTGCGTTCCACGATTCCAAGTGCTGCTCTTAAGAGATTATATAATGCTAGACCATCAAGCATTCCACGTTTTCTCTGTCGTATTAAATCTATTATTTTGCTTTCTGACCTATGTGATGTCTGAATCGAGTCTACCGACCTTTACGCACATTCACCTTGGTACAATCCACACATTACTGTGTTAAATCCCTTCGGTAAGAATAAAAAATCAGACACAAGTACTGCTATTCTTCAACAGCTTTATTCATTCCATCGCTGTCAGTACACTATGTACACTCCAGTATTTACGGATGGATCCAAATGTCCAGGTTGGTTGGTTGATTGGGTTTTATGGCACAAAGTCCAAAATTGGACATGCTGCGCCAAGAGTAAGTTTTTGTAGCTTCATTTTATCTTAATTTTTTTTAAAAATTATTATTATTATTTTTTTTTTTGTTAAACCCAAACGCAAGCAACATTAAAAATTTTAAAAAACAAAAATCTGTGTAAATGTTATTTTAAAATCAAATTCTAAAATATAAAAGAAAAAAATCAATTATATATACAATTTTAAAATTTAAAATAAAAATTTAAATAAAATGTATAAAACCTATTGCCCTCAAGAAAGCGAATAGGTTTCTATGGGGTGGATCCTCTATTATGTCAGATAAAATTATAAAATCACTTTAAAAAAAGTGTAAACGTTGTTGGTTAAAATTATAACATGAAATTAAAATATGATAAACATTGAATGGTTCATCACACGCTTCACACCATGGGTTTAATTCGCTTAAAAACAAATGTCTGTGTGAAACGTGTGTGTCCGATACGAAGGCGAGTCAATCTTACATCTGCACTTCGTAACGGTAAAGCAGGTAATGAGATGAGAGATGAAAAGATGGTATGCAACTTGTTGTCAACCTGCAAGTTCCATGATTCCTGCCAAAGACTATATATAAAACTTTTTATATCTTTTCTCACATCTGAGAGAGGGAACGATGGTAAAATAAGGTCTGATGCAGTCTTTGCAGCTGCATCTGCTCTCTCATTTCCTTCAAGACCCATGTGGCTTGGTATCCAACAAAATACAATTTCTTTTCCCTTGCCAGCAAGGGAATCCAATGCTTTGAAAATTCTCGATACAACAGGATGACAGGTAAGACTATTGTTTTTCAAGGCTTCAACAATACTCATGCTGTCAGTATATATACAAAATTTATGACAATCATCTGTATTCACGTGCTGAAGCGCATAGTAGATTGCCGTTGCTTCAGCAGTAAAGATGGAGCAGGATGAATGTAGGCTGTAGCTAAAAGAAGTGTTATTGATAAAAACTCCACAGCCCACATGTCCTGCGGTTTTCGATCCATCCGTGAATACAGGTTTGCAAGATTGATACTGGCAGCGATGAGAATGGTATAGCTGCTGAAAAACAATAGGTATTGTGTCGGATTTTCTGAACTGGGCAAAGGTATTTATAAAAGTATTTGTTGGCTCATACCAAGGTGGATAGAGACTTTGATCAATAGACTCTATCCGAACATCACATAGATCTGTGAGCCACAGATGTGTTTTGGCTCGTGTGAGAAAAGGCGGGATGCTCAATGGACGAGCATCATATAGTCTTTTAAGGGAGGCATTAGGTACCAAGGAACGTAAGGGATGGTCAGGGGTAGACATGATCTTAGCATAATAATTGAGAGATTGCTGCATCCGTCTCATGTCTAACGGTAGTTGATGACATACAGCATATAGACTGTGGACGGGTGATGTGCGGAATGCACCAGAACATATCCTCAAAGCAGAGTGATGAACTGTGTCCAGTCCTCGTAAAACAGAAGATCTAGCCGATCCATAAACAACACATCCGTAGTCAATGCGGGATAAAATCAATGACTGATAAATTCGAAGAAGTGATGTGCGATCTGCACCCCAAGATGTATTTGACAACACCCTGAGGATATTAAGCGATCGCTCACACTTCTTCCGCAGATGCAGAACATGCGGGAGAAAGGCTAATTTTCGGTCAAAGATTATTCCCAGAAATTTTATTTCATTGACTACTTGTATTGGAGTGTTGTTGATATTAATAACTGGATCATTATGCAGACTAGTCTTTCTACAGAAGTGGACACATTTACTCTTGCTGGGTGATAAGGTATGGCCATCCAAATGTCCAGGATCAGTTGGCTGTGGAGTTTATCTTGATGATACCTCCTACAGTTATAGCCTTCACAAATCCTGCTCCATCTTCACCGCTGAGGCTACGGCTATATACCGAGCACTTCAGCTGCTACAAACTAAAAATGAACGTAAATTCTGTGTGTACACTGACAGTATGAGTGTATTAGAAGCTTTGAGGAATAACAACTATAATTGCCATCCAGTATTGTCTAAGGTATTCAAATTAATTGATACTCTTACTAACAAGGGATTTGAGATACTGTTTTGTTGGGTACCAAGCCACATAGGTATAGATGGCAATGAGAAAGCTGATGCTGCCGCTAAATCTGCAGCTACTTCCATTTTGCCTTCAATACCATCAATGGACATGAGAAAAGGATTCAAACATTTCATATATTCTCTTTGGCAGGAATCCTGGGACCTGCAAGTCAGCAACAAACTCCATTCCATATTTTCATACATCATTCCATTATCTGTTTTATCTCCACGAAGCGCAGATGTCAGACTGACTCGCCTTCGAATTGGTCACACGCGTTTCACCCACAAACATTTGATCTTAAGTGATCTCCAACCGTGGTGTGAAAAGTGTGATGAACCATTTACAGTATATCACATTTTAATTGTGTGTCCAGATTTTAACCATCAGCGTTTTAAATATTTTAATAGTAATATTTTAACATTAGAAGATCTGCTTGGGGAACCACCCCATCGCAATTTATGTGCGTTTTTAAAAGACATAGGATTTATGAATTTTATCTGATTTAGAAATATTTTATTTAAATACAAGTTTTTAATCTTATACATGTGTATATTGTATGTTTACATATTTTAATATATATTTTAACTATATTGCTATTTTATACTTTTTATGTACATTTTAACTATATTTCTATTTTATACTTTTAATGGATGAAAAGTAAACTGAGGTATAATATCTTGTGATTGGCGCAGCTTGTCCTTATCTGGACCTTGCGCCATAAAAACCAACCAACCAACCAATCCACGCACGGCAAACACGTGGGTGATTTAGTCCTCAAGAGTAGCTAATAGCAACAGAGCGGCGAAAGCTACTCAAGGGGAGCCCTCAACCTCTTACGAGGCAACCACACTGAGGGAGAAAAGGAAGAAAAAGCAGAAGAGTAGAGGAGAGACGAAAGTAAAGAGGACAGATCACTAGGGTACCTCGGGATTGTGACACCCGTGTTTACCTAAAGAAGGTAAACCCCCTGAGGGGGTTTGCCGGGCGTGGAGACCCGTGTCCCTGGAAAGGAGGATCCTGGTAATTGAGGCCTCCTGACACCAACACATAGCTTTGGCCTCTGCTTCAGGTAAACAAGAGGTGTGTTGTGGTCCTCAGCACATCAATCGGCTTTATGGATCAAGTGATCGGTACATCTACTGGGTGACTCGCTAAGGGTGGATGCCACCTCAGGGATGTACTGTGAGCGTATAGGACCTGGCTAGCGCTGGTGCAGCTGGTCTGCATCTCCTTGTTGGATTCGGTGGTGCGGTCAGATCCCGAAATTTTAAAAAATAATTTAGGGATAACAAAAAATCTTTTCTCCCGCGGGAGCACCAACATAATATTAAAAATGTAAAATTTTTTTTTGGTTAAATAAAGGAGGGCACCTTTTCTTCGGTGTCTCCTTTCCTAATACATAAGGGAATATCGAACTTTGTTGGAGAAGTGAAAAAAATACAACAAGAACAGTAGAGGAGAGTAGAAAATAATGATGAGGAAACATCACTAGGGTACCTCGGGATTGTGACACCCGTGTTTACCTAAAGGAGGTAAACCCACTGAGGGGACAAAATGGAACGGAAGTCTGAAGTGGAGTAGATGCAGACTCTGCAGCTGCATCAGCCCTCTCGTTACCATATAGACCTACATGTCCTGGGATCCAACAAATGATGATATCGAATCCCTTGCACTTCAAAGAGTCTAATGTGGATAAAATCTCCTACAGAACAGGATGACAGTTGATATTAATGTTCTCCACAGCTTCTAAACACTCAGGCTGTCAGTGTATATACAAAAAATATTTGATCGTTTACCACCCACATACCGAAGCGCACATAATACAGCAGATATTTATAAAGGTATTTGCTGGTACATACCAAGGTAGACAGAGAAATTGGTCAATAGATTCTATCCGAACATCACATAGGTCTGTGAGCTAGAGATGTGATTTGGCTCTTGTGAGAAAAGGTGTTATGCTCATTGGATGAGCATCATATAGTCTTATAAAAGAGGCATTAGGAACCATAAAACGTAACGAATGATGAGGTGTCGACATGATCTTAACATAATAACTGAGAAACTGCTGCATGCATGTCAGGTCTAACAGTAATTGATGGCATACCACGTATAGACTCTGGACGGGGTATGTGCGGAATGCCCCAGAACATGTTCTCAAAGCAAAGTGATTTGCAGTCATTTAGGTAAACCCATGCTTCATGAAGGGTCCCAATGGTTTTCCATTTATCTCATGCTAAGTGGTTTTCATACAGGATTCTACAAAATGTTTTGCGTTGAGCCACATGTCTCGGCAAAATCTGGTGAACATTGTTTTTTAGCATTTATAAGTTGTAAATACTGGTTTATTATTTTATCTATTGTTGCTACAGATGTATCTAAATTTGCAATTGATTTTTTGTGTTGGCGGATTTTCTCTTGTTACCAGCGATTTCACTTTAGAAACATTTGAAACAGTACGTACCTTTTACGGATGTTCATTTGGAGTCTCTTTTTCGATGTAGAAATATTGATTGACAGTTTTTACCCGTCCGATTAATAATATTGCTCATTTTGCACTTAGAAATTTTAATACCATGCATTTCACAACATTTTTGAATTCATGAACGTTTATCTTCGGAAAGCGCAAAAGCATATCCTTCAGTTCACAGCATGTTTATGTGACATTTTGAAATAAGAATAAATTTAAAAGTAGCAGATGATATTTCTCATTTCATTTTTGCTGTTGCCAAAAATTTTTATCCTGAAACATTAACTTTTTTAAAATTCGTTATCGAAATCGTTCTAAAAATGTATTAATACCCTCTGTATTATTAAACTCTTGTGCAAGTATCATTTAAAACTTCTTAATATATTATTTATAAAAACCAAAACTATAATTTGTTCTTGGGGATTATTATATTAAAAAGTTGATTATACATGTATAATAAAAATTATTGAAACCATTTTATCTATCATATTCCTCATTTCTATAAAAGAAAAACTAAAATAGTTTCATAAATTTCTGAATGATTAAAAGTTATTATAAATCATTATAAGGGTACATTTTTTATTCTAGCGGGTTGCACATATTACAATTAAATGATCTAGTATAATATAATAGATAGATAATAATAATAGTATTGATATGAAAAGTTTATGTTAGGGGAAACTTAAGTTGTATACATACATTTATCTATAAATAGTATATTTCTTTTAATGAAAATCTAATACTGAAACAAAATTTAGACATGATATTTGAAGAATCTTTAATAAAGATTTTCAGAGTTATAAATTAAATGTATTTCACAAAGTTCGCTTTGCTAACACTGAATGTATCGGTTGTCGTAAACTAGATTCATTTTTCCACTCAACCACTACTGTGACGTCACAAAATTAGCTCCCAGGTTGGTTGCGTTTTCTGGCGCAAGGTCCAGGTAAGGACAAGCTGCGCCAAAACCAAATTTTTTTTTAATATTTTTCTCTTTTTTTCTTTATATTATTTCTTAATTTTTTTAAACCAATTAAAATTTAAATTTCATTTAAAATGAATAACAATGTTAAAAATTGTAAATTTAAATATAAATAGACAAAGACCCAACATATAACACAAATAATTATATTTAAAAAAGCTAAAACAGAAACTAAACTAATTCTATGGAATGTTAAAAATTTATCATTAAAATTATATCTGCATTTAAAATTATATAAAATCAATAAAACCAATACTTCTTAAGTATGCAAAAATATTTTGATGCGGAGGTTCGCCCAGCAAATCTCGCATCGTTAAAAGGTCAGTCTGAAAAAATTTACAACGATGATGGTTTAAATCACGACAGGAAATTAAAATATGAAAATAAAGTGTATGCTTCATCACATATCTCACACCAAGGTTTTAATTCATTTAAAAATAAATGCTTATGAGTGAAACGTGTGTGTCCAATACGAAGGCGGGTTAATTTAACATCGCATGACTATACAGAACGGAAGCCTGAAGTGGAGTAGATTCAGACTTTACATCAACCCTCTCGTTACCATCAAAACCTACATGTCCTGGGATCTAACAAAAGACAATATCATATCCCTTGCACTTTAGAGAGTCTAATGTGCAAAAAATCAGCGACACCACAGGATGACAGTTAGCATTTACATTTTTTCATTTATTTGAAACATTTTCAAGTTAGGTAGAGTGTGAGTTTCTATCAAATTACTGGGTTTTTGCAGTGCAATTAGTTTGATTGTTTACTTGGGTTTTGATTGTTAATTAAACTTCTATAGTAGATACAATTTCTGGAATAAGCTGAGTGATTTATTGGATAGTTGTTTCCGTTATCATTGGCTTCTTTACTGTTGATACAGCAGTTTAACTTTCAATTGCCCCTCAGGGGGTTTACCTGCTTTAGGTAAACACGGGTGTCACAATCCCGAGGTACCCTAGTGATCTTTCCTCTTCTTTATTTTCTTCTCTCCTCTACTCTTCTGCTTTTTCTTCCTTTTCTCCCTCGTTGTGGTTGCCTCGAAAGAGGTTGAGGGCTCCCCTTGAGTAGCTTTCGCCGCTCTGTTGCTATTAGCTACTCTTGAGGACTAAATCACCCACGTGTTTGCCGTGCGTGGAGACCCGTGTCCCTGGAAAGGAGGATCCTGGTAATTGAGGCCTCTGAGACCAACACATTGCTTTGGCCTCTGCTTCAGGTAAACGGGAGGTGTGTTGTGGTCCTCAGCACATCAATCGGCTTTATGGATCAAGCGATCGGTACATCTGCTGGATGACTCGTTAAGGGTGGAGGCCATCTCAGGGATGTACTGTGAGCGTATAGGACCTGGCTAGCACTGGTGCAGCTGGTCTGCATCCTTGTTGGACTCGGTGGTGGGTGGTGCGGTTAGGTCCCGAAATTTTATAAATTTACATGGAGAATTCTGTTTTTCTTATCTCCCACGGGAGCAAATTTTAAATGAAATAAATGCTAAATTTTTCATTATTAAAAGTAAGGAGGGAAACTTTTCAACTGTCTCTCCTTTCCTAATATCAAAAGGAGTATCGGGAGTTGTTGGTGAGGTGAAAAATATCCAGAAAATGCGCTCTGGTGATTTACTAGTGGAGGTTGCTTCAACTAATCAAGCAAGAATCATTGCTAATATGCAATATGTAGGTAATTTGGAAGTGACTGTTATGCCTCATGGCAATCTAAATTTCTCTCGTGGCGTCATCTCCGCTAGGGATTTGCTAAACACGCCGACGGCTGAGATTCTTGAAAACCTGCAAGATCAGAAGGTCTGTGGAGTGAAACGCATTCTAGTCAGAAGGGATGGTAAGTTAATTGAAACTAAGCATCTCATTCTGACTTTTGCAAACCCAGACCTCCCGCAGTATATCAAAGCAGCTTATATGAATCTACCCGTCAGGCCGTACATTCCAAACCCCCTGAGATGTTTTCAGTGCCAGCGCTTTGGACATTCGAAGAATGCTTGCAGGGGTAAACTCACCTGCGCTCGTTGCGCGGTGGTTGGCCATGATAGTTCGACCTGTACAGCAAAGGAGCGGTGTGTCAACTGTCATGGTGACCACCCCTCCTACTCTCGAAACTGTCCGCACTGGATACTAGAAAAAGAAATCGCCACTGTTAAGATTAATCAAAAGATTTCATACCTTGAGGCAAGAAAACTAGTCACATCACGAACACCACAAGCTGGAATTAGTTATGCAACTGCCGCTAGGAAAATATGTAAATCCAGTAGCACACAAACGGATAATGTGATAATTACCTCGTCAACTTTGCCCCGAAGTCCAACTCAAAGATCAAAATCCTCCGTTTCAAACATTACAAAAAGAAAAGCTCCTTCTGCGAGATCAAAATCTACGAAGGCTTATAAACTAAAATCATCAAGGGAGGGATCTTTTAGATCCTCAATATCCACCCGTAAAGCCTTGTCCCTGGAGGCTGACGCTGTTTCCTTACATCCCTCGGACGAAGACTTATCGCTCGAGGAGATGTCTGATGACATGCCTTCCAGCTCCGGGAGAGGAGCTTTTCAAAGTAAAAATAACTTCCTTTGTTTCATGGAACTGCCACGGTTTGCGTTCCCATCATGATGACATCAAGTCTATAATCTCAGCCTGTAACCCCGCATGTGTTGCACTTCAGGAAACTTTCCTGAAGCCCAGCAATATCCTTTCCATGCGTGGGTTTAGATGCTTTAGAAAAGACTGTGGTGACGATGGTGCAGTGTCTGGAGGTGTTTGTATATTAACCTCAAATAATTTTCCCAGCACTGCCCATCCACTGAGTACTACTCTACAGGCTGTAGCTGTGAGAATTCACACAACATGCTTAATGACAGTCTGTAGTTTGTACTTACCACCACATGATGTCATTCGCCAAGAGGAACTCGATGCTTTAGTTGATCAGCTGCAAATACCATTTTTGTTGCTTGGTGATTTTAACGGCCATAATTCTTTGTGGGGAAGTGATGATACTAATTCTCGCGGTCGGCAGATAGAGCGGTTTATTTCAGATAACAGTCTCTGTCTGCTTAATACCGACGAGAAGACATATTTCCATGTACCCACGAGAACATTTCATTCTCTTGATCTTGCCATTTGTTCACCATCGTTGCTGCCATTGTTAAATTTAACAGTAGGAAATGATTTGCACATCAGCGATCATTTTCCTCTTGTCATCTCCCAGACTGGAGGTAGTAGTGTAGGACATCTACCTACTTACGTGTACAGTCGGGCAGATTGAACGTTATTTACACAATTGGCAGTTATTGATAATGAAATGGTTTTGATCGAGAGTATCAATGAAGCCGTTAGTAAAATCACTGAAACAATTATAAATGCAGCTGACTTAACAATACCTAAGAGTTCTTCTAAACCAAATAGGCGTCGCAAACCTTGGTGGAATGACGAATGTCAAAAACTTATAAAAACAAAGGAAATTATGGGGTTATTTCGAGGTACCCCACAACGGAGAATCTTATCGCATTTAAGAGAGCAAAAGCAATAGCTCGTAGAACTCGTCGTAGAAGCCAGAAGGAATCCTGGTCCTGCTATGTATCTTCAATAACATCACCAATATCCAGTAAACAGTTGTGGAGAAAAGTGAAAGCAGCCAATGGAATATATAGGAATTTTCTATTCCCATTTTAAAATCCGGAGCTGCTGTATACTCTTCTCCTACGGATATTGCTAATGTCCTTGGTGAAGCATTTGCTAATGTCTCAAGCTCGAATTCTTATAGTCCTTCGTTTTGAGGACTAAGTCTCGAGCTGAGCGTGTACCAATTCGCTTCGACCATCGACAAGCCTTACCGTACAACTGTGAATTTGGAATGTTTGAATTGAAGAAAGCATTACAACAGGCCAATAATACCAGTCCAGGACCTGACGGAATCAGTTATCTCATGCTTCAACATTTAAGTCCAGACTCCCTGTTAAATTTACTTTATTTGTTCAATAGGATTTGGACTGAAAATAAATTCCCATCATTATGGTGTGAAGCAATAGTGATTCCTATTCCAAAGGCTGGTAAGGATTCTTCAGAGCCTTTACATTATCGACCAATTGCTCTTACGAGTTGCTTATGTAAGACTCTCGAACGTATGGTCAATGCCCGTCTCGTATATGTCTTAGAAACTAATAAGTATATACATAAGAATCAGAGTGGCTTTCGTAAAGGAAGATCCACTCTTGATAACATGACATACTTGGAAACTCAAATCCGCAACGCTTTTGTGCGGAGAAATCATTTGGTTTCCATTTTCTTTGACATCGAGAAGGCTTACGACCGTACATGGCGATATGGAATTCTCCGTATATTATATGATTTTGGCTTTCGGGGTAATCTTCCGATATTCCTTCAGAATTTCTTAAGCTCCCGTAATTTTAAAGTACGTATTGGAAATTCTACATCCAATAATTTTACACAATCTGAGGGTGTACCTCAGGGTTCAATTTTAAGTGTCACACTTTTTAGCTTATTCATCAGTAACATACTTCATCAACTTCCGTCATCAGTACATGGTACTTTGTTTGTTGATGACCTGCAAATATCATGTGAGGGGTCTAATATGCGAATAATTGAGAGACAATTACAAACAGCTGTAAATAAACTAGCTACATGGTGTGCTGAGAATGGCCACACTTTATCTCCAAGCAAAAGCAGATGTGTCCACTTCTGTAGAAAGACTAGCCTTCATAATGATCCAGTTATTAATATCAACAACATTCCAATACAAGTAGTCAATGAAGTAAAATTTCTGGGCATAATCTTTGACCGAAAATTAACTTTTCTACCGCATGTTCTGTATCTGCGGAAGAAGTGTGAACGATCGCTTAATATCCTCAAGGTGTTGTCAAATACATCTTGGGGTGCAGATCGCACATCACTTCTTCGAATTTATCAGTCATTGATTCTATCCCGCATTGACTACGGAAGTGTTGTTTATGGATCAGCTAGATCTTCTATTTTACGAAGACTGGACACAGTTCATCACTCTGCTTTGAGGATCTGTTCTGGGGCATTCCGCACATCACCCGTCCAGAGTCTATACGTGATATGTCATCAATTACCGTTAGACCTGAGACGAATGCAGCAGTCTCTCGGTTATTATGCTAAGATAACATCAAACCCCATCATCCTATACGTTCCATGGTTCTTAACACCTCCCTTAAGAGGCTATATGATGCTCGTCCAATGAGCATCCCACCATTTCTCACACGAGCAAAGTCACAATTTTTGCTCACAGACCTATGTGGTATTCGGATTGAATCTGTTGACCAATTCGCTCATCCGCCTTGGTATAACCCAACAATTACGTTTATTAATACCTTTGCTCACTACAGAAAATCTGACACAACACCTATTGTTTTTCATCAGCTATACTATTTTCATCGCTGTCAGTATCAATCATACAAACCTGTATTCACAGATGGCTCTAAAACAGCAGGACATGTGGGCTGTGGAGTTTTTATCAATAATACAGCATTTAGTTACAGCCTACATTCATCCTGCTCCATCTTTACTGCTGAAGCAACTGCCATCTACTATGCGCTTCAGCACGTGAATACAGATGATTGTCACGATTTTTGTATTTACACTGACAGCATGAGTATTATTGAAGCTTTGAAGAACAGTAGTGTTACAAGTCATCCAGTTGTGTCGAGAATTTTCAGAGCATTGGATTCCCTTGCTGGCAAGGGATACAAAATAATATTTTGTTGGATACCAAGTCACGTAGGTGATGATGGAAATGAGAGAGCGGACATAGCTGCAAAAACTGCAACACAACAAATTTTACCATCAATTCCGCTCTCAGATGTGAGAAAGGGTATTAAAAGATTTGTTCATTCCCTTTTGGAAGAATCATGGGACATGCAGGTCGGAAACAAACTCCATACCATTTTCCCATCCCTCACCTCATTATCTGTTTTACCTTTACGAAGTGCTGATGTTAGATTAACTCGCCTTTCAGTATCGGGCACACACGTTTCACACACAGACATTTGCTTTTAAATGATTTAAATCCATGGTGTGAAGCGTGTGATGAACCATTTACTGTTTATCATATTTTAATTTCATGTCATGATTTTAACCAACAACGTTTACACTATTTTAATTCTGATATTTTAACTATGATTGATTTAATAGGGGATCCACCCCATAGAAACCTATTCGCTTTTTTGAGAGCCATAGATTTTATACATTTTATTTAATTTGTATTTTAAACTTTTGAAATTATATACTCTTCAATTTCTACTTTGTTTTATAATTAGATTTTAAATAATATATACACTAGATTTTACTTTTTAAATTTTTAAATTTGCTTGGTTTTGGAAGAAAACAAATAAATAGAAAATAAACACATAAATATGAAACTATAAAAGTCTTACTCTTGGCGCAGCATGTCCAATTTTGGACCTTGCGCCATAAAACCCAACCAACCAACCAACCTTAACTTTCAATTGCAACTTTCTATGCTATGGTTTTTACTGCATTTCCCACAAAATAGTTTTGAAATGCAATATCGGCCCAATATGATCAAAGCGTTGGCAATTGTATTATCTTCATATATTTCTGAATGGCGTAACAATTACACTCCGAAGAAGAAAATTTTTCTTTTCTTTGTTTACGAATATGCCAGTCATTATCTTGTCAGCTTCAATAGCTACGCGGTGAAGTTCTTGTTTGTATCTGTGCGCTCTAATTTCTGTTATATTTATGATCATTGTATCTGTGCTTCATCCTCCAATCTTTAATGATGTCTTCTTCTCTCATTGAAATTGGGGCGTTAAGTAGAATAACACTGGTCAACAGTGGTTTTGGCGCCAAAGATTTTGGAGGTGATTTTATATGAATTCGATGCGCTGAATCCAAATATGCCATTAATTTTTGCCTATCAGCTTGAATTTTTAAGATATCAACTTTTTAATGAATCATGCATTACACTATTTTAAAAGAAAAACCATGGTTTAAACAAACAAATTAAACAGGGAATTTTTATTATATTACATAGATATTGCATATTAAATACAAATAAAAACAGAAAAAGTCATGATTTAAACAAATTACTCACTGAACATTTCGAAAACTTCTTTTGCGTGACATTTTTTAATGTATTTTGGAATAATTCCATTTTAAAGTCCAGAAAATATGCCATCATGTGAGTATCCCATCTTCCTTGATAGTGATCCTCCATACATTTTATATCTTGGTGAAATCTTTCACCTTGCTCCTCACTAATGTCTCCTAAATTATCAGGAAAACGGTCTAAGTGGCTATGTAAATAGTGCACCTTAATGCTCATGTTACACCCAAGGGATCTGAAATTATTCAGCATTTCATTGATTAATTCAACATAGTTTTCAGATTTGTGTTTACCCAGAAAATTTTGGACAATTGAAACAAATGAATTCCAGGCTTTTTGTTCAATCTCATTCATTGAATTTATGAAGTCAGGGTCTTTAATCAGCTGTCTTATTTGTGGGCCATCAAATATTCCTGCTTTAATTTTTTCCATACTCAGCTGAGGCATTTTTTCCCCTATATATGCAAAGCATGATCCATTCTTATCAAGAGCCTTTACAAACTGCTTCATTAGACCCAGCTTGATATGCAGTGGTGGAAAGATGATTTTCTCTCGTGGAACTAAAGGATCGTTGATGATATTCTTTTCCCCAACATCCATGTTTTCTCTTCTAGGCCACTCTTTTCTAACCCAGTGTTGCGTTTTGTCTCTGCTATCCCAGAGGCACAAGAAACAAGGATATTTTGTGCGGCCACTTTGCTGTCCAAGGAGAAAGTTTACCATTTTTAAGTCTACACAAATCACCCATTGGTGTTCTCGATACTTTATTTTTTCCAAGATCAAAGCTATGGTGTCATATTGCTCTTTCATTTTCGTTGAGTGAGCAATTGGTATTGAGCCATATTTGTTCCCATTATATAGAAGAACACATTTCAAACTTCGCTTTGAGCTGTTAATAAATAGGCGCCAATCATCTGGAAAATATTCAGGAACACCCATTTTTACCAGGAGTTCTCTAACAGCATGACAAAATACAAGATTTTGTTCTTCAGAGAAAAAACGGTAGCAGATCTTTCTCCCTTGTGCGATAGAATGAAATTTTCATTCCTGGATCAAGTAAATTTTTTTCCTTCAACCTGGAAGCCAGTAATTCAGAAGCTTCTTTCGACAGATTGAGATCTCTAGTGAGGTCATTTAACTCATCTTGGTTGAAACATTGAGGAATTGATGATATCGTTTCAAAATCGCTTTCACCTTCAGTAGTATCAGAATTCTGATCAGAGAGACAGCGTCCTCACAGAGTAGCTGGTGAAAAGTTGGAATTAGCACTTCTTCTGAGTGAGGGATAGAGCGTCTTGCAGAGACTAAATCTGGAAAAGTCCACTTATTACGGTTCTTTCAATTGATTCCAGTAATGATGATTTAACAGTTCTTCGATTGATTCCAGTGAGGTCATTTAACTCATCATATATATTATGTTGCATTTTACATTTTAATTTTCATTATCAATATCATCTATCAATTTTTAACTATTTATGATTAAATATAAACTTATTAAATAATTAACCTGGAATCACACAATATCTAAAAATATAAATGCCTAATAAAGGAAAGTAGAACAATTATGCTCGATTCAGACTGGTTATTTAATTTCTGAAATAATTTTTAACATTCTTCCAACTTCTTTGCGTTAATACTGGTTTGGATCTGATGCACTGACGTATACTATTTGCTCAAGCAATACACCTCTAACAATGTATGAACCAAGATGTTTTTCTACTGCTGACTTTTCTAATTCACTCCACATTTGTTTGGACTTATAAACTTTAATTTTAGATATCTTCCTCTCACCTATAATGTAGAAAAAAATGCTTCAAATATCTGTCTACAAATATCATCCAAATAAATTGACTTATTTTTCAATTGTTCCATTAATATGCGTTAAAAATGTATATAATCGACTTATATATATATAATGTTGAAAGAGGCAATCTTATTAAAGCAAATCTAAATATCAAATTATATTTCGATAAGAACTTTTTTGTAGACCTTTTGTAAGAAGCCTTTACTAAATATATAAAAAAGAAAAAAGTCACTAATTGAGACTGCTTTCTTCTCTTAAGAAAAATGATGAATCATTTACTAACAGAAAGCATTATATTCAAGTCTATATTATGCATATAGAAAAAACTCTTTACATATTCTAATATTTATTAATTTTAAATTAGAAATATTAATATGCGATTGAGAGAGAAATTATTAATTAACTATAGATTTGCATAACACACTAACATGCATAATCACAAAAGTTATAAGATTTCTTCCTCACCTAAAATAGTTCCTTCAGCTTTTGATTGGCATTCCTCACTATCATTCTCAAGACCTGAAAATAGAAATAGCCACATTAAAACAATATAATAAAAATATTTAATTTTATTGTTCTCTGTTAATTAAAATATAAACATAAAATATTGGCAGAAAATTTATTTCTTATTCTCATTTAAATTAAATTGGATGTCTTCTAATGGCTTCCCACTTTTTTTTTTTTAACAAATTCGCCTTGTTCTAGTAATAAAAGTAAGTCTGGCAATTTGAACTGAATTATCCGAGACACGATAAAATTCCCTGTGAATTCTTATATCTTGTCCCATGAATTTTGCTAATGAATCGAGTTCATTATTTTTTTAATTCAATACCTGTGATAATGAAGCAACATGTTTTCAGAGTTCAGTGAATCTTAAGCTTTCTGAGCGCTTTGCCTCCATATTCTTCGGAATATTTTATCAAACAAGTTGAACCTCTTAAATGTTAACGTGCTCTATGATTACAGCTGGTAAATAAATATGGATTATCTGTAGGAACACCTACAAATTTCCGCCATTCTATGCAAAGTTCCACATTTTTTTCATCTTAGGAGTAAGTAGCACGAATACAATCCTATCGCCTTTTCCTTGAATTTCTATCGGAGTCAGAATCCTACACAGTGATTTTTCACAATTTCACTCAAGTTTTCTTTTATTTCTGACCTTTCTACCGAGGATTAAAAAAAAGTTTTGGATTATCATCCTAGAAAGTTCTCTTCTCTTCTTCTATTAAAAACAGTTATTTGAGTCTGAGAACTCTTTTGGAGTTCCAGCCATACATTTCTTTTTATCGTTTAGTGCAGATACAGGATTTTCTATCACTTTTCTATGTAATTTAGATTTATCTTTTAAATATTCATTTAAAAGCACTACATCGCTGCGTAAAGGTGTAATTTTACTACTGTTTCGCTTCTGTTCATTCTTATTTCTTTGTGCAGAAGCTCCAATTTCTACTCTAAAGTTTAATTCGTGGAACTTCATATAAAACGTGAGTCAATAGCTAACAGCCTTTACATGAACTTTTAATTATTTCTTTTTTTTGCAGCAAAAATTAAAAGTTTTTAAAGCTAATGATATATAGTGATATAGTTGTAATTTTTTTTTAAGTCGTCCAAGTTGTAATTTCCATTCGTGTCAAGTTGTAATTATTTTATTTTCCTCATCTTTACATAGATAAAATATTCCTCTCCGTCTTCATGATTTCAATACTTTTTGACGTTATTTTAAATTTATATATCCTAAATTTTGTTAAATAGCTCTTTTTAATTCCAATCACTTAATGTATTTCGCAATTAAACTGAGATTTTTTTTTACTTTAAATAAACTTCAAGTTATTTTCTCCACTCAGGGGGTTTACCTTCTTTAGGTAAACATGGGTGTCACAATCCCGAGGTACCCTAGTGATTTTTTCTCTGCTTTATTTTCTTCTCTCCTCTACTCTTCTGCTTTTTCTTCCTTTTTTTCCTCATTGTGGTTGCCTCGTAAGAGGTTGAGGCATCACCCTCAATAGCTAAGAAAGCCTGAACACTCTTGTGACTTATCAACCGATGGCTGAAATCAACCGCTTTCGTTCACGATTAAAATATTCCGAAGGAACTGTGTTTTTATGTTGTTTAAAAAATTCCTCGCAATCAATTACTATAATATTCTTAAATTAATATTGATATTGTTTCCACGAAGAATATTAAAAAATTAATAGCAACTATATGTAAAAATTTATTTAAGTATAACTTTGAATGAAAACATTCTATTAATTTTCCTTGGTGTACTTTCAATAGAAATATATATCTGTGGTGATTATATATTAATGTGCTAAATCTAATAATAGAATTATTTTTATGAAAATTATATGTATATTTAATTAATCATTCCTGTGCACATTTTTTTTTTAAAATTCAAGCAAAACATCTTGGGTGTTATAATTTACTCTAAAATAATACTTAGCTACATAATCTATTATGAATTGAAAATATTTCTTTAAAATTTATTGAATGCAATAAACGTGATTAATTTATTAGCAAAATATATTCCCTGCGTATGATAGATTTAAAATATTTAATGCCTTTAATGGGTGAGATAATTTTGTATGGTTGAAGAGGAAAAGACAATCAGAAAAATAAAAAATAATTTATTTGAATCATACTTTCTTCATATTTTTCTAAAAATAATGCATAAATTTAGTATGAAAAAGAAATATTAACATAAACATTTTCTTCAAAAAATAATGCAAGTTTGGCAATTTGAAATCTTATACATACAATGACTAAAATTAATAAATTATATATATATATATATATATATATATATATATATATATATATATATATATATATATATATATATAAACAAAATTTCCCTATGTAAATTTGCATATTACAACACAAATAAATTATTTACATACCTTAGAACAAATTTAAACTATATACGAGGGCCGTTAAGAAACTAACCTCCGGTTAATTGAAAAAAATATACCAAGTTAAGTAAAAATATTTTAATATATACATCTTACAACTACATCTTTGCACTATTTTTCGACATAGTCACCATTACGATTGAGGCACTTATCGTATCTCTTCACAAGGTTTGAAATTCCTTCTGCATAAAAATCACCCGCTTGTGCCTTGAGCCAGCCTGTGACCGCATCTTTGAGCTCTTCGTCGTCATCAAACCGCTGGGACCCGAGCCATTTCTTCATATGCATGAAGAGGTGATAATCGCTTGGCGCCAGATCTGGGCTGTAAGGTGGATGGTTGAAAACGTCCCACTTGAAGGACTCAAGAAGGGCTGTTGTTCTGCGAGCAGAGTGAGGACGGGCGTTATCGTGCAAAAAACGATACCGGAAGTCAGCATACCACGGCGTTTGTTCTGTATAGCCCGTCGTAATGCTTTTTAGTGTTTCACAGTACACGTCTTGATTAATGGTCGTCCCACGTTCCATGAATTCAACCAACAACACCCCTTTGGCATCCCAAAACACCGTTGCCATCAGTTTTCTGGCAGAAAAATCTTGCCGGGCTTTTTGGTTTGGTAGGCGAATCTGAATGTGCCCACATCTTTGATTGTTCTTTTGTCTCAGGGTTCACGTACTTAATCCAGGTTTCGTCACCGGTCACGATTCTGTTTAACAATGGTTCTCCTTCGTCCTCATAACGTGACAGAAAGTCTAATGCAGAGGCCATTCTTTGAGTTTTGTGGTGGTCGGTAAGAATTTTCGGCACCCATCGTGCACAGAACTTACGGTAACCCAATCTTGCTGTCACTATCTCGTACAAAAGAGTCTTAGAAATCTGTGGAAAATCAGTAGACAACTCCGCCATTGTGAAACGTCGATTTTCACGAACTTTTGCATCAACTGTCTGAACGAGTTCGTCAGTCACCAATGATGGTCTACCACTCCTCTCTTCATCATGAACGTTTTCTCGTCCACTTTTAAATAAACGTACCCATTCACGGACAACTCCTTCACTCATAACTTTTGGTCCGTACACGGCACAAAGCTCACGATGAATAGCTGCTGCAGAGTATCCTTTGGCTGTAAAAAACCTTATAACAGCACGCACCTCACATTTGGCGGGATTTTCTATTGCAGCACACATTTCAAACTGCCACAAAAACTAAACTAGCGTAGGTACGATGTTCACTCGACTACGGCTTGATGCCGACTGACCTGCTGAGCGCGTGAATGCACAGATGGCGCGCTACTCCCCCCACTACCCGCACTGTGACCAATCGGAGGTTAGTTTCTGAATGGCCCTCGTACATAATTACTACATTTTTATTCACTTTATTTTGGTGCATTCATAATAATGGATAAAAATAACTATTTGAATATACTGAAATTTACTTTCAAAATTATTTTTGTTTTAAAGGAAATAAAGATATTGGATACAATTTCTATTTCAAATTGCATTAAAAAGTAATTTTTTTAAGAATTACTAAAAGTCTGAAGTTTTCTTTTTTTAGTTAGAGCATTAATCACTATAGAGTCATTAATTTTTTTGCAATAATTTTAAAGGAATATATTTATGCATGATTTGACAATGAATAATTTTATTTCTTCAGTAGCATGTCCATTTTCACATTTTTCAAAAGAAAGGTAAATTTCAGATTCATTTAGAATCCTTCTAATTATTGAAAATGCATATGCTCTATGATTAGAACATTTAAGGAATTCCTTTTCAATTTCAGTAGATAACAGTTTACTTGTAACTGAATAACAATAAAATATTATAGCTACAACATGATCAGAAGGGTATTTTAATCCACCTCTGTCCATATTTTTTATAAGAATAGGTGAATTTATAATCTCTTCAGCATTATATATATATAACAATAGTATCATTTAAAACCAGATAATTCTTACAATGAAGACATTTAAAATGTTTTATACAAGAATGTGAACTGTAACCAGCAATATATGTAAGATTACTTTCAGAAATTTTTAAATCAGCGACATCTTCTTCAGATATATTTATTTCCAAATTATCATGTATTTCATGTTCCTCAACGTTAGAAAAATCAATATTATTATTTATAGACATAGAAATTTTATCATGGTTATTTGATTTAAATATATGAGGCATTAAACTGCGTATTCTCAGTTTCTTTTCTATTTCAAAAACCTGTGTAATTGATATGTTGTATTTACCACCTGCAAGTTGTCTATAAACACCAAACCTTTCTTCAAGGGAATCTGTTTGAAATTTTCCAGTTAATATATAATTAAGTTTAAGCTCATTTATACAATATGATGCTATTTCTATAATGGCATGTGTTGTGTGTTTCAATGCTTTGTGTGTTTCGTTTGTTAGATGACCAGTGTCTGTTTTTATTTTTTCCCATGTATCAAGCCACAATACCAAAATGCATTCAAATATTTTTTATCAGATGCAGACCTTGTCAATGGTTCTTGATACCAATTACATTTACGACTACCTTTATAAATAGAATGAACATTCATGATGTCCCACCAACTAGTGATAATTTTTATGTACTCAGCTGTTGGATCAAAATTTGGAAAATTGAATCTAGAAGCTGCTAATTTTAGACCCTCTACAACATGCTGATTAAATAAATTTACAACCAACTGAATATTCTGACGTTCTAAGTTAGAAGGGCGCAAAGATTTTTCAGTTAATGTGTGGCATGTTTTCACCAATTCATTTGACTCAGCTTCATGTACTTTTCTCAATAATGTTAAAGATGCAGGTTTTAGTTTTTGACTTGTGTCACCAGGTCTATTAAAATCTGGATAGTACATACAAACTTCAGAATTTTTTTGGTTTAGCCAATTATTACGTATGCACTTAAATAAATGTACGCTATCAAATATAAAGAATAAAGGTCTTGATATATCAGAAGGGTGCTTATAGAATATAGAAAGTTTTGGGGGATTTGTGAAAAAAGATACCGCTTTGCTATTAATTGCATTATTGTCACTAGATATGCAAAATACAATAAAGCCAATTTTTTCCAACCCAATAATGAGTTTTTTTAAAATAGAAAATAAAATTCCAGCTGTTAATTTTTTGACAGGAAAAATATGCACCATATCCTTATACTTGGAAGTAATACTTTGCACCATAAATGCATACGCAGTTGTTGCTAAATCACAACTATTATGAGATGTACCTAATTGACCTGACCTCCTTTGTAATCTAAATATGGCTTTATATGGATTTCATCCATTAATAACACAACTTTTTTATCTTTTTCTTCCAAAAATAAATATTTTTTTTTAATACAGGAAAGTACATTTATATCTATTTGTTCAATTTGAGGATTTAAATTATAGTTTGAACATAATCGTTTTGTTGTGTTTGGATGTGGTAAAATTAAAGAAGAACAATTGTATAAAAATCTGTATGCATGAAGGGAAATAGAGTATAATAAAGTACATAAAATTAAAAAATTGCGACTATATCGACGACGAGTTATATAACCTTTTAACAAAGAAATTTGTTCCTTTACAAAACTTAGAACATCTCTCTGCAGTTTATTTACAGTATTTTCTGACAAAAGGATAAAATATTATCAATTAAGTCATATAAATCTGTTTCATGATCTTCATAATTTTCATTTAATTTAATTTGCTTTATATTTTGTAGTATATTACTAAGATCAATAAAATTATTAATATGAAATGGCAAAGAATAGTTACTTACTTTTCTTATTGGCACATTTTTAATAAAACCATTTATAGTCAAATTTTCATCAATAACTACAGAAGCAAACAAATTTGGATATGGATTACAATCAATATTTAAAAAACATAAAATTACTATTTTTATTGACTACACTCGAATAATCCGGAATGTCTAAATTTTCCAAGCATTTTTTCATTTCTTCTAAATTTGTAAAATAATACTTTTGTTTGTATTCTAAATCACTCTTTTTACTTTGAGCAATTGCTTCACTCAGTTGTGTATTTTCAAATCTTTGCTGTTTAGTTGATGGATCCTCTCGATGACTTATTTCGTTTGTTAAATAACTGGGGCATCCTTTGAAGATCCACGGTACAGCTTTAGGATGTAATTTTGGATTTTGTAGGTTTACGAAGATTTTTTTTACCATTTTTCTCATCAAAAGCTTCCCCTCAGGGGGTTTACCTTCTTTAGGTAAACAGGGGTGTCACAATTCCGAGGTACCACAGTGATCTTTCCTCTTCTTTCTTTTCTTCTCTTTTCTACTCTTCTCCTTTTTCTTCCTTTTCTCCCTCGTTGTGGTTGCCTCGTAAGAGGTTGAGGGCTCCCCTTGAGTAGCTTTCGCCGCTCTGTCGCTATTAGCTACTCTTGACGACTAAATCACCAACGTGTTTGCCGTGCGTGTAGACCCGTGTCCCTGGAAAGGAGGATCCTGGTAATTGAGGCCTCCTGAGACCAACACATTGCTTTGGCCTCTGCTTCAGGTAAACGGGAGGTGTGTTGTGGTCCTCAGCACATCAATCGGCTTTATGGATCAAGCGATCGGTACATCTACTGGGTGACTCGTTAAGGGTGGAGTCCACTTCAGGGATGTACCGTGAGCGTATAGGGACTGACTAGCACTGATACAGCTAAACTGTATCCCCTTGTAGGGCTCCGTGGTGGGTGGTGCCGTCTGGTCCCTGAATTTATATTAATCCTATATGGATAAAAGCACATTCTCTTCACTCCCTCGGGAGCAACAAATGGAAATATGTACTGCAAAATTTTTTGTTATCAAAAGAATAGGAAATACATTTGAATGTGTTTCTCCTTTTCTGATTGAAAAAACTATAACGTCTTACCTTGGAGAAGTTAAATCCATCAAGAAATTGCGTTCGGGTGTTCTACTAGTAGAAACTGCATCGGAAAAACTCCCTCAGGGGGTTTTACCTTCTTTAGGTAAACACGGGTGTCACAATCCCGAGGTACCCTAGTGATCTTTCCTCTTCTTTATTTTCTTCTCTCCTCTAATCTTCTACTTTTTCTTCCTTTTCTCCCTCAATGTGGTTGCCTCGTAAGAGGTTGAGGGCTCCCCTCGAGTAGCTTTCGCCGCTCTGTTGCTACTAGCTACTCTTGAGGACTAAATCACCCACGTGTTTGCCGTGCGTGGAGACCCGTGTCCCTGGAAAGGAGGATCCTGGTAATTGAGGGCTCCTGAGACCAACACATTGCTTTGGCCTCTGCTTCAGGTAAACGGGAGGTGTGTTGTGGTCCTCAGCACATCAATCGGCTTTATGGATCAAGCGATCGGTACATCTACTGGGTGACTCGTTAAGGGTGGAGTCCACTTCAGGGATGTACCGTGAGCGTATAGGGACTGACTAGCACTGGTACAGTTAACCTGTATCCCCTCGTAGGGATCCGTGGTGGGTGGTGCCGTCTAGTCCCTGAATATTATTTTCACTTTAATGAATAATTCTACTTTCTCCTCACTCCCTCGGGAGCAACAAATGCCAATGCGTGAAGCTAAGTTCTTCATTATTAAAAGAAATGGAGGTTCATTTGAATATGTTTCTCCCTTTCTGATTGAAAAGGGCCGCTCTGTTGCTATTAGCTACTCTTGAGGACTAAATCACCCACGTGTTTGCCGTGCGTGGAGACCCGTGTCCCTGGAAAGGAGGATCCTCGTAATTGAGGCCTCCTGAGACCAACACATTGCTTTGGCCTCTGCTTCAGGTAAACGGGAGGTGTGTTGTGGTCCTCAGCACATCAATCGGCTTTATGGATCAAGCGATCGGTACATCTACTGGGTGACTCGTTAAGGGTGGAGTCCACTTTAGGGATGTACTGTGAGCGTATAGGGACTGACTAGCACTGGTACAATAACCTGTATCCCCTCGTAGGGCTCCGTGGTGGGTGGTGCCGTCTAGTCCCCGAATTTATATTCTCATCCTAAATGGATAAAAAAACTTTCTCTTCACTCCCTCGGGAGCAACAAATGGAAACTTGTAGTGCAAAATATTTTGTTATACAAAGAATTGGAAACAGCTTTGAATATGTTTCTCCTTTTCTCATTGAAAAGGGCTTAACCTCATATCTTGGAGAAGTTAAGTCGATAAAGAAGTTGCGATCGGGTGTTCTGTTAGTAGAAACTGCTACCGAAAAGCAATCTATAATGATACAGAGCATGAAAAAAATTGGTGACATAGCGATAACTGTCGAACCTTATAATAATGATAAATTTAAATTTTTCACGAGGTGTTATTTCATCGGAGGACTTGTTTCACACGCCCACCGATGAAATACTGGAAAATTTAAAAAGCCAAAAAGTCTGCAGTGTGAAAAGAATCACGATGAAGAGAGATGGCATTGTTTTAAACACAAAGCATCTCATTTTGACATTCTCTACACCAGACTTGCCACAAAATATTAAAGTGGCTTATATGCGATGTTCAGTACGGCCATTTATCCCTAATCCGCTTAGATGCTTCCATTGCCAACGATTTGGACACTCCAAAATGGCTTGCAGAGGAAAACTCACATGTGCCCGTTGTTCTGACGTTGGGCATGAAAGTACCACTTGCGAAGCCAAAGAAGTGTGTGTCAACTGTAAAGGTAACCACACTTCATATTCTAGATCTTGTCCCGTTTGTCAACAGGAAAAGGAAATTGTTACCATCAAAATCAAGAACAATGTTTCCAATTTAGAAGCTCGCCGATTAGTTAATTCCCGTACTCCCGCTCCTGGTGTAAGTTATGCAAATGTAACAAAAAAGGTAACCCGATCCTGCAGCACCCAAACAGAGACAAATTCTGTTTCGACATTTAGCTTGCTCTCAAAGCAAAAAACAACAGATATTGGTACACCTGTAATCGCCAAATCAGCTTTGGCGAAATCAAAAGCCTTAAAGGCTAGAAAATTAAAACTGGCCAAGGAAGGCGTTCGAAAGTCTTCGTTAACTGCCAGAAAAGCTCTTCTGTCTATGGATGCAGACTCTGTCAAACTGCATCCTTCTGATGATGATTTCATATTGGAAGATTCATCTGAGATGACACTGAGCAATAGTGACAATGGTTAGACTATATTCTATTAATGACTTCCTTTGTTTCATGGAATTGTCGTGGTTTTCGGACTCGAATTGATGATATCAGATCCATTATGTCAGCCTATAACCCCGCATTTATGGCTCTCCAGAAAACATTCTTGAAGCCCAATATCATCACCAAAATGCGTGGGTTTCAATGCTACAGAAAGGATAATGGTGGTGATGCTGCTGTGTCTGGTGGCGTTTGTATATTTACATCAAACAATTATCCCAGTACAGCACATCAGTTAAGAACTACACTCCAGGCTGTTGCTGTGAGAATTCACACCGCATGTCTAATTACAGTTTGTAGCCTCTACTTACCACCGAATGATGTCATCCAAGAAGAGGAACTAAACGACTTACTTGATCAATTCCCAGCTCCATTTTTATTGCTTGGTGATTTTAACGGGCATAGTCCTCTGTGGGGTAGTGATGATACGAACTCTCGCGGCCGTCAGATAGAGCAATTTATTTCTGACAATTGCCTTTGTCTACTAAATACCGACGAGAAGACTTATTTTCACGAACTATCACGGACATTTCACTCTCTTGACTTAGCTATTTGTTCTCCATCACTCCTGCCATTGCTGAATTTTGCTGTTGGAAATGACCTCTATAATAGTGATCCCCCTCAGTGGGTTTACCTTCTTTAGGTAAACACGGGTGTCACAATCCCGAGGTACCCTAGTGATCTTTCCTCTTCTATATTTTCTTCTCTCCTCTATACTTCTGCTTTTCCTTCCTTTTCTCCCTCGTTGTGATTTCCTCGAAAGAGGTTGAGGGCTCCTCTTGAGTAGCTTTCGCCGCTCTGTTGCTATTAGCTACTCTTGAGGACTAAATCACCCACGTGTTTGCCGTGCGTGGAGAGCCGTGTCCCTGGAAAAGAGGATCCTGGTAATTGAGGCCTCCTGAGACCAACACATTGCTTTGGCCTCTGCTTCAGGTAAACGGGAGGTGTGTTGTGGTCCTCAGCACATCAATCGGCTTTATGGATCAAGCGATCGGTACATCTACTGGGTGACTCGTTAAGGGTGGAGTCCACTTCAGGGATGTACCGTGAGCGTATAGGGACTGACTAGCACTGGTACAGTTAACCTGTATCCCCTCGTAGGGATCCGTGGTGGGTGGTGCCGTCTAGTCCCTGAATTTAAATTCACTACATATGAACAAAGCAACTTTCTCCTTACTCCCTCGGGAGCAACAAATGCCTATGTGCAGTGTGAAATTTTTCATAATGAAAAGAACAGGAGGATCTTTTGAATATGTTTCTCCTTTTCTTATTGAAAAGGGATTAATATCTCATCTGGGTGCCTTGAAATCAGTAAAGAAATTACGAACTGGAAATTTACTGATTGAAACCAGTTCTTATAAACAGTCAATGATGATACAGAATATGAAAGAACTTGCTGAAATACCAGTCACTGTTGAGCCTCATACGAAATTAAACTTTGTGCAGGGAGTAATTTTTGCAGAGGATTTGTACCACACGTAAACAGATGAAATTCTTGACAATTTGAAAAGTCAAAAAGTCTGTGCGGTTAAAAGAATAACAATAAAAAGGGATGGTATAATCTTAAATACCAAACACCTTATTTTGACTTTTGCAACGCCAGACTTGCCAAAATACATCAAAGTGGCTTATATACACTCTTAAAAAAATCGAGTGGATTTCACTCAGAAGGAGTGAAATTTCACTCTTTCATAGTCACAAAACTCAACCAATCCTTAAGATAGAAATTCACTCTTTTGAAAGAGTCGGGTAAACCACTCCTTTTAAGGAGAGAAGCAACAAATCGTTTAAAGGAGCAAATTAGATGGAAAAAAAGAGTGAATTTCAATCTTTTATAGAAGTACTGCTGATTTTTTTTTAATATTGGCAATTTAGTGCAGAAATTAGGTTTTGAATTCTTTATTATAAGGATTTATGCTTTATTATTATTACAATATAAAGATATATGATTTCTTTATTCAATAATGTAACAGTAAATTGAATATGACATTTTAATTGATTTGAATAGGGGTTTTTAAATTACATACATTATCAAATGTTCAGCCATTTATTACATTATTTATATTGACTTAGTTTTATGTGTAAGTGTTGTACTTTCAAGAAAAAATCGTCACACTACTTATTTTTCAGTTTAGTTTACTATGGGCTCATTAAGTACAAAATTAATTTTGATACACTTTATTAGTACAACAAATTGTACACAATTTAAAAAATACA
Organism: Latrodectus elegans; assembly: GCA_030067965.1. Lineage (NCBI taxonomy): Eukaryota > Metazoa > Arthropoda > Arachnida > Araneae > Theridiidae > Latrodectus > Latrodectus elegans. The sequence goes on from CM057815.1 coordinate 44,341,760, forward strand.
TAAATATTTTATATAAGTAAATATATAATTTAAGTTCTTTCTGAAAAAATAAACTGTTTGTAGTATAGTTAGTATTTATTTTTGAATACTGATAATATGCATATTTGAAATTACAGGAGGATAAATAAAAATATTTAAGTAGATTATTATGTTGAACAAAACTGACTTATATTTTTGCAAATAAATCTTGTTTTATGATATATTTTTTTCCAAGTTTAATTTAAACTGAAAATAACTTCAATGAAACTAAGAATGAAATTAAAAATAAAATGCAAGATTATACAAAAAACATTTATTTAATTTTTAATACAAAAAATTAAATAAAAATATGTATACAGAAATTCTTATGTTCATGATGTCCAATTAATACTGAGATTAACAGTTTTATTGTCTGTTTAATAAAACAAAATAAGAATACTATTAAAATAAGAATAAAAAATATAAAATGCATTTTAATGCTTGTATTTAATTATTAAATATTAAACGATTTTTAATCTTGCATATCCGACATCAATGCTTTTGACCACAGCAAAGCAAGAGTAGTTGATTACTTTTGAGCATTGTTCATCTGCCAATCTCTTCACCTAATTCGAATAAAAAACAAACATAATAACTAAAATTTTTATAATATTTGTATTCTCATTAAAGTGTTCATATAAACTTTAATACCAAAAAATTTCATAAGAATAATACTACAAAAAGTTAAAGCCTTATTAATTAAAAAATAAAGCTGTAAGAAATCAGATATCTACATGATTATATTCTGTATTGGAATTATATACAGCCTAAAAAATATTATCATCCTGAATTCTCTCGTATTAGTTCCATATTCCAGGATAAATTTTTGAACAAACAATAATATTCTACAAGCATAGATCGCAGGATATTTATTGAGAAAACAGTCAACCTCTGGATATCAAATTCCTAATCTATCTGTAATAAAGAGAATATAATCATATATTAAATTAATAGAACTATTTAATAGAATATTAAATGAATAAAATTTTTATTGTAATTTACAGCAAGTGTAATTTGTTAAAAAAAGGTATTATCATTAATTAATTAAAACGTAGTAACTTAAGCTAGTGAATTAATGATTATCTAGAAGTTTTTGAAAATTTTTATAAGAATGTGGCAAAAATGAAACAAATACAAAATAATTTTGGAGTTTTTCTTTGTTAAGAAATAGATATAGCTCTTATCATCATTTACAAAATGGATTTTTAAACATTAAATAAAATATATACATGCATTCATAAATTTATTTTTAATGTTAAAGCATTTTAATCAATCAACTATAACTGAAAAACAGGTGAATAACAGGTCATAAAAAGCTTAAAAATTGCTTTGAAAACGAGGATGTAGTGTTTGAAAGAAAACTTCTCTACTTAAGTACAAAAGGATTCATTTTATATCTTTATGGAGTACAAGATATCTATCACTCCTTAAGTAGGGAAAATCACTAATTTTTTAAGAGTGTATAGTGGTTTTTAAATTATATTCAACATCAAGTTAATTGTTTAGCCATTTTTACATTAATTCCTATGTATTTAGTTTTAAGCAAATTAATCTCTTAATAGAAATTTTTCACATTACTTTTTCTTTAGTTTAGTTTGCTATGGATAAATCAAGTACAAAAGTAATTTTTACAAGCATTACCAGTACAAATTGTACACAATCCAAACAATACATGAATATTTTTGATAAGTAAATAGTGTCTCAAGTTCTTTTGAAACATTTATAGAACAGTTAATTATTTATTTTTTAAGTTTTAGGAGGGTAAAGACACACTTACCGATTATTCCGTTGAACAAAACAGATTTATAAATGTTTCAAAAAATGAATCTTGTTTTAAGATATATTTTACTCTTCAAATTTTTGTTTAAATTTAAAATAACTTCTATGAAACAAAAAATGAATATTGACAAATAAAATGCAAAATTATACGAAAGTTTATTCATATTTAATAAAAAAAAAAAAAAAAAAAAAAAGAATATGTACACAGAAATTTTAAAGATATCAAATTAATATTGTTTCTCAATTTATTACAATTTACAATATAAATATACTAAATATGAATACTATAAAGAATACTGAAAATAATAGTACATAATATTAAAATAAAAATAATAACATGCAATTTTCAAAATTTAGGTTTTAATTGCATAGCAAAGTATGCACAGTTTCAACTAATGTCCCAGCTGGGCCATTTTTTAGTTTATATATTATGTAGTCCATAAAGCAATAGAATATCACCAGTTTTTCGTCATATTCAACATTAAATACATGATGGCTCTTGTATAAAATGTCAAAAGCTTTATTAGCTTCGTTACCAACATCTATGAATTCATTATCCAAGCACAAAAAATACTTCATATTTTTATCTTCTTTCTGATTACAACATAATAAATGTGGTTGAATTACTACTTTTGATTTTTTTTCCTCTTCTAAGGAACCATTCACCTAGTTCAAAAGAAAAGCTTAGTAACTAAAATACCTACAGTAACATTGCATTCTCATTAGTCTATATAAACCTTAAAAATAAAATTTCACAAGAATACTAAAAAATGAAACTTTATTTTCAGACAAAGTAATAATTATAAAACTTATATTATTTAGAATTTTACACAAACATTAAAAAAAAAATAGATATTATTATAATATGACTTACTCCAATAAATTTCACTAAGCGTTCCGATATTTGATAAGGATTTCGTATGAATCCATCAGCATTGTGCTAAAATAGTATTTTATAGTTTACTTTTTATACAGAATTTAACAAAATAAAATCCCAGTAATTATATAAAATAAGAAGCATGAGCAAGAAACATAATAAAACTTGAAATCTTGGGTATATTTAATTTAAATAAATATTAAAAATCATTAGTCAGACTTTACAACTTATAAGGGCATAAATAAAGCTGCTTGAAACAATTTTACTCATTATGCAGTAAAATAAGAAAAGCACAATGTACATATATTTGAGCATTCTAAGTTTTAGGAAGGATATTATTGTCATAAAGATTGCAGAAAAATAAGCTCAAGTACAGACCTTTTTTTTACTTTTTCTTGATACTGGAGCAGGTAATAAATCAACTAGCATCAATAAGGCTTTGATATTGTCTGCATAAAGAAACCAATCTAATATTAATATCTCTAATACAATGAAAAATAGTCAAAGAATAAGATATCTATGTAACTATACATATTCTTTATTAAAATTATAAACATCTAGAAAATACTACCATCTTGAACCATCACATATCTATTCCATATAAGAGGGCGAGTTTTGAACATATGTTAAAATTTTAGGAGCATAGTACGCAGGAAATTTACTAACAAAACAGCCAGCTTCTGGATGTAAAATATTAAAGTCCAAATCTATCTGTAATAAAGAGAATTATTTGTACTCATTTTCTTATTGTAATAGAAATCAAATGTAATTTGTAAAAAAAATATTGATTAATTAATTAAAGCTCAATAATTGAAGTTAATAAATTAATGGTTATCTAGTAGTTTCTGAAATATTTTTATAAGGACATGACAAAAGTGATAAATTCTTGATATACAGTGAAACATAAATATTTATAAAGAAAATTTTGGTTTTCTTTTTATGAAATAGACATTTTGTTATGACCCCTTATCATAATTTACAAAATGGATTGTTAAACATTAAATAAACAGATATGTATGCATATATAAATTTATTTCTAATGTTAAAATATTTTTCAAGAAAATTAATCTAGTTAAAAAGCAAGTGAATATAAATAATTTTTTACAATTTGAACTAAACAATTTATTAAGCCAGCTTTAGCATCACATATATATTAGTAATCAAATCTATTGCGAAGTAAAATGAGTTCTAAAAGAAACGAGAACTTTCTTCTATTTTTTTTAAAAATTTCTTAACAAAGTTATAATTAAAATTCTCTTGGCATCAAAATAATTTAAAATGTTTTATTGGCATGCAATCAAAAATTTTGAACTGCTAGTACAGAATTTTTTTAAGTTCCGCCATTAAAAATCCAAATATGTAAATTATGTAAGCAATTGTAAATTGGTGTGCTTAAGTCATTGTGGCAACATTAGAAAATAATGTTGATATAAAAGTTTAATACTTTTATTAATATTTTAAAATTCATGCCTAAGAGGAACTATGCAAAAATAGAAGTTTTATACCTACCAATGCTCCATTAAAAGCAGTCAATTTCGGATACTTAGAAATAATTTCTGTGATAGATGGACTATTTTTCATAACAAATTGCCTTCTTATTTTAAATGTTTCTTTCATCAGTTGAAATATTTTTTCTTTATATATTTCATTCGGCATTTGAATTGCAACCATTTTATCTGGAAGAAAAATATCATATTACATACATACTCACACCATGTAACTCACTATAGTCAATTAAAAATATAAAATTCAAAAAATAAATAAAAAAAATTTTGCTATGGTCAATTAAAATTCAATATTTTTAACTAACCATAGTGAATTATAAATATCATTAAAAATTTAAATGCACTATAAATTTATTTTAAAATTTATTAGAACTTGATTTTAGCAGTAAAATAAACAAAACCTTTATTTTAAAAATGATCTAAAAATAATTAAAATTTCTCAAGCTTTAATGAATAGTCACCTTTTATTCTTTTAAAACAAAAAACTTAGAAATTTTAACTGAAAATATATATTGATTGGAATTTTTAAGTCATTTAACTAAAGTTACTGCATACTTATATAAACTTAAAAATTAATTTCAAAATTTTATAAAAATGAAATTAATATTTGTAGTAAAAACAATTGTTATCATTTTCTGAGTCTCCAAAAACTTATTTTGATTACACACTATACAGCATATACCTGATCAGCCATGTCATCTTCACATAGCATTTCATCCTCTTCAAAATAACACATTTCTGGTTTGCTTTTGCTAACTTTATTTTTTCTTTGATGGTGACAATGACAAACGTAAAGTTTTTAATCTATATTCTATTGCTCCAGTTCTGCTCACTGGATCGTAAAATGCTTCCTGTAAAATTAAAATACAAAATACCAGCAACAGAATTTTTACACTTTATTTAGAGATGAAAGAGTAATTAATAATAAAAGGCTTACATATCCTTCAACATCGTCTCTTTCAGATTTTAATTCAGGTATTGCTCTAACAATTGCTTTTGCCCAACTGAGCTTTTGCTCAGATGAGGGATAGCTGAAAATATATCATGTATCACAGATTTCTAAAAATTGAAGTCATGAATTTCAATTTTACAAGTCATAAAATTGATTATCAAATTCGAATTAGATAAATTGAAAATATTGTAGTCTATTTTCACAGAGAATACTTTTAAGTAATGTTATGGAAGTAGTGCAACGAAAAAGTTATTTTTACATCAATAGCAACTAAATTTTTTCCAAGTAAAAATTACATTTGGATTTTTGATAGTTTTTAAATGAATTCAAATTTTCTATAAAACAAATTTATGTTTAAAAATCTTATAATAGTTTAAAGATATTAATCATTAATAAAATTATTTATATTTTTTATCTTTAAACCTAAACTGTTGTTAAGAAGATAAACACAAAAATTTCATATTTTTAACTGAACAAATTCATTGAAAACTTAATTTAAATATGGAATTAGTTTATACTATGAGATATTTAAATACTTATAGTTTTTGCAAAAATTTGCGTTTGAGAAAAATGTAATTACTTACTACGTTTTTAGGTCATATATCAAAGCATCCACACATATCCTCACTATTTCATTTACCATACTTCTCGGAATTGCAACATCAGATATTTTAGAGCTTTCTATAAAGGATAAGATATTTCTACCCTTCGAAGTACTTCTTATAATTTCTTTGACATTAATATTCTGCAGAAAAACAAGTTAATATATTTTAAAAGCATATTTTGTAAAAAACTACAAATTTATCATAAAATTCACTTTTTAATATTTAAATATACAAACATAAATTCCGTATAATCTTCAAAAACATATTGTACTATAATGAAATATAAGCATAAAGAGTAAACTGTTACATGAGATGTTTCACATCTAACTAATAAAAAATATTAGATTTCTTTTATTACTTAAATTTGAATTATTCAAATATTTATCATAATAAAATATAACTCATCTCAATAATTAATGAATTTATATAGCAAAAATAGAATTGGATTAAGTTTTAAAAAATTATAAAAACAAAAATTTATAAATTTAAAGGCATGGACTTTATTTCTCAACTATAAGAGAAATACATAAAATACTTTTTAAATTTTGCAATTATATTAACGTAATAAATTTAAAAATATGAATTTTATTATTGTGAACTAAATTTTAATAATATTCCAGAAATATAAAGCAGTGCAATATTCTTAGGAACAGAAAAATATTGTTTTATTTAGATACTATTACTTTAAACAATCTTATTTTCCATACACATTTTACATAAATTACTTGAAATTACTGAAAACAAATGTCTCCTTTAAATTTTCTAATTAGTTAATAAGGTCATAATGGTTAAGATTTCATACATTTTAGTTAAAAAATATTTATATTATATTTATTCATCAACTTTATATCAGGCAAGATCAATTAAGATATTTTTTTATTCACTCAGTTAATGATCCATAATCTTCATGATGCACAATTATAGACATCCTGTTTAAGAACTATCAAACATTCTAATGTTAAACAATTCATAAAATAAAGGCTAAAATTTTTATTTTTTTGATAAAATAATTTTTCATACAGAAGTTTTTGTTTCATGCTTATAACTGCAGTACATAATGTTTACCTACAGAAAGAATAAAATTGACTACTGTCGAAGATTTTTAAATACACACACACACATCTAACTACAAATAATATTAATTTAAATCTATATTTTTATGTGGGTGAATTACAAATATATAATTAATATATATATATAGTATACATTATATTGAAATCCAGTTATTACCTCAGAATATGAATATGTACTGTGTATACATTGTATCTGTGGAACAACTGTCTCATCATTATCTTGTATAATGTCTTCCTCTATTTTAGGTTCACTACACTGAAAATCAAACCAGAGAAATTAAAAGTTTACAATAAAGCTAAAATACTGCTGTTATTATTTTAACAATTTTTAATTTATTTAAATATTAATTTAACATAAATTTATAAATTGTAAAAAATATTCATTAAAATTACAGTATTAGATTACTTACTGAAATAACTTCAAAATTTACTGCTGGATTTTCTGTTAAACAGATCTTTTTAGCATCTGATTCCAATGGTAACTTATGGTTTGCTATTAGCTTTAAAAGTTTCTTTCTTGTTCCTAGAGTTAAACCAATGCTTTTGAGATCATTATCAGTCAGATCAATTAGTAATTCCCCATCTGTCTTCATCTGTTAGAAAATTCAATAAATTAACAATAAATGTTGTTATTCTTACAATAACAATTAGTCATAAAATAATATGCCGTAATGAGATGTATTTGTCATTAGATCCAAAAGGTTGCCATATGTTATACACATGCCAATCAGTAAGTATTTCAGAATTAACCAATGTGTAAGTTTCCTGTTTTAAAGGTTTAATGCAATATGCATTTAAAAAAGGTTGATACAAAACAGTTTTCCACTTTTGTATGAAAATAATAAAGTCATCACAGTCTGTAACAATGAGTTCAAGAATTTTTGAAAATATTGGATATTCTTCAGATGTATTTTGACTATTATTTAAACAAATGAATAAACCTTTGCGATATTCAGTACCATTCAACTTTACTTTTTTTGGAATTCGAACTGTATCAGAGATTTTTAAATTATATTGAAGTAATACATCACATTTTTTACAAAACAATATTGGCCTGTATTTTACACCTATTATTTGCATATTTTTTTTCGTGTTATCTTTCAAGCCCCATGATAAGCAATGAAATAACTGATGAGCATTTGCTAAACTCTTAGCAATATTTTTAAAATTGCAATTAATTAATGCACGTTTTTTAAAAAAACTATGCTTAGCTTCATATCTCATGCACCACATTCGAATCATGGGACCAAATTTTGCAATACACTCTGAATAATGTAACATGTGATGGTGTTTATTAATAAATTTACAGTTTGGGAAAAGTTCTTTAAATTTTTCATGATGCTCTAATATCAGATTTTCTAAATAGCTTAATGCGCCTTTTGTCAAGGCTGGAGAAAAAATAATTTGCATTATTCTTAACAATAAATGTAAAAGATATAAATAATCATTCATAGGGATTAAATCAAATATAATAAAAGGAAAAACTCTCATAAGACACCACATTTGAGCAGATCTTTGTTTTAAACTATGATCATTTATATTTTGTATGCTTACTTTAGAAAAATTTGATGATGGTTTATTTTTTATTTCAAGGATACCATATTTAAATGAATGCAAGCGTTCATTTATGACTTCAAGTGTTAATCCATCAATTGGTTCAACATAAAGTATATGATTTAAAACTAATTTTACTTCCATTGGACATATACCCTCTAATAAATCATGCATTGCATCAAAGCAAAAATTTTCAGTAACATGAAAATATTTTGAATCATTTAAAATGCAACCCTCTTTTACACCTGAACTACTGCAACTAGATTTTCCGTCTTGTTGCAGATGTTGCGCATGCAGTGTTCTATGCCTTTTTTCAAACTTGGTAATTCTAAACTCGTATTGCATTTCTTCCCTGCTAACCATACATAAATGGCAAAAATGCTTAGCAGATGGACTTAGAAGGCCAAACAGAGCATGCAATGCTAAAGAATCAGCACAAACCATGGCTATTGACGCATGCAAAATTACAGATTTATTTTTTACATTAACCTGAACTCCCTCATCAGATTCCAATAACTTTATATCATGCATAAAAGGTTGGAGTATTGCAGAAAACCCATATTTCTTCAAATCTTGAGAATGGCATAAGGCCAATAAATGAATATTTGTCATTGCTGAGTTTAGATGAGTGGGAAAATTTAGAATTGTAAAATAAAATACTCCTAATTCATGAATCTTCGTTTTGGAACCTAAAGGATTGCACACTTCCAGTTCATCAAAATATAATTGAATTTCAAATGCATCAGAATATTTTTGAAAAAATGGATGCTTTTATGTATATCACCATCTGAGAATTTTCTTAAGATATTCTCAGGATTGGAAACTTTTTGAAGTTTCAGATAATTAAATACTTCAGGATTACTTAAAATTGAAGAAAGAGTATGGACAATTGATATATATTGAAAAGTATCATTTTTAATTTTTACCTCATAATTTTCCAATACTGAATTATACTCCTGATCACTTCTGCAACCTAAAAATATTTCCTTGGGATTAAAATATCCAAACTCAGTTTTGTAGTACTTTATTTGTTCTTGTCTTTTTTTCAAACCTTTAAAGGGATCTGAAAACTGTTCAAACTTCAACATCAAATTTAAGTAATTTTGATCTTGGGTACTTATACCACTTTGTTGTACAAAGTTAACAACATCATCTTTTATCTTTGAAACAATATTTGTGGTTATATTTCCACATATATTAATCATTTGATCAACAGCAGTAAAAGAGATGTCACTACGACTTTGTAAATTTAAAATCGCTTTTGCAGCAATATTTTTAATTATGAATGGAAATGTTTTTATCTTTCTCATTTAACATTATATTTTGATTATCAATTATCGTAGGAATTTTGGAAGGAATATGTATTAACTCTGATTTATTCAGTGAACTTGAAAGTTCCTCAACTAAATTTTTAGAACAATTTAATGTATGCAAGTTTAGTTTCTTCTCATTTATTACTTTATGTTTAGTTAAATAATGTCGAGCTAAACTTGAAAAATGGCGAAAGCTTTTTCTACAGATTTCTATGCCACAAACAAATACGTTACTACCATCACCTGTAAGAGAAAGATGATGTTTTCTTCTAAAATGCCTGCCTAAAGCACATATGCTTTTAGTTTTAGCATTACACTTATAACATATGTAGTTATTCATTTTATGATTTTTGGAATACACGTAATGGATGTTAAAAAATCGCAAAATTGGTAATAATTGCAATGTTTATCCTGAAATATTAAAAGAACTATATAAATATATATTTTAATTTTAAATCTATTTCAAATGATAAACTAAATCTTTATTATCAGTTAGCAATCAAAACATTAAATTCAGAATTACACAAAAATATATGAAAGAAGTACAAAGTATGAATATAATAACTTATTTTGTAATTAAAAATGCATGAAAATTAATAATTGAATAAAATTTTTAATTGATATGCCTTTTCTTCAGTAGTACTCATTGTTAAATCATTTGATAGAACTAATTATGTTTACAAAGTATTCAAATGATTAATAAAATATAAATCAATTCTAACTCAAAAGTAAATTCTTAGTTAAATTAAAATAGGGAAGTTTTATATTATAGTTTATAGAATATTATCAAGTAATATTCTGTAGATTAATATTTGCTTTATATTGCATTAATATTTGAATTAAAAACTTCGAACTGTTTATGCGAAAATATATTTTTTTAAAACACTTGAGTAATGTATTCGATATTAACCGCACTTTTAAATCAATGCAATAAACTATATTAAAATAAAACTTTTATAATACACATTGGATATTTAAATCGACGAGAAATTTCTAAATTCTTCCATTGTCACATTTACTCATTTTCGAAAGTATAAAAATTTAAAAATGTATTCTTTATAAATTACTATTGGTTTAGAATTAATTAAATTTTGGTAGAAAAAAGTATTTGAAATAAAATAAAATTTCCAAATATTTTCATATTATTAAATTCTTTTAATTAAAAATTTTACATAGTATTAACATTAATTGAAAACGAATTCTATTCGAAAGTTTATAAAATAGTAAAAAAACATAACTATGATGATTTCATTTAAACATTCAATTAATGATAAGATATAAAGACTTACCGTAAAGTTTCTGCGCTAATTCATGACCAATTATATATTTTAAATATTCAAAAAGATCGCTTTTACAAAATGAAGGTTTGAATTCCTCCATTCTTAGCGAAACTAAACCGAAAGTATAGAGCCACGTGATGATTTCAACCAATCAGAGCACATCCCATTTGCTTTTTTGCCATAAACACATCAAAAGAGAGTGGAAATTGCTTTGAATCGAGAATGGAGTGTTGGATAGAGCACTTCTTTCCCCACTTAAGTAGGAAAGGATTCAATTTACATCTTTTTGGAGCACTAAATATCTGTCGCTCATCGAGTGGTGAAAAACCACTCGATTTTTTTAAGAGTGCAAGGGATATATTTGATATTTATCCGACAAGCCATACACATTAATGGATACATCATTTATTTTTGCAAATTTTCCTACATCACTGAGTTTCACGGGAAATTCAATATTTTCGAAATTTAGAGTATTAATGTATGGTTCATAATGATGAATACGACTGGCACGTCGATGGCAATCTTGTATGGGATAAAGAGCTGAAAGCACAGCCCACATAAAGCAGCGGTTGTCTTTATTCTCCACGTTGATTATAGCTTTTTTATTCTTGATAGAAGGAGGAAGGTCAATGTAAGAAGAGCCTCTTAAAGGATTGTATTTATTTAGACGTATTTCCAAAGCAATAATTTCCTCTAGGGACCAACCAGATTCTTTTGCTACAAACTCATCTTCTTCAGCTAACAATTTATCTATTGTCGCATGATAAAATTGTCGGAGATCTGTAGATAGAAGTATTGGCTTATTTTTAGTCTTAAAGCATTTTTCTTCACTGACAATACCATTATTTGTTACCTTTTGGTAACGACATATTAGTCTGCAGTTCACTTTTAGTTCGTGCTTATGAGAGAAATTGTTATATGAGATATAAATTCATTTTCTTTAGACGTAATGAATTCTTTTAAATCAATTTGATGATCTACATTAAGAAGGCGAATGTTGGTAACTCGATTTTTTAAAGCTGATCGAGTAAGTACCTTAGCTGAATTAGGAACAATCTGCATATCTATACGACGGTTCTTCGACGATGTAGCTAGATCGAAAGCTTTGCGTTTGTTCTGCATATGCAATTTCTGGTGGTGTTGAAGATCTGCATTGCGGAGAAACGTTTTCGAACAGTGAGGACAAGGATAACGATGTCCTTTGTGTTGAGTACGCTGGTGTCTTAACATATTATGCCGAAGAGTAAACTTTTTGCTACATTCCGGACAAACGATGCCACTATCAGGTGTTGACGACCACTGAGAATTTAACTGAGTATTAGTTAAGTCACCAAAATCAGCAATTGACAATAATTCGTCAGTGATTGGCATAGTAGAGTTTTCGAAAATTTGTTCCACATCCATGATGAAGCTTAAATTTCGCAAAGTAAAACTGAATAAAAACTCTAGACTAATAACAAGGATACTTATGTCAGAATGAGTTTTCTGACCAGAGCTTTCTCTTTTGATAGGGGCTAGTGGTCTAAATTCGTGTTGAATCAAAATTCAACACGGTACTACGTGGTCATAAATAAGTGTTCTTTTTACAATAGATAGCAGTATTAAGGAGACAGCATGATTGATACTGATGACTGCAAGCAATAGCGAATACTTGACACATATTATTTTTCTTACTATTGTAGCATGCATCATTGAGCAATGGAGAGGGGGACTTGAGAAGCTTTATTTTATTGCGAACAATAGCGAAGGCTTCTCATTCTCTGCAATTTGGATGACTACATTCTTGCTGTCATAGAAAACTAGAGCAGCTGAGAATCGATATTGTAACTTTGTCAAGTTTGAATTGAATTTCTGAAATTAATGTTTTTTTTTCTGACTATTGTAGCATGACGCATTGGACAGTGAAGAAGGGGCTTGAGAAACGGTATTTTATTGCGAACAATAGCGAAAGCTTGTCATTCTCTGTAGTAAGAATAACTGCATTCCTGCTATTACAAAAACTAGAGCAGCTGAGAATCGATGGCTTCATTTTATCAAGTTTGAATCAAATGCGAATTTCTTGAATTTTTATAATGGAATTAAATTCCATACGAATGGAATAATCATCGATCAAGTAAGATTTTTTTGTGTTTTTATGAATTTTACACAAATATATTACATTCAGTTAAATAGAAAAAAGTATCCCTATAAAAATGTTTAAAACGAGTAACTATAGACATCTTAGTTTTTAAAGACTTCTTTACTTGTTTTATTTTCGTGATAATTATTCTTTATCTTGTAAATCAGATATACAATCAGTCAAGATCAAGAATAAACAAGAAATAACTTGGTTTATGAGTAATAATAAATCACATCTCTCTCTCACCTGCTTTCTTATTATTATTATTATGATTATTAGTAAAATTAATTATATAAAGGAGTCTTTTACAGATTAATTTAAAAAAAGATTGTTAAATTCCTACAGTCGTATTTTATTAAATTTTGTTTATTTATTATATTGTTATAAACTTCTACAGCTATTTGTATATCTTTCCACTAATATTTTATTGTAATAGAATTTTTATTTTCAACTTTTCATTTTTGAATCTAATTTTGGTTTTATTGATAAATATTAATAAATGTATAAAATCAAGGAAATCGATTTGCGAACATATCAATTTGATCTTTTTTAATCAGAATTTATAACTGGTTAGTCATTAAATGTATATAATTTAATCTTGGGAAATCAATGTTATAAATCAGTAAAGGTATTAATTTATAGTAAAAAAATGCAGAAATTTGTTGTATTAATCATTTATTCTTTGTAATCAACAACCCCAACAATATGCAACAGCACGAGGGGGGGTGTCACCATTTCCCCTTAAAAAGACCCTCGTACTCTTCTACGAAATCATGACGACAGAGGGGGTCCCCCGCTCAAAAGATCCCCGTACTCTTAGACGACATCGTGACGTCACGAAGGGGCGGGTCAAAATACCCTCGTACTCTTACACGAGCTCATGACGTCACGGGAGGGAGGGGGAAGGAAATAATCCGGGTAATCCTGGTCGTAGAATCGGCCTTTTCCTACTACTTATATATATATAATGTTGAAAGAGGTAATCTTATTAAAGCAAGTCTAAATATCAAATTATATTTCGATAAGAACTTTTTTGTAGACCTTTTGTAAGAAGCCTTTACTAAATATATAAAAAAGAAAAAAGTCACTAATTGAGACTGCTTTCTTTTCTTAAGAAAAATGATGAATCATTTACTAACAGAAAGCATTATATTCAAGTCTATATTATGCATATAAAAAACTCTTTACATATTCTAATATTTATTAATTTTAAATTAGAAATATTAATATGCGATTGAGAGAGAAATTATTAATTAACTATAGATTTGCATAACACACTTAACATGCATAATCACAAAAGTTATAAGATTTCTTCCTCACCTAAAATAGTTCCTTCAGCTTTTGATTGGCATTCCTCACTATCATTCTCAAGACCTGAAAATAGAAATAGCCACATTAAAACAATATAATAAAAATATTTAATTTTATTGTTCTCTGTTAATTAAAATATAAACATAAAATATTGGCAGAAAATTTATTTCTTATTCTCATTTAAATTAAATTGGATGTCTTTTAATGACTTCCCACTTTTTTTTTTTTTAACAAATTCGCCTTGTTCTAGTAATAAAAGTAAGTCTGGCAATTTGAACTGAATTATCCGAGACACGATAAAATTCCCTGTGAATTCTTATATCTTGTCCCATGAATTTTGCTAATGAATCGAGTTCATTATTTTTTTAATTCAATAACTGTGATAATGAAGCAACATGTTTTCAGAGTTCAGTGAATCTTAAGCTTTCTGAGCGCTTTGCCTCCATATTCTTCGGAATATTTTATCAAACAATTTGAACCTCTTAAATGTTAACGTGCTCTATGATTACAGCTGGTAAATAAATATGGATTATCTGTAGGAACACCTACAAATTTCTGTGCAAAGTTCCACATTTTTTTCATCTTAGGAGTAAGTAGCACGAATACAATCCTATCGCCTTTTCCTTGAATTTCTATACGAGTCAGAATCCTACACAGTGATTTTTCACAATTTCACTCAAGTTTTCTTCTATTTCTGACCTTCCTACAGAGGATTAAAAAAAAAAAGTTTTGGATTATCATCCTAGAAACTGCGCATTCTCTTCTTCTATTAAAAACAGTTATTTGAGTCAGAGAACTCTTTTGGAGTTCCATCCATACATTTCTTTTTATCGTTTAGTGCAAATACAGGATTTTCTATCACTTTTCTATGTAATTTAGATTTATCTTTTAAATATTCATTTAAAATCACTACATCGCTACGTAAAAGTGTAATTTTACTACTGTTTCGCTTCTGTTCATTCTTATTTCTTTGTGCAGAAGCTCCAATTTCTATTCTAAAGTTTAATTCGTGGAACTTCATATAAAACGTGAGTCGATAGCTAACAGCCTTTACATGAACTTTTAATAATTTCTTATTTTTTCCACAAAAATCAAAAAAGTTTAAAGTTAATGACACATATAGTTGTAATTTTTTTTAAGTCGTCCAAGTTGTAATTTCCATTCCTGTCAAGTTGTAATTATTTTATTTTTCCTCATCTTAACACAGATAAAATATTCCTCTCCATCTTCATGATTTCAATATTTTTTGACGTTATTTTAAATTTATATATCCTAATTTCGATATTAAACTGAGGTATCTTTTTCACTTTAAATAAACTTCAAGTTATTTTCTGCAAATAAAAATCTATTCTTTAAATTTTTTTAATACTTATAGAATTTTAGACATGGAATATCAGCATTACATCTGCTTGGCCCCTCAGGGAGTTTACCTGCTTTAGGTAAAAACGGGTGACATAATCCCGAGGTACCCTAGTGATCTGTCCTTTTCTTTGTTTTCCTCTCTCCTCTCCCCTTCTGCTTTTTCTCCCTCGTTGTGGTTGCCTCATAAGAGGTTGAGGGCTCCCCTTGAGTAGCTTTCGCCGCTCTGTTGCTACTAGCTACTCTTGAGGATTAAATCACTCACGTGTTTTCCCGTGCGTGGAGACCCGTGTCCCTGGAATGGAGGAGCCTGTTAATTGAGGCCTCCTGAGACCAACACATTACTTTGGCCTCTGCTTCAGGTAAACGGGAGGTGTGTTGTGGTCCTCAGCACATCAATCGGCTTTATGGATCAAGCGATCGGTATATCTACTGGGTGACTCGTTAAGGGTGGAGGCCACCTCAGGGATGTACTGTGAGCGTATAGGACCTGGCTAGCACTGGTGCAGCTGGTCTGTATCCTCTTGTTGGACTCGGTGGTAGGTGATGCCGTCAGGTCCCGAATTTTCCATGACTAATATGGAAACATTTATATTCTCTTCTCTCCCACGGGAGCATACTCTGTCACTTATGAAGGAAAATTTTATATTGTGAAAAGGAAAGAGGGTACTTTTAATACTGTATCCCCTTTCCTAATCCAGAAAGGTATTTCTGGCAATATCGGTGAAATAAAAAGCGTCCGGAAACTTCGTTCTGGTGATCTTATAGAAGTGACTTCAGAAGCACAAGCTACTCTGATAAGCAGCATGAACATGCTTGCTAATCTTGAGGTGTCCGTCCAACCTCATATTAATCTTAAATTTTCACGTGGTGTGGTATCCGCCATGGATTTGTTAAATACGCCTGCGGACGACATCTTAGAAAATATCAAAAGGTTTGTGCTGTAAAACGCATAACTGTCAGACGCGATGTACAAGTTATCAATACTAAACATCTCGTACTGACATTTGCGACGCCAGACCTACCGCAGCATATTAAAGCTGCGTATATGCATCTGTCCGTCAGGCCATTCATTCCAAATCCTTTGCGTTGTTTCCAGTGCCAGATATTTGGTCACTCCAAAGCGGCTTGCAGGGGCAAACTGACTTGCGCTCGCTGCGGTTGGTTGGTTGGTTAGTTGGGTTTTATGGCGCAAGGTCCAAAATTGGACATGCTGCGCCAAAAATAACACTTTTGTAGTTTTATTTTTATTTGTTTATTTTCTATTATTTGTTTTTCTTCCAAAACCAAGCAACCCTAAATTTAAAAATTTAAAAAACAAAATCTAGTGTATATATTATTTAAAATCGAATTATAAAACAAAGTAAAAATTGAAGTGTATATAATTTCAATAGTTTAAAATACAAATTAAATAAAATGTAGAAAATCTATGGCTCTCAAAAAAGCGAATAGGTTTCTATGGGGTGGATCCCCCACTAAATCAATCATAGTTAAAATATCAGAATTAAAATAATGTAAACGCTGTTGGTTAAAATCATGACATGAAATTAAAATATGATAAACAGTGAATGGTTCATCACACGCTTCACACCATGGATTTAAATCATTTAAAAACAAATGTCTGTGTGTGAAATGTGTGTGCCCGATACGAAGGCGAGTTAATCTAACATCAGCACTTCGTAAAGGTAAAACACATAATGAGGTGAGGGATGGAAAAATGGTATGGAGTTTGTTTCCGACCTGCATGTCCCATGATTCTTCCAAAAGCGAATGAACAAATCCTTTAATACCCTTTCTCACATCTGAGAGCGAATTGATGGTAAAATTGGTTGTGTTGCTGTTTTTGCAGCTATGTCCGCTCTCTCATTTCCATCAAGACCTACGTGACTTGGTATCCAACAAAATATTATTTTGTATCCCTTGCCAGCAAGGGAATCCAATGCTCTGAAAATTTTTGACACAACTGGATGACATGTAACACTATTGTTCCTCAAAGCTTCAGTAATACTCATGCTGTCAGTGTATATACAATACTCTTTATAATCATCTGTATTCACATGCTGAAGCGCATAGTAAATTGCTGTTGCTTCAGCAGTAAAGATGGAGCAGGATGGATGTAGGCTGTAACTAAAAGCTGTATTGTTAATAAAAATTCCACAGCCCACATGTCCTGCTGTTTTAGAACCATCTGTGAATACAGGTTTATAGGATTTGTACTGACAGCGGTGAGAGAAGAATAGCTGCTGAAAAACAATAGGTGTTGTGTCCGATTTTTTATATTGAGCAAAGGTATTAATAAATATATTTGTTGGGTTATACCAAGGCGGATGAGCAAATTGGTCTACAGATTCAATCCGAATATCACATAGGTCTGTGAGCAAAAGTTGTGATTTTGCTCGTGTGAGAAATGGTGGGATGCTCGTTGGACGAGCATCATAAAGTCTTTTATGGGAGGCATTCAGAACCATGGAATGCAACGGATGATGAGGGGTTGATGTTATCTTAGCATAATAACCGAGAGACTGCTGCATTCGTCTCAGGTCTAACGGTAATTGATGACATATCACATATAGACTCTGAACGGGTGATGTGCGGAATGCCCCAGAACATATCCTCAAAGCAGAGTGATGAATTGTGTCCAGTCTTGGTAAAACGTTAGATCTAGCCGATCCATAAACAACACATCCGTAGTCAATGCGGGATAGAATCAATCACTGATAAATTCGAAGAAGTGATGTGCGATCTGCACCCCAAGATGTATTTGACAACACCTTGAGGATATTAAGCGATCGTTCACACTTCTTCCGCAGATGCAGAACATGCGGAAGAAAGGTTAATTTTCGGTCAAAGATTGTTCCCAGAAATTTTATTTCACTGAGTACTTGTATTGGAGTGTTGTTGATATTAATAACTGGATCATTGTGAAGGCTAGTCTTTCTACAGAAGTGGACACACTTACTCTTGCTTGATGATAAAGTATGGACATTCGCGGCACACCATGCAGCAAGTTTATTAACTGCTGTTTGCAGTTGTCTCTCAATTATTCGTATATTAGATCCCTCGCATGATATTTGCAGGCCATCAACAAACAAGTTACCATATACAGATGATGGAAGTTGATGAAGAATGTTACTAATGAAGAGAATAAAAAGTGTGACACTTAAAATAGAGCCCTGAGGAACACCCTCAGATTGTGTAAAAGTATTGGATGTAAAATTTCCAATACGCACTTTAAAACCACGGGAGCATAAAAAATTCTGCAGGAATATCGGAAGATTACCCCGAAAGCCAAAATCATATAATGTACGGAGAATTCCATATCGCCATGTACGGTCATACGCCTTCTCTATGTCGAAGAAAATGGAAACCAAGTGATTTCTCCGCACAAAAGCCTTGCGGATTTGAGTTTCCAAGTGTGTCATATTATCAAGAGTGGATCTTCCTTTACGGAAGCCACTCTGATTCCTATGAATACAATTATTGTTTTCTAGGACATAGATGAGACGGGCATTGACCATACGTTCGAGAGACTTACATAAGCAACTCGTCAGAACAATTGGTCGATAATTTGAAGGATCTGAAGAATCCTTACCAGCCTTTAGGACAGGAATCACTATTGCTTCTTTCCATCGAGATGGAAATTTGTTTTCAGTCCAGATCCTATTGAACAGGTAAAGTAAGTTCGACAGGGAATCTGGATTTAAATGTAAAAGCATGAGATAACTGATTCCATCAGGTCCTGGACTGGTGTTACTGGCCTGTTGTAAAGCTTTCTTCAATTCAAACTTTCCAAATTTACAGTTGTACGGTAAGGCTTGTCGATGGTCCAAGCGAATTGGTACACGCTCAGTTCGAGTCTTAGTCCTCAAAAACGAAGGACTATAAGAATTCGAGCTTGAGACGTTAGCAAATGCTTCACCAAGGACGTTTGCAATATCCGTAGGAGAAGAGTATATAGCAGCTCCGGATTTTAAGATAGGAATAGAAAATTCTCTATAAATTCCATTGGCTGCCTTCACCCTTCTCCACAACTGCTTGCTGGAAGTTGAAGATGTTATTGAAGATAAATAGCGAGACCAGGATTCCTTTTGACTTCGACGACGAGCTCTGCGAGCTAGAGCTCTTGCTCTCTTAAAGGCTATAAGATTCTCCGTTGTGGGATACCTCCTAAATATTCCCCATAACTTCCTCTGTTTTTTATAAGTTTTTTGGCATTCTTTGTTCCACCAAGGTTTGCACCGCCTGTGTGGTGTAGAGGAACTCTTAGGTATTGAAATATCAGCTGCATTCTTAATTGTTTCAGTGACTTTACAAACGGCAGTATCAATATCTTCGATCGAAACCATTTTAGCATCAACAACTGCCAATTGTGTGAATAATGTCCAGTCTGCCCGACTGTACACGTAAGTAGGTAGACGTTGTTCTACACTACTACCTCCAGTCTGGGAGATGACGAGAGGAAAATGATCGCCATTATGCAGATCATCTCCTACATTTAGATTTAACAATGGCAGAAGAGATGGGGAACAAATGGCAAGATCGAGAGAATGAAATGTTCTCGTGGGTACATGGAAATATGTCTTCTCGTAGGTATTAACCAGACACAGACTGTTGTCTGAAATAAACCGCTCTATCTGCCGACCGCGAGAATTAGTATCATCATTTCCCCACAAAGAACCAGGGCCGTTAAAGTCACCCAACAGTAGAAATGGTGTTGGCAGCTGATCTATTAATGCATCCAGTTCCTCTTGGTGGATGACATCATGTGGTGGTAGATATAAACTACAGACAGTTAATAAGCATGAAGTATAAATTCTTACAGCAACTGCCTGTAGAGTAGTATTTAATGCATGGGCAGTGCTGGGGTAAGTAAGGTTAAGGTTGGTTGGTTTTTATGGCGCAAGGTCCAGATAAGGACAAGCTGCGCCAATAACAAGACATTATACACCAGTTTTTTCACCGATTAAAAGTATAAAATAGTAATATAGTTAAAATGTACATTAAAAGTATAAAATAGAAATATATTTAAAATGTATATGAAAGGTATAAAATAGAAATATAGTTAAAATATATATTAAAATTATGTAAACATACAATATACACATGTATAAGATTAAAACTTGTGTTTTAATAAAATATTTCAAAATCAGATAAAATTCATAAATCCTATGTCTTTTAAAAACGCAAATAAATTGCGATGGGGTGGTTCCCCAAGCAAATCTTTTAATGCTAAAATATTACAATTAAAATATCTAAAACGCTGATGGTTAAAATCTGGACACACAATTAAAATGTGATAAACTGTAAATGGTTCATCACACTTTTCACACCACGGTAGGAGATCACTTAAGATCAAATGTTTGTGGGTGAAACGCGTGTGACCAATTCGAAGGCGAGTCAGTCTGACATCTGCGCTTCGTGGAGATAAAACAGATAATGGAATGATGTGTGAAAATATGGAATGCAGTTTGTTGCTGACTTGCAGGTTCAAGGATTCCTGCCAATGAGAATATATGAAATGTTTGAATCCTTTTCTCATGTCCATTGATGGTATTGAAGGCAAAATGGAAGTAGCTGCAGATTTAGCGGAAGCATAAGCTTTCTCATTGCCATCTATTCCTATGTGGCTTGGTATCCAACAAAACAGTATCTCAAATCCCTTGTTAGTAACAGTATAAATTAATTTGAATATCTTAGACACAACTGGATGGCAATTATAGTTATTCCTCAAAGCTTCTAATACACTCATACTGTCAGTGTACACACAAAATTTACCTTCATTTTTAGTTGTTACCAACTGAAGTGCTCGGTATATAGCCGTAGCCTCAGCAGTGAAGATGGAGCAGGATTTGTGAAGGCTATAACTGTAGGAGGTATCATCAAGATAAACTCCACAGCCAAATGATCCTGGACATTTGGATCCATCCGTAAATACTGGAGTGTACATAGTGTACTGACAGCGATGGAATGAATAAAGCTGTTGAAGAATAGCAGTACTTGTGTCTGATTTTTTATTTTTACCAAAGGGATTTAACACAATAATGTGTGGATTATACCAAGGGGGATATGCGAAAAGGTCGGTAGACTCGATTCGGACATCACATAGGTCAGAAAGCAAAATAATGTATTTAATACGAGAGAGAAAAGGTTGAATGCTTGATGGTCTAGCATTATATAATCTCTTAAGAGCAGCACTTGGAATCGTGGAACGCAAGGGATGATGAGGTGAGGACTTTATTTTTGAATAATAATTAAGAGACAGCTGCATCCGCCACAGGTCTAATGGCAACTGTTGGCAGATTACATATAGACTCTGGACGGGTGATATACGAAATGCTCCACAGCAAATCCTTAAAGCATAGTGGTGGACGGTGTCCAATCTACGTAAAATGGAAGATCTAGCCGATCCATAAGCAACACAGCCGTAGTCAATTCGAGATAGTTGGTTGGTTGGTTAGTTGGGTTTTATGGCGCAAGGTCCAAAATTGGACATAATGCGCCAAAAATAACACTTTTGTAGTTTTATTTTTATTTGTTTATTTTCTATTATTTGTTTTTCTTCCAAAAGCAAGCAACCTTAAATTTAAAAATTTAAAAAACAAAATCTAGTGTATATATTATTTAAAATCTAATTATAAAACAAAGTAAAAATTGAAGTGTATAAAATTTCAATAGTTTAAAATACAAATTAAATAAAATGTATAAAACCTATGGCTCTCAAAAAAGCGAATAGGTTTCTATGGGGTGGATCCCCCACTAAATCAATCATAGTTCAAATATCAGAATTAAAATAATGTAAACGCTGTTGGTTAAATTCATGACATGAAATTAAAATATGATAAACAGTGAATGGTTCATCACACGCTTCACACCATGGATTTAAATCATTTAAAAGCAAATGTCTGTGTGTGAAACGTGTGTGCAATTCTGAAAGGCGAGTTAATCTAACATCAGCACTTCGTAAAGGTAAAACAGATAATGAGGTGAGGGATGGGAAAATGGTATGGAGTTTGTTTCCGACCTGCATGTCCCATGATTCTTCCAAAAGCGAATGAACAAATCTTTTAATACCCTTTCTCACATCTGAGAGCGGAATTGATGGTAAAATTGGTTGTGTTGCAAGTTTTGCAGCTATGTCCGCTCTCTCATTTCCATCAAGACCTACGTGACTTGGTATCCAACAAAATATTATTTTGTATCCCTTGCCAGCAAGGGAATCCAATGCTCTGAAAATTTTTGACACAACTGGATGACATGTAACACTATTGTTCCTCAAAGCTTCAGTAATACTCATGCTGTCAGTGTATATACAATATTCTTTATAATCATCTGTATTCACATGCTGAAGCGCATAGTAAATTGCTGTTGCTTCAGCAGTAAAGATGGAGCAGGATGGATGTAGGCTGTAACTAAAAGCTGTATTGTTAATAAAAATTCCACAGCCCACATGTCCTGCTGTTTTAGAACCATCTGTGAATACAGGTTTATAGGATTTGTACTGACAGCGGTGAGAGAAGAATAGCTGTTGAAAAACAATAGGTGTTGTGTCCGATTTTTTATATTGAGCAAAGGTATTAATAAATATATTTGTTGGGTTATACCAAGGCGGATGAGCAAATTGGTCTACAGATTCAATCCGAATATCACATAGGTCTGTGAGCAAAAGTTGTGATTTTGCTCGTGTGAGAAATGGTGGGATGCTCGTTGGACGAGCATCATATAGTCTTTTATGGGACGCATTCAGAACCATGGAACGCAACGGATGATGAGGGGTTGATGTTATCTTAGCATAATAAACGAGAGACTGCTGCATTCGTCTCAGGTCTAACGGTAATTGATGACATATCACATATAGACTCTGAACGGGTGATGTGCGGAATGCCCCAGAAGCAGAGTGATGAACTGTGTCCAGTCTTCGTAAAATAGAAGATCTAGCCGATCCATAAACAACACATCCGTAGTCAATACGGGATAGAATCAATGACTGATAAATTCGAAGAAGTGATGTGTGATCTGCACCCCAAGATGTATTTGACAACACCTTGAGGATATTAAGCGATCGTTCACACTTCTTCCGCAGATGCAGAACATGCGGAAGAAAGGTTAATTTTCGGTCAAAGATTATTCCCAGAAATTTTATTTCACTGACTACTTGTATTGGAGTGTTGTTAATATTAATAACCGGATCATTGTGAAGACTAGTCTTTCTACAGAAGTGGACACACTTACTCTTGCTTGATGATAAAGTATGTCCATTCTCGGCACACCATGCAGCAAGTTTATTAACTGCTGTTTGCAGTTGTCTCTCAATTATTCGCATATTAGATCCCTCGCATGATATTTGCAGGTCATCAACAAACAAGTTACCATATACAGATGATGGAAGTTGATGAAGAATGTTACTAATGAAGAGAATAAAAAGTGTGACACTTAAAATAGAGCCCTGAGGAACACCCTCAGATTGTGTAAAAGTATTGGATGTAAAATTTCCAATACGCACTTTAAAACCACGGGAATATAAAAAATTCTGCAGGAATATCGGAAGATTACCCCGAAAGCCAAAATCATATAATGTACGGAGAATTCCATATCGCCATGTACGGTCATACGCCTTCTCTATGTCGAAGAAAATGGAAACCAAGTGATTTCTCCACACAAAAGCGTTGCGGATTTGAGTTTCCAAGTATGTCATGTTATCAAGAGTGGATCTTCCTTTTCGAAAGCCACTCTGATTCTTATGTATATACTTATTAGTTTCTAAGACATATACGAGACGGGCATTGACCATACGTTCGAGAGTCTTACATAAGCAACTCGTCAGAGCAATTGGTCGATAATTTGAAGGATCTGAAGAATCCTTACCAGCCTTTAGGACAGGAATCACTATTGCTTCTTTCCATCGAGATGGAAATTCATTTTCAGTCCAGATCCTATTGAACAGGTAAAGTAAATTCGACAAGGAATCTGGACTTAAATGTAAAAGCATAAGATAACTGATTCCATCAGGTCCTGGACTGGTGTTACTGGCCTGTTGTAAAGCTTTCTTCAATTCAAACTTTCCAAATTCACAGTTGTACAGTAAGGCTTGTCGATGGTCGAAGCGAATTGGTACACGCTCAGCTCGAGTCTTAGTCCTCAAAAACGAAGGACTATAAGAATTCGAGCTTGAGACGTTAGCAAATGCTTCACCAAGGACGTTTGCAATATCCGTTGGTTTGGTTTGGTTTGTTTGTCGCTCAACGGTCATTTTTTGCTCACGAGGGCTAATTAGACGGGACCTACGATTTAAAGTGGATTCCGAACCACTACAAACATCCATGCCCAAGGTGGGATTCGAAACCACGAACTGTTGAACCGAAGGCAAGAGCGCTAACCATTCGGCTGCCAGCTCGGCGCAATATCCGTTTGAGAAGAGTATATAGTAGCTCCGGATTTTAAGATAGGAACAGAAAATTCTCTATAAATTCCAATGGCTGCCTTCACCCTTCTCCACAACTGCTTGCTGGAAGTTGAAGATGTTATTGAAGATAAATAGCGAGACCAGGATTCCTTTTGACTTAGACGACGAGCTCTGCGAGCTAGAGCTCTTGCTCTCTTAAAGGCTATAAGATTCTCCGTTGTGGGATACCTCCTAAATATTCCCCATAACTTCCTCTGTTTTTTATAAGTTTTTTGGCATTCTTTGTTCCACCAAGGTTTGCACCGCCTGTGTGGTGTAGAGGAACTCTTAGGTATTGAAATATCAGCTGCATTCTTAATTGTTTCAGTGACTTTACAAACGGCAGTATCAATATCTTCGATCGAAACCATTTTAGCATCAACAACTGCCAATTGTGTGAATAATGTCCAATCTGCCCGACTGTACACGTAAGTAGGTAGACGTTGTTCTACACTACTACCTCCAGTCTGGGAGATGACGAGAGGAAAATAATCGCCATTATGCAGATCATCTCCTACATTTAGATTTAACAATGGCAGAAGAGATGGGGAACAAATGGCAAGATCGAGAGAATGAAATGTTCTCGTGGGTACATGGAAATATGTCTTGTCGTCGGTATTAAGCAGACAGAGACTGTTATCTTAAATAAAACATTCTATCTGCCGACCGCGAGAATTAGTATCATCATTTCCCCACAAAGAACTATGGCCGTTAAAGTCACCCAACAGTAGAAATGGTGTTGGCAGCTGATCTATTAATGCATCGAGTTCCTCTTGGCGGATGACATCATGTGGTGGTAAATATAAACTACAGACAGTTAATAAGCATGTAGTATGAATTCTTACAGCAACTGCCTGTAGAGTAGTATTTAATGCATGGGCAGTGCTGGGGTAAGTATTAGATGTTAATATACAAACACCTCCAGACACTGTACCATTATCACCACAGTCTTTTCTAAAGCTGTTAAATCCACGCATGAAAAGGTTATTGCTGGACTTCAGGTATGTTTCCTGAAGCGCAACACATGCGGGATTGTAGGCTGAAATTATAGACTTGATGTCATCATGATGAGAACGCAAACCATGGCAGTTCCAGGAAACAAAGGAAGCTATTATTCAGTTTGAAGAGCTCCGTTCCCGGAGCTGAGTGGCATGTCATCTGACATCTCCTCGAGCGATAGATCTTCGTCCGAGGGATGTAATGAAACAGCATCAGCCTCCAGGTATAAGGCTTTACGGGTGGATATGGAGGTCCTAACATTGCCCTCTTTTGCAAGTTTAAGTTTTAGGGCCTTCAGGGCCTTAGGTTGGTTGGTTGGTTGGTTTTTATGGCGCAAGGTCCAGGTAAGGACAAGCTGCGCCAAACACAAGATATTATACACAAGTTTTTTTTCATTAATTAAAAGCATAAAATAGAAATATAGTTAAAATGTACATAAAAAGTATAAAATAGAAATATAGTTTAAATGTACATAAAAAGTATAAAATAGCAATATAGTTAAAATATATATTAAAATATGTAAACATACAATATACACATGTATAAGATTAAAAACTTGTATTTAAATAAAATATTTCTAAATTAGATAAAATTCATAAATCCTATGTCTTTTAAAAACGCAAATAAATTGCGATGGGGTGGTTCCCCAAGCAAATCTTCTAATGCTAAAATATTACTATTAAAATATCTAAAACGCTGATGGTTAAAATCTGGACACACAATTAAAATGTGATATACTGTAAATGGTTCATCACACTTTTCACACCACGGTAGGAGATCACTTAAGATCAAATGTTTGTGGGTGAAACGCGTGTGACCAATTCGAAGGCGAGTCAGTCTGACATCTGCGCTTCGTGGAGATAAAACAGATAATGGAATGATGTATGAAAATATGGAATGGAGTTTGTTGCTGACTTGCAGGTCCCAGGATTCCTGCCAAAGAGAATATATGAAATGTTTGAATCCTTTTCTCATGTCTGTTGATGGTATTGAAGGCAAAATGGAAGTAGCTGCAGATTTAGCGGCAGCATCAGCTTTCTCATTGCCATCTATTCCTATGTGGCTTGGAATCCAACAAAACAGTATCTCAAATCCCTTGTTAGTAACTGAATCAATTAATTTGAATATTTTAGACACAACTGGATGGCAATTATTGTTGTTATTCCTCAAAGCTTCTAATACACTCATACTGTCAGTGTACACACAGAATTTACGTTCATTTTTTGTTTGTAGCAGCTGAAGTGCTCGGTATATAGCCGTAGCCTCAGCAGTGAAGATGGAGCAGGATTTGTGAAGGCTATAACTGTAGGAGGTATCCTCAAGATGAACTCCACAGCCAACTGATCCTGGACATTTGGATCCATCCGTAAATACTGGAGTGTACATAGTGTACTGACAGCGATGGAATGAATAAAGCTGTTGAAGAATAGCAGTATTTGTGTCTGATTTTTTATTCTTACCAAAGGGATTTAGCACAATAATGTGTGGATTATACCAAGGAGGATGTGCGAAAAGGTTGGTAGACACGATTCGGACATCACATAGGTCAGAAAGCAAAATATTAGATTTAATACGAGAGAGAAAAGGTTGAATGCTTGATGGTCTAGCATTATATAATCTCTTAAGAGCAGCACTTGGAATCGTGGAACGCAAGGGATGATGAGTTGAGGACATTATTTTTGAATAATAATTAAGAGACAGCTGTATCCGCCGCAGGTCTAATGGCAATTGGTGGCAAATTACATATAGACTCTGGACGGGTGATGTGCGAAAAGCTCCACAGCATATCCTTAAAGCAGTATGGTGAACAGTGTCCAATCTGCGTAAGATGGAGAGTCTAGCTGATCCATAAGCAACACAGCCGTAGTCAATTCGAGATAAAATTACAGACTGATAAATTCTTAGGAGTGATGTGCGATCTGCACCCCAAGATGTATTCGAAAGCACTTTGAGGATGTTAAGGAGTCGCTCACATTTCTTCCGCAGATGTAAAACATGCGGTAGGAAAGTTAACTTCTTGTCAAAAATCACGCCAAGGAATTTTATCTCACTGACTACAGGAATGGGTCTATTATTTATGTGAAGCACAGGATCATTATGGTAGCTAGTTTTCCTACAGAAATGGACACAGCAACTCTTACTAGGAGATATACTAAGACCATTCCGTTCACACCAAGTGGTTAAATTATTTACAGCTGTTTGCAATTGTCTCTCAATTATATTCATGTTTGAACCCTGATATGAAATTTGTAAGTCATCAACATACAAAGTGCCATGAACAGAAGATGGTAATTGATGGAGTATGTCACTGATGAAAAGGTTAAAAAGGGTTACGCTTAAAATGCTACCTTGAGGGACACCCTCAGCTTCACTAAAGGTATTGGAAATTGTAGTTCCAACGCGCACTATAAAAACGCGTGAGGCCAGAAAATTTTGGATAAATATTGGAAGATTACCCTTAAAGCCAAGATTATGCAGAGTACGGAGAATACCATAGCGCCATGTACGATCATATGCTTTCTCAACGTAGAAGAAAATTGCAACGAGATGGTTTCTCTTCACGAAAGCATTTCGAATTCGGGATTCTAGATCTACTATGTTATCTATAGTGGATCGTCCTCTTCGAAATCCGCTTTGATGAAGATGTATGCAATTATTCTTCTCTAAGACGTAAATGAGTCTAGCATTGACCATACGCTCAAATGTTTTGCATAAGCAACTCGTAAGAGCTATTGGACGATAACTCAGAGGGTCAGATGAATCTTTTCCAGGCTTCAATATTGGAATCACTATCGCTTCTCTCCATGAAGTAGGATAAGCATGCTCAGTCCAGATTCTATTAAACAATGAAAGTATGTTTAATAAAGAATCATGATTTAAATGACGGAGCATTTGATACGAGATTCCATCTGGTCCTGGGCTAGTGTCGTTTGCTTTAGATAAAGCAGACTTCAATTCTGACAGTTCAAAATCACAATTATAGGGTAGAATATGTCGATCATGAAAGCTTAGAGGTGTCCGCTCAGCGATTCTTTTAATCCTTAGAAAAGTAGGATTATATGAATCAGAGCTGGAAACACTAGCAAAGGTTTCACCGATGACATTAGCAATATCTACCGCTGAGGAGTGTATTGCAGCTCCGGTTTTTAATACAGGAATGGAATAATCCTGATAAACACCATTGGCTGCTTTAACTTTCCTCCATAATTGTTTACTTGTTGTCGATGAATTGATTGACGACACGTAGCGAATCCAAGATTCTCTTTGACTCTGACGTCTAACTTTTCGAGCTTCAGCTTTGGCTTTTTTAAAAGCAACAAGATTCTCCGTGGTAGGGTATCTTCGGAATATATTCCATTGCTTCCTTTGTTTCTTATAGGAGAGTTGACACTTTTCATTCCACCAAGGTTTCCAGTGTTTATGTGGAATGATGGAATTTTAGGGATAGCAACATCCGCAGCTCTGATTATTGTGTCGGTGACATATTTAACGGCATCATCTATCACATCTGTCTTAACTCTTGTCTCACTGATCACAGCCAATTGCGTGAAAAGTGACCAATCGGCTCGACTGTACACATAATTAGGTGGTTTGTGACACACACTATTACTTCCAGCCTGAGACACGATTAGAGGGAAATGATCACTATTGTAGAGGTCATTTCCAACTTCAAAATTCAGCAATGGCAAGAGTGATGGAGAACATATAGCTAAGTCCAGAGAGTGAAATGTCCGTGTAGGTTCGTGAAAATAAGTTTTCTCATCGGTATTCAGCAGACAAAGGCAATTGTCAGATATGAACTGCTCTATCTGACGACCGCGAGAATTCGTATCTTCACTACCCCACAGAGTATTATGGCCATTAAAATCACCTAGAAGCACAAATGGAGCTGGGAGTTGGTCAATTAAATCATCTAGTTCCTCCGAATTTACGACATCATGTGGTGGTAAATACAGGCTGCAAACAGTGATAAGACAGGTTACGTGAATTTTCACTGCTACAGCTTGTGATGTAGTTCTTAGTTGATGTGCTGTACTTGCATATGAGTTTGATGTGAATATGCAAACTCCTCCAGATACAGACGCATCACCACCATTATCCTTTCTGAAGCATTGAAACCCACGCAGTTTGGTGCTAACAGTGGGCTTCAGGAATGTTTCCTGTAGAGCCACACATGCGGGGTTGTAGCGAGAGATAACAGATTTGACGTCGTCTGTTCGAGAACGAAAACCTCGACAATTCCATGAAACAAAGGAAGTTATTAATGGGATGAATGTTATTCACCAGCAGTGCTCATCTGAGTCTCTGATGAATCCTCCAAACTATCAGCATCTGAGGGATACAGTTTTACGGTATCTTCATCCAATGTAAACCTGGCTTTCCTTTCTGTCAAGCAAGACTTACGAGCACCTTCCTTAGCAAGTTTTAATTTTTTTGCTTGTAATGATCTTGATTTAGCAAATGACAGTTTAGGAATAACATTTGGGGACTTTGTTTCTTTTGGCTTTGCAGATGGTTTTATTGAAGGCTCTAAAATACAATCAGTTTTGGTGCAGCAAGTTCTACTTATTTTCTTAGTAGCAGTGGCATAGCTAATACCTGGCTGTGGTGTACGTGAGGCGACAGTTCGTCGAGCCTCCGGATAAGACACATTATTTCTGATTTTTACGTAAGTAATTTCTTTTTCTAACTGCCATGCTGTGCAACATTGTGAATAAGCAGGATGGTCGCCTTTGCAGTTGACACAAACCTCCTTAGCATTGCAGGTGACACTATCGTGGCCAACGTCTGAACAACGGGCGCACGTAAGTTTACCTCTGCATGCTATTTTTGAATGGCCGAATCGTTGGCATTGAAAGCAGCGCAGCGGATTTGGAATGTATGGTCTCACAGAGCACCTCATATATGCATTTTTAATATGTTGTGGCAAGGTTGGAGTGCTAAATGTCAAAATGAGGTGTTTTGTATTAATTGTTACACCATCTCGATTCAGTGTTATACGTTTCACAGCACATACATTTTGAGATTTTAAATTTTCGAGTATTTCGTCTGTTGATGTATATATGAGGTCTGCTGCAGAAATCACTCCCTTGCAAAAGTTTAATGTTGTGTGGGGCTGTACGACCACATCCACATTACCAATTGCTTTGAATGACTGTATTAATATCGCTTGTTTTTCAGAAGAAATCTCTACTAAAATATCTCCTGTTCGTAGCTTTCGAATATTTTTAACTTCACCTAGATATGATGAAATGCTTTTTTCTATTAGAAAAGGCGAAACAAATTGGAAAGAACCAACTTCAGTTCTTTTAACAATGAAAAATTTTGCATTCAACATAGACATCTGTTGCTCCAAAGGGAGAGAAGAATTAATTGATTTGTTCATATAGTATAGCTGAAAATTCAGGGACTAGACGGCACCACCCACCACGGAGCCCTACAAGGGGATACAGGTTAACTGTACCAGTGCTAGTCAGTCCCTATACGCTCACGGTACATCCCTGAAGTGGACTCCACCCTTAACGAGTCACCCAGTAGATGTACCGATCGCTTGATCCATAAAGCCGATTGATGTGCTGAGGACCACAACACACCTCCCGTTTACCTGAAGCAGAGGCCAAAGCAATGTGTTGGTCTCAGGAGGCCTCAATTACCA
The DNA here is from genome assembly GCA_030067965.1 of Latrodectus elegans. NCBI lineage: Eukaryota > Metazoa > Arthropoda > Arachnida > Araneae > Theridiidae > Latrodectus > Latrodectus elegans. The sequence continues at coordinate 44,373,599 of CM057815.1, forward strand.
GGATCCTCCTTTCCAGGGACACGGGTCTCCACGCACGGCAAACACGTGGGTGATTTAGTCTTCAAGAGTAGCTAATAGCATCAGAGTGGCGAAAGCTACTCAAGGGGAGCCCGCAACCTCTTTCGAGGCAACCACACTGAGGGAGAAAAGAAAGGAAAAGCAGAAGAGTAGAGGAGAGAATAAAATAAAGAAGAGGAAACATCACTAGAGTACCTCGGGATTGTGACACCCGTGTTTACCTAAAGAAGGTAAACCCCCTGAGGGGTGCGCTCGCTGCGCAGCAGTTGGCCACGACAGCTCGTCTTGTACTGCAAAGGAGAGGTGTGTAAACTGTAAAGGTGACCACCCCTCCTACGCTAGAAGTTGTCCTATCTGGATACTGGAAAAGGAGATCACAACCACTAAAGTTAAAAATAATTGCTCATATCCTGAGGCGAGACGTGCTGTTTCAGCTCGTACACCTCAAGCAGGAGTTAGCTACGCAACTGTCGCCGCCAAAGTCACCAGAACGGCTAGTACTCAAACACATGCTCTGTCACTTCCATTAGTTAAATTACCCCCTAATTATGAGAAAAAACCAAAATACAACATACACAACTACTCTACGTAGAAAAGCTTCTACAGCTAGATCTAAAGCCCTAAAGGCTTTAAAACTAAAATCTGCAAAGGAGGGCAATCCTAGACCCTCCATATCCACCCGTAAAGCCTTATCCCTGGAAGCGGATGCTGTATATCTACATCCCTCTGACGAAGATCTCTCTTTGGAGGAGATGTCGGATGACATGCTTTCCGGCTCCGGGAAAGGAGCTTTTCTAACTCAACAATAACTTCCTTAGTCTCTTGGAACTGTCATGGTTTGCGTTCCCATCATGATGACATCAAGTCTATAATTTCAGCATACAACCCCGCATGCATTGCCCTTCAGGAGACATTCCTGAAGTCGAGCAATAACTTTGGAATGCGAGGGTTTACATGCTCTAGAAAAGACTGTGGTGATGATGGTGCATTGTCTGGAAGAGTTTGTATATTAACATCCAATACTTACCCCAGCACTGCCCATCCATTAAATACTACTCTACAGGCAGTTGCTGTAAGAATTTATACTACATGCTTATTAACTGTCTGTAGTTTATATCTACCACCACATGATGTCATCCGCCAAGAGGAACTCGATGCATTAATAGATCAGCTGCCAACACCATTTCTACTGTTGGGTGACTTTAACGGCCATAGTTCTTTGTGGGGAAATGATGATACTAATTCTCGCGGTCGGCAGATAGAATGTTTTATTTCAGATAACAGTCTCTGTCTGCTTAATACCGACGAGAAAACATATTTCCATGTACCCACGAGAACATTTCATTCTCTCGATCTTGCCATTTGTTCTCCATCTCTTCTGCCATTGTTAAATCTAAATGTAGGAAATGATCTGCATAATAGCGATCATTTTCCTCTCGTCATCTCCCAGACTGGAGGTAGTAGTGTAAGGCAACACTTACCTACTTACGTGTACAGTCGGGTAGATTGGACATTATTTACGCAATTGGCAGTCGTTGATGATGAAACGGTTTTGATCGAAGATATTGATATTGCTGTTTCTAAAGTCACTGAAACAATTAAGAATGCAGCTGATGCATCAATACCTAAAAGTTCCTCTATACCACACAGGCATTGCAAACCTTGGTGGAACAAAGAATGCCAAGAGACATATAAAAAACAGAGGAAGTTATGGGGGCTATTCAGAAGATACCCCACAACGGAGAATCTGATCGCCTTTAAGAAAGCAAAAACATTAGGTCGCAGAGCTCGTCGTCGAAGTCAGAAGGAATCTTGGTCTCGATATGTATCATCAATAACTTCTTCCACATACAGTAAACAGTTGTGGAGAAGAGTAAAAGCAGCCAATGGAATCTATAGGGAATTCTCTTATCCTATATTAAAATCCGGAGCTGCTGTGTGCTCTTCTTCTAAGGACATCGCTAACGTTCTTGGTGAAACTTTTGCTAGCGTCTCAAGCAACGACTCTTATAGTCCTTTGTTTTTAAGGACTAAGAGTCGCGCTGAGCGAACACCAATTCGTTTCAACCATTGACAAGCTTACCCTTACAACTGTAAATTACGGATGTTGGAATTGAAAAAAGCATTGCAGCAGGCCAATGATACTAACCCAGGACCTGATGGAATCAGCTATCAAATGCTTCGCCTTTTAAGTCCAGGCTCACTGTTGAACATGCTGTTTTTGTTTAACAGGATCTGGACTGAATATACATTCCCATTACTTTGGAGCGAAGCAATAGTGATTCCGATCCTTAAGGCTGGTAAGGATCCTTCTGTTCCTTCACATTATCGACCAATAGCTCTGACGAGTTGCTTATGTAAGACTCTTGAACGTATGGTCAACGCCCGTCTCGTATATGTCTTAGAAATAAATAAATACATTCATGTTAATCAGAGTGGCTTCCGTAAAGGAAGATCCACTCTAGATAATATTACTCTTCTGGAAACGCAAATCCGCAATGCATTTGTGCGGAGAAATCATCTGGTTTCCATTTTCTTCGACATAGAGAAGGCTTACGATCGTACGTGGCGTTATGGAATTCTCCGTAGGATGTATGATTTTGGCTTTAGGGGTAATTTGCCGATATTTATCCAAAAATTTTTAAGCTCCCGTGGTTTTAAAGTTCGTATTGGTACTGTTTTGTCCAATACTTTTAACCAACCTGAAGGTGCTCCTCAGGGAAGTATCACCCTTTTTAATCTTCATATCAGTAGCATTCTTCATCAACTTCCACCTTCTGTGCATGGTACATTGTACGCTGATGACCTGCAAATATCTTCTGAAAGGTCAAACATGCGTTTAATTGAGAGACAACTACAAACATCTGTTAATAAATTAGCTGATTGTGTGCTGAAAATGGCCATACACTATCTCCTAGCAAGAGCAAACGTGTCCATTTCTGCAGAAAGACAAGCCTCCACAATGATCCTGTCATACATATTAACAACACACCAATAACAGTAGTCAATCAGATAAAATTCCTCGGAGTGATATTTGACCATAAATTAACCTTTCTTCCGCATGTTTTACATTTGCGGAAGAAGTGCGAGCGATCACTCAATATCCTCAAGGTGCTTTCAAATACATCTTGGGGTGCTGATCGCACGTCACTCCTCCGAGTTTACCAATCATTAATTTTATCTCGACTTGACTATGGTTGTGTTGTTTACGGATCCGCTAGATCTTCTGTTCTACGCAGACTGGACACTGTCCATCATTCTGCTCTGAGAATATGTTCAGGCGCATTCCGCACATCTCCCGTCCATAGTCTTTATGCAATATGCCAACAATTGCCTTTAGACATACGACGTATGCAGCTGTCTCTCAATTACTATTGTAAAATTATGTCTGACCCTCACCACCCATTATATTCTTCTGCTCTTATTCCTACTCTGAAGAGGATATATGATGCTAGACCGTACAGCATCTCACCCTTCCTCACTCGAACAAAAAATCATTTATCCTTGTTTGACCTATGTGATGTCCGATTTATTAAAACGGACATATTAGCACATCCACCTTGGTATGATCCACAAATATTGATAATTAATCCATTTACCAACTGTAGAAAATCGGACACAACCTCTGCAATTTTCCAACAGCTCTATTATTCACATCGCTGTCAGTATTCTTCCTACAGGCCAATATTCACGGATGGTTCCAAAACTGCAGGATATATCGGCTGTGGTATTTTTATGAACAATAATACATATAATTACAGCCTTCATGCTTCCTGCTCCATCTTTACAGCTGAAGCTACTGCAATTTATAAAGCGCTTCAGCTCGTGGGTATTGTAAATTCTCATTCCTTTTGCGTGTATACTGACAGCTTGAGTGTATTGGAAACGTTGGGAAATTCGAATATTCACTGTTATCCGGTTGTGTCCAAGATTTATCAAATATTGGATTCCCTTGCTGGCAAGGGGTATGATATTAAATTTTGTTGGATCCCAGGTCACGTAGGTCTCGAGGGAAATGAAAAGGCAGATGCGGCTGCTAAAGCAGCATCAACTTCAATGCCATCATCCATCCCCCTTCTAGATGTGAGGAAGTGTGTTAAAACGTTTGCCTATTCCCTCTTCCAGGAGTTATGGAGCATGCAGGTCACCAACAAATTGTGCGCCATTTTTCCATATCTCATATCATTATCAGTTTTACCGCTACGAAGTGCTGATGTTAGATTAACTCGCCTTCGTATCGGACACACACGTTTCACACATAGACATTTGTTTCTAAACGAATTAAATCCTTATTGTGAAACGTGTGATGAGCCATTCACTGCTTATCATATTTTAATTTCATGTTATAATTTTAACCAACAACGTTTACACTTTTTTAACTTTGATATTTTAACCTTGTATGATTTGATTGGGGAGCCACCCCACAGGAACCTATTTGCCTTTTTGAGGGCAATAGGTTTTTTACATTATATTTAATTTGTACTATAAAAATTTTTAAAATTATATATATATTTTTAACCTCTTTTTTGTATTTTAAGTTTGGATTATAATATATATATACACTGATTTTTGTTTTTTAAAATTTTAATGTTGCTTGGGTTTCTAAAAATCGAAAATGAGTGAATGACATGCAATTTGAAGCAGAAATGAATATCTGCTGTAAAATTTAATTTTGGCGCAGTATATCCGCTTTTGGATCTTGCGCCATAAAACCCAACCAATCAACCACCCCTCCTACGCTAGAAGTTGTCCTATCTGGATAGTGGAAAAGGAGATCACAACCACTAAATTTAAAAATAATTGCTCATATCCTGAGGCGAGACGTGCTTTTTCAGCTCATACACCTCAAGCAGGAGTTAGCTACGCAACTGTCGCCGCCAAACTCACAAGAACGGCAAGTACTCAAACAGATGCTCTGTCACTTTCATTAGTTAAATTACCCCCTAATTATGAGAAAAATCTGAAAACAACATCCACAACTACTCTACGTAGAAAAGCTTCTACAGCTAGATCTAAAGCCCAGAAGGCTTTAAAACTAAAATCTGCAAAGGAGGGCAATCCTAGACCCTCCATACCCAACCGTAAAGCCTTATACCTGGAAGCTGACGCTGTATATCTACATCCCTGTGACGAAAATCTCTCTTTGGAGGAGATGTCAGATGGCATGCCTTCCGGCTCCGGGAAAGGAGCTTTTCTAACTCAACAATAACTTCCTTAGTTTCTTTGAACTGCCATGATTTGCGTTTTCATCATGATGATATCAAGACTATAATTTCAGCATACAACCCCGCATGCATTGTCCTTCAGGAGACATTCCTGAAGTCGAGCAATAACTTTACAATGCGAGGGTTTACATGCTCTAGAAAAGACTGTGGTGATGATGGTGTTTGTATATTAACATCCAATACTTACCCAGCACTGCCCATCCATTAAATACTACTCTACAGGCAGTTGCTTTAAGAATTTATACTACATGCTTATTAACTGTCTGTAGTTTATATCTACCACCACATGATGTCATCCGCCAAGAGGAACTCGATGCATTAATAGATCAGCTGCCAACACCATTTCTACGTTGGGTGACTTTAACGGCCATAGTTCTTTGTGGGGAAATGATGATACTAATTCTCGCGGTCGGCAGATAGAGCGTTTTATTTCAGATAACAGTCTCTGTCTGCTAATACGGACGAGAAAACTTATTTCCATGTACCCACGAGAACATTTCATTCTCTCGATCTTGCCATTTGTTCTCCATCTCTTCTGCCATTGTTAAATTTAAATGTAAGAAATGATCTGCATAATAGCTATCATTTTCCTCTGGTCATCTCCCAGACTGGAGGTAGTAGTGTAAGACAACACTTATCTACTTACGTGTACAGTCGCGCAGATTGGTCATTATTTATGCAATTGGCAGTTGATGATGAAATGGTTTTGATCGAAGATATTGATATTGCTGTTTGTAAAGTCACTGAAACAATTAAGAATGCAGCTAATGCATCAATACCTAAAAGTTCCTTTATACCACACAGGCATTGCAAACCTTGGTAGAACAAAGAATGCCAAGAGACATATAAAAAACAGAGGAAGTTATGGGGGCTATTCAGAAGATACCCCACAACGGAGAATCTTATAGCCTTTAAGAGAGCTAAAGCATTAGCTCGCAGAGCTCGTCGTCGAAGTCAGAAGGAATCCTGGTCATGCTATGTATCTTCAATAACTTGTTTCACATCCAGTAAGCAGTTGTGGAGAAAAGTGAAAGCATCCAATGGGATTTATAAGGATTTTTCAAATCCTGTTTTAAAAACCGGAGCTTCTGTATACTTTTCTCCTCAAGACATTGCTAATACCCTTGGTGAAACTTTTGCTAGCGTCTCAAGCAACGACTCTTATAGTCCTTCTTTCTTAAAGACTAAGAGTCGTGCTGAGCGAACACCTATTCGTTTTAACCATGGTGAAGCCTTGCCTTACAACTGTAAGTTTCGGATGTTGGAATTGAAGAGAGCATTAAAGCAGACCCGTGATACCAGTCCAGGACCAGACGGAATCAGCTATCAAATGCTTCGAAATTTATGCCCGGATTCCCTATCGAACATATTATTTTTGTTCAATAGGATCTGGAATGAAAAGACATTTCCATCAGCTTGGAATGAAGCGATAGTGATTCCGGTTCTAAAGGCTGGTAAAGATCCTTCAGACCCTTCACATTACCGACCAATAGCTCTGACAGGTTGCTGCTGTAAGACTCTCGAACGTATGGTCAACGCCCGTCTCGTATATATCTTAGAAATAAATAAATGTATAAATATTAAGCAGAGTGGCTTCCGAAAAGTGAGATCCACTCTTGATAATATCACATATTTGGAGACAAATCCGCAATGCTTTTGTGCGGAGAAACCATCTGATCTCCATTTTCTTTGACATCGAGAAGGCATACGAACGTACATGGCGATATGGAATTCTCCGTTCATTATATGATTTTTGCTTTCGAGGTAATCTACCGATATTCCTACAAATTTTTTTAAGCTCCCGTATTTTTAAAGTTCTTATTGGAACTCTATTTTCCAATACTTTTATTCAAGCTGAGGGTGTTCCCCAAGGCTCCATTTTAAGTGTCACCATTTTTAATTTATTCATTAGTATCATCTAGAATCAGTTACCATCAACTGTAAATGGTACACTTTACGTTGACGACCTCCAAATATCATGTCAGGGGTCAAATATACGTTTAATTGAGAGACAACTGCAAACAGCAGTTAACAAACTTGCTGCATGGTGTGCTGAAAATGGCCATACCTTATCACCCAGCAAGAGTAAATGTGTCCACTTCTGTAGAAAGACTAGTCTGCATAATGATCCAGTTATTAATATCAACAACACTCCAATACAAGTAGTCAATGAAATAAAATTTCTGGGAATAATCTTTGACCGAAAATTAACCTTTCTTCCGCATATTTTATATTTGCGGAAGAAGTGTGAGCGATCGCTTAATATCCTCAAGGTGTTGTCAAATACATCTTGGGGTGCAGATCGCACATCTTCTTCGAATTTATCAGTCATTGATTCTATCCCGCATTGACTACGGATGTGTTGTTTATGGATCGGCTAGATCTTCTGTTTTACGAAGACTGGACACAGTTCATCACTCTGCTTTGAGGATATGTTCTGGTGCATTCCGCACATCACCCGTCCAGAGTCTATATGCTGTATGTCATCAACTACCGTTAGATCTGAGACGGATGCAGCAATCTCTCAATTATTATGCTAAGATCATGTCAACCCCTGACCATCCCATACGTTCCTTGGTACCTAATGCCTCCCTTAAAAGACTATATGATGCTCGTCCATTGAGCATCCCGTCTTTTCTCACACGAGCCAAAACACACAACATCTGTGTCTCACAGATCTATGTGATGTTCGGGTAGAGTCTATTGATCAAATTCTCTATCCACCTTGGTATGAGCCAACAAATACTTTTATAAATACCTTTGCCCAGTTCAGAAAATCCGACACAACACCTATACCATTCTGATCGCTGCCAGTACCAATCTTACAAACCTGTATTCACGGATGGATCGAAAACCGCAGGGCATGTTGGTTGTGGAATTTTTATAAATAAGGCGTCTTATAGCTGCAGCCTACATTCGTCCTGCTCCATCTATACTGCTGAAGCAGCGGCAATCTACTATGCGCTTCAGCACGTGAATACAGGTGATTGTCATAAATTTTGTATATATACTGACAGCATGAGTATTGTTGAAACCTTGAAAAGCAATAGTGTGACCTGTCATCTTGTTGTGTCGAGAATTTTCAAAGCATTGGATTCCCTTACTGGCAAGGGAAAACATATTATATTTTGTTGGATACCAAGCCACATGGGTCTTGAAGGAAATGAGAGAGCAGATGCAGCAGCAAAGACTGCATCAGGTCCAATTTTACCATCGGTTCCTCTCTCAGATGTGAGAAAGGTTATAAAAAGTTTTATATATAGTCTTTGGCAGGAATCATGGAGCTTGCAGGTTGGCAACAAGTTGCATACCATCTTCTCATCTCATTACCAGTTTTACCGTTACGAAGTGCAGATGTAAGATTGACTCGCCTTTGTATCGGACACACACGTTTCACACACAGACATTTGTTTTTAAGCGAATTAAATCCATGGTGTGAAGAGTGTGATGAACCATTCAATGTTTATCATATATTAATTTCATGTTATAATTTTAACCAACAACGTTTACATTTTTTTAACAGTGATTTTATAACTTTATCTGATATGATCGGGGATCCACCCCATAGAAACCTATTCGCTTTCTTGAGGGCAATAGCTTTTATACATTTTATTTAAATTTTAAAATTGTATACATTATTCATTTTCTCTTTTATATTTTAGAATTTGATTTTAAAATAACATATACACAGATTTTTGTTTTTTAAAAAAATTTTTAATATTGCTTGTGTTTGGGTTTAATAAAAAAATAAATAATTTTTAAATAAATAAATAAAATTAACATAAAATAAAGCTACAAAAAACTTACTCTTGGCGCAGTATGTCCAATTTTGGACCTTGCGCCATAAAACCCAACCAACCAACCAGCTAACCAACCATTGATAAGAATGAGGGGTTAAAACATTCTACCTTGTTCTATCAGCTTCGATCAGCTTCTATGTAAATAACTGATAACTTATTTCCAAGAACATATTTCACTCGTCATGCGCATTTCATAGATTACGATAACGTGGTTCTTATAAGACTGAGGGGTTGAAAGCGTTAATCACATTTGATTCATTTTCACTGTAACTCCAAAAGCCTCAACTATGTCGAATTTAAATGTTATATTAAAAAAGGGATTTTACCCCACTGAAAAATCTGATATTATTTTAAAATCTTAAATTATCGTGATTTGAAATTAAAAATATGTAATCGAATTTGCATTCCCAAACGTAAATGTTTAGCTTACGGCGACGAAGGAGTCAATTATTCTTTTTCTGGAATGACTCTATCTGCTAAGCCTTGGATGCCATTTATGTTAGAAATTAAAAATGATATTGAAACTGAAACCGGAGTGAGTTTTATTTACTGCTTAATTAATTTGTATCCTGACGGTTCGTCTGCGATTGGTTTGCATAAGGGCAACGAGAAGGAGTTGGATTCATCTACACCAATTTGTTGCGTGAGTTTCGGAGCAGAAAGAAACGTGGAATTTTACCAAAAAGGTAAATTAGAAAGAAATATTTCAAGTTCGCATGGGGATCTCTATGTGATGTACCCTCCAACGAATCAGATGTATAGTCATAAAATACCACCTCAACCTGAAATTACGATTCCTAGGATCAGCCTAACATTCAGAAAACTACGAAGATTGGAGTCTAATAAGGAAACACATATAATGTAAGTATTAATCTTATAGAATATTATTATATTTTATTTAATTCTTTAAATCAAAGTATTCAAAATGAATTTAATTTTATTTAGGAAGAGACTACTAATAATTGTATTCCACCGTCTAAGCGATTGCGAACTGAAGAGTCTCACAATTTGGGAGAAATTAATGTAAGTATTAATATTATTGAATGTAATTGTGTATTAAATTTGTGTTCAAAATGTTGAAAATATTTTCTTCACAGCAATCTTGTGATGAATTACCTAGCGGAGATTGGTTAGAAAAGTACATAGTGGACTCTTCGTTAATCGAAAAGAAAAAACCCTCTTTCAAAGTGATTCGTCGGTGGAATTTGGAATTCGGTATGTTTATCACTCTAAACTGTTATGAAAATAATTTGAAAATTCAATTTCGTGAGTTTGTGGAGAATGCCGGTATGCTTTTACCCACAAAAAAATGGATTATCTATGAGTTTAAGAACTTGGTATGAATTTTGTGAAAAGTTTACTGATTTTTATTTAAAATATGAAGATACCAGAGACAGAGTTTAGTGGCTAATAATGAACTGTTAGTGATGAATATAGAAGAAAATTGCATTTTAAAATTATTAAAAATTAATCAAAATAAATTCAATGTCGAGGAAAGTAAAATTTTTTTTTTACATCAATGTGATATTAACAAATTAACAGATTTCATTTATTAAATAAATGAATGTATATTAACTACTCAATTTTGTGAAATTCTTCCAACTATGTTATTAAATGAAAAATCGAAAATTAATTTAAAATGTGAAGTAGTGAATGATTGTCTCAATAAGGACATTATAGAAAGTGCATATTATTAGAAACTCGTTCTTTAGTGAATTAGAAATTTATAAATGCTAATAGTGAAAAATAGATCACTCTTCACAGAGTCAACATGATTGTTGAAATTATGATGATTATAATAAATGTTTAACTGTAGGAGAAAATATTTTATTAATTGTTAATCCATTTAATGTTATAAATAAATTTTGTAAAAACTATTGTATATTTGTAATTTAAATGATTCTACTTTTCATGATTTGTTATTAATTTATGAGAAAGGTAAAATTGCAGATATGTTGCAAATGACTTTTTAGAAACTGAATGTAAATATTAATAAATATTATTTTATATTCATGTGATTGTCAATTATTTTATGGCAATTGTTTCTAAATAATAAATTTATTTCGTAATAATTCATTATAATATTTTTTATTACATAATAGAGTAATATTTCAAAATTCTTTTTAGAATAAGAGCAATTTAAATCAAAATACATTATTTATTTCCAAAATAACCATGATTTCACATATGGAGATTTTTTTCTAGCCCCTTCTACGCTAGAAGTTTTCCTATCTGGATACTTGAAAAGGAGATCGCAACTACTAAAGTTAAGAATAATTGCTCGTATCTCGAGGCGAGACGTGCAGTCATAGCTCGAACACCACAAGCAGGAGTTAGCTATGTAACTGTCGCCGCAAAAGTCACCAGAACGGCCAGTACACAAACGGATGCACTCTCACTTCCTATTGTTAAACTATCCCCTACATCAACTACCCGCAGAAAAGCTCCGATAGCCAGATCATAAGGTATAAAGGTTGGTTGGTTGGTTGGGTTTTACGGCACAAGGTCCAAATTTGGACATGCTGCGCCAAGAGTAAGTTTTTATAGCTTCATTTTATCTTAATTTTTTTAAAAAAAATTATTATTATTATTTTTTCTTAAACCCAAACGCAAGCAACATTAAAAATTTTAAAAAACAAAAATCTGTGTAAATGTTATTTTAAAATCAAATTCTAAAATATAAAAGAAAAAAATCAATTATATATACAATTTTAAAATTTAAAATGAAAATTTAAATAAAATGTATAAAACCTATTGCCCTCAAGAAAGCGAATAGGTTTCTATGGGGTGGATCCCCTATTATGTCAGATAAAATTATAACATGAAATTAAAATATGATAAACATTGAATGGTTCATCACACGCTTCACACCATGGATTTAATTAGCTTAAAAACAAATATCTGTGTGTGAAACGTGTGTGTCCGATACGAAGGCGAGTCAATCTTACATCTGCACTTCGTAAAGGTAAAACAGGTAATGAGATGAGAAGATGTTATGCAACTTGTTGTCAACCTGCAAGTTCCACGATTCCTGCCAAAGACTATATATAAAACTTTTTATATCTTTTCTCACATCTGAGAGAGGGACCGATGGTAAAATAAGGTCTGATGCAGTCTTTGCAGCTGCATCTGCTCTCTCATTTCCTTCAAGACCCATGTGGCTTGGTATCCAACAAAATACAATTTCTTTTCCCTTGCCAGCAAGGGAATCCAATGCTTTGAAAATTCTCGACACAACAGGATGACAGGTAACACTATTGTTTTCCAAGGCTTCAATAATACTCATGCTGTCAGTATAAATAAAATATTTATGATAATCATCTGTATTCACGTGCTGAAGCGCGTAGCAGATAGCGGTTGCTTCAGCAGTAAAGATGGAGCAGGATAAATGTAGGCTGTAGCTAAAAGACGTTGTTCGCGCATGCGCGCACGTCACGTGATATTGTTTAGAATAGAACAGATGTAGTTTAGAAATTGATGAGAACGGTTAAGTTTCTCGAGCGGGAATTAATCCCCATATCCTTTGTTATGTTTGTCTGTGTCTGAAATAAATAATTTTAAAAAGACACTGGTCCGTCGTTGAATAATTATTATATATTCTTTACACATCTCTTTAACATAAATACCGAACATAGTGGTCCGTCGACCCCGCAGTCGTACCAACGAATTATGGATAAACTAAATCGACTAAAAGGATCTATCAAGACCTCGATAACGAAACTCGAAAATTTTGTGAAAGAATTTTCTGAAACGCATTTATCTGGCACAACAGTGAGTGAATTGGAAGTTAAATCTAAAAAAGTTGGAATACTCCAAAACCGCATTGATCACATTCGTGAGGAGTATTACGATTTACCGAATATCAGTGAAATTCCAGATGTCGAAAATGACTTGGAAGATATTGAAACAAGACTGGAAAATTTGGAGGTAAAGTTTAAACTATTTATTGATTCATTTAAGAACGTAAATTATTCTAACTGTTCGAATACTTCTTCATCAGAATGTTCTGATTCGAAAGTGAAAGTTAAACTACCCGAAATACCACTCCCTATTTTTACTGGAAAGTATGAAGAGTGGTCTAATTTTAAAAATCAATTCGAACATCTTATTTCAAATAATGAATATTTAAATGAAACTCAAAAATTATTTTATTTACGTGCATCATTAAAAGGTGATGCAAAACAAATAGAAACGTCAGATGATTCATTTGAATCTTTATTCGCAGCTCTGACTGAGCGTTTTGAGAATCGCCGACTTTTGGTCGACACTCATATTCTTGCCATTATTAATTATGACAAAATACAATTTGAATCATCTAAAGAATTAAGAAACTTGGTTGACTGTTTGAAAAAAAATGTAAGAGCTTTAAAAGTATTGAATTACGAACAAAATTCTTTATCGGATGTTTTACTAGTAAACATCGTGCTTCAAAAGCTCGATAAAGAAACAAGAAAACAATTTGAGTATTCGTTAAAATCAACTCAAGTTCCTGAATATGAAACATTAATTTCATTCTTAGAAAAAGAAGCTCAATTCTTGAGAGCGTAAATCGCAATCCTCTTTCGAAAAATATAAACAAATTCTCACCCCCATCTAATAAAACAAAATCTTTGATGACTAACGCTAACGATAAACCTAAATCGAAATTTTGTTGTGCATTGTGTAATCATGATCATTCTTTGAATAAATGTCCAAAATTTCAAAAATTAGATGTTAACAAAAGATACGAAATAGTAAAAGAGAATAATCTCTGCACTAACTGTCTTAATAAAAATCATAAACCTAGTTCTTGCTTTTCTAAAATGTCTTGTTTAGTGTGTTCTAAACGCCATCATTCAATGCTTCATCGCGAAAAAGTGTGGTTAAAAATGGCGACGCTGATAGTTTCACATTCGAAGAAAAGGCAGGTGGTACTTTTTTTGCTCAAGCGGAAACGAATTCATCGGCGCCTAAGAATGATATAATAAATAAAAATGAGACTGTTTCTTCTTTTCAGTCTTTGAGTAATTCATCTGAAAAAAACAATTCTGTTTTGCTGAGTACGGTCTATATTTTATTTGAGGATAAATTTAAAAAGAAAATTAAATTACGATGCATATTGGACTCTGCCTCGAATATTAATTGTTTAACAAATGAATGTGCTGATATACTCGGAATTAAAAGAAAAATAATTAATGCTCCTGTTTCTGGGTTAAATGGGTTATCTTGCAATATAAAATCAAAAATAAATACAGTTATTTCAAATTACGAAGAAAGTTTTGTAGAAAATGCAGACTTTTTTATTGTTCCGAAAATTACAGATTTAACACCAGCTTCTCGTTTGGATATTTCTTCAATCACTTTGCCTAACTTTATTGAACTTGCTGACCCAACCTTTTACAAACCAGGAAAAATACATGGACTGATTGGTGCTGAATTATTTTTTAAAATTCTAAAGAACAATACATTTAATGTTGATAATAAACTCCGGATGTGTGATTCTGTGTTTGGTTGGATAGCCACTGGTACTCTAAGCAATACCCAATCTTTTAATAAGGTATTGTGTTGTCTTGTCAAAGACTTCGAAACGATAGATAATACTTTGAAACAATTTTGGGAGCTCGAATCTATTGGAATAAAACACGAAGACCCTAAAATTTCAGAAGGTGATAAGGCTATGGAGATATTTGAAGAAACAACTACCTTTCAAAATGGCCGTTACCAAGTTGAATTACCATGGAAGAGGGATCGGAAAGATTTAAAATTGAACAATAATTTTATTGTTGCAAAAAAACGTTTGCAGAGTTTACAAAAAGACTTTGTACAAATCCTGAGTTACGCCTTCAATATAATGATACTTTGAAAGACTATCTAAAGCAAGGAATAATAGAACGGGTTGACGAAAACGAAGCTCAAGTCGTAGACAAACCCATATATTATTTACCACATCAAGCAGTCTATAAAGAAGATAGACTTACGACTAAAATCAGAATAGTGTTTGACGCTAGCTCACACGATAATGATGAACTTTCTCTGAATGATTGTCTATGGACTGGCCCTAATTTGAACCCAAATCTCTTTGATCTACTTATTCAATTTCGATTGAATAAAATTGCCATCTCCTCTGATCTAGAGAAAGCCTTTCTGCAGGTTTCCTTATCGGAAAAGGACAGAGATGCAGTGCGTTTCTTGTGGTTTGAAGAAGCAAATGGAAAACGCCATCTCCAAATTTACAGATTCAACCGCGTTCTTTTCGGAGTAAATGCCAGCCCATTTCTGTTGTCAGCTACCATCAAGAAACATTTAAAAGGATTTAAAGATAAATATCCAGTCACTGTGGGACTATTAGATACAAGTATCTACGTTGACGACTTTTTATCTGGTGGAGACAGTCTAAATGATGTTCTTGCAATTTCTCGTGAAGCCAAAGCCATAATGTCTGAAGCCAATATGAACTTGAGGAAATGGATCTCTAATGATTGTGAATTGATGGAACAATGGAAGAAAGAAGAATTTGATGTGCAATCTCCTCAGAAATCTATTAGTCTGGCATCAAATTCCACAAAGGTACTTGGCTTAGCTTGGGATACAACAGAAGATTATTTAATCTTTGACATCCAAGGTTTGATGAAAATTTTATCTGACCGAAAGGACACCAAACGTTTCATTTTACAAGCCATTGGAAAAATCTTTGACCCGTTGGGACTATTGACTCCATTTACAGTTAGAATTAAGTGCCTGTTACAAGAATTGTGGCTTCGGAAAATCCAGTGGGATGAACCATTACCTCCTGATGTCCAAAAAGAGTGGCTTCAATGGTGCAATGAGCTGCCAAACTTGGCACAATTAAAGATTCCAAGATTAACTATACCCTGTATTACAGATTCAACTGTGATAGAAATACACACTTTCTGTGATGCTAGCAAAAAGGCATATGGTGCTGTTGTCTATTTACGAGTAATAAATGGAAATGAAATTCAAGTGAATCTAATAGCATCAAAGAGTCGAGTTGCTCCTCTAAAGAAAATTTCTCTGCCTAGACTTGAACTTCTTGGAGCTTTGTTGGCGTCTCGATTAACGAATGCCGTCAAAAAAGTAATAGACTATAAAGTTTCATCCAAAATTTATTACTGGACTGATTCAAAAATAACATTGCATTGGATCAAGGGTTCCACTAATCGCTGGAAACAGTTTGTTGCAAATCGAGTAAAGGAGATAAAATCTTTGACTGAAATCAATTCTTGGTTCTACTGTCCAGGAAAGGAAAATATTTCCGCTGATGTTATATCAAGAGGAGCCAATGCTGATGTTCTCGTTGACTGTTCGTTCTGGTGGAATGGACCAACCTTTCTGTCAGTTGCCAGTCTACCCTTTATAGGAGAAAATCCTGTAGTTCCAGAAGAAGAATATATTTGTGAAATGAAAAAAGACTATGTGCAACAGACAGAACTAACTAGTGACTCAAAAATAACTCTATCTATTTCGAACTCTTCCAGCTTATTAGAAACAGTATTACAAATTAGTAATAAGTATTTAAAAATTGTTCGTGTTTTAAGTTATCTTTTCAGGTTTTTCAACAACTGCAAGTACTCCTGAGAATAAAGTAGTAGGACCTCTAACCTCTGACGAATTAAGGCATGCAGAGATGTTCTTAATCAAGGAAACTCAAAGAGCTGAACTTAAATATGACTTTAAATGTCTACTTAAAAATGCAACTGTTTCTACATCAAGTAAGATTAAAAATTTATCCCCTTTTCTAGATCGAGAAGGTATAATTCGAGTTGGAGGTAGGTTAACTAATTCTTCATTAAGTTATTGTAATAAACATCCAATCTTATTGCCCTCTAACTGTAAATTAACAAAATTGATCATTCAATACTATCATGAAAAATATTTGCATTCTGGACCTCAAACTTTGTTGTTTCAATTCAAGAAAAAGTATTGGTCATTAAACTGTTGAAATTTGTGTAGAAAATTAACACATGGTTGTCTCACAAAGTTTAAGGAAAATCCTCAATTATATAATCAAAAAATGGGTCGTCTTTGAATGGAAAAAATTCATGCGGATTTTACATTTAACTCCGTAAGGATAGATTTATGTGGCCCCTTTTTATTAAAAACAAAACCAAAGAAAAGGTTCCTTAACTAGAATTTATGTCTGTATATTTGTTTGTCTAGTAACTAAAGCAACCCATTTGGAAATTGTATCAGACCTTACTTCAGAATCAATGATTGCAACCCTTAAACGCTTTATAGCAAGGCGAGGAAAATTTTCAAAAATCTTTTCAGATAATGCGACCAACTTCATTGGCGCAAATAAAGAACTAAGAGGACTTTATAACAAAATGCTTAAACAAGAAACTTTAGCTAAATTTTTATCGGAAGAGAGCATTGAATGGAAATTTATTCCTCCCAGAGCTCCAAATTTTGGCGGCTTGTGGGAAGCGGGAGTGAAGTCTATCAAATATTATCTGAAACGTGTTGTGAGCAACTCTAATTTTACGTATGAGGAATTTTTGACTGTCTTAGTTCAGGTTGAAGCAATGCTCAACTCACGTCCCTTGACCCCCCTCTCTTCAGATATAGAGGATTTAAATATCTTAACTCCTGGACATTTTATAATAGGAAGATCTCTAACTTCAATTGTAGAGCCGACCTTGGTAAATATCTGTGAAAACAGATTGAACTTATGGCAAAGAACTACAAGAGCAGTACAGTTAATTTGGAAAAATTGGCATAAATCTTATTTAAGCACCTTACAACAACGTACTAAGTGGATGTTTTCAAAACAAAACGTAAAAATTGGGGATATGGTAATCTTAAGAGAGGAAAATATACCTACTTCTAAATGGATTTTAGGTCGCATTATTAAAACATATCCCGGTAAAGATAACAATATTCGTGTCGTGGACGTCAGAACAAAATCTGGCATATTTAAAAGACCTATATCCAAATTATGTGTATTGCCTTTAGAAAAATGAAAAAAAACAAACAATTTTTTTTATGTTTTATTCAAAAAGATAAATTTTGTAAATTTATCACAATCCTTCTCTCTTGTATTGCTGATTGTTTACTTCATGTACTGTGCATTTCAAATAATTGTGTAATGTTATTAACTTGTTTACAATATGCAAAATTATTGCAATTTATGTTTGTAAAATTTATATTTACCTGTCATTTACTTGTGTGATAATATATTGAATGTTTCACATTGCAATGGCGGGCGGCATGTTCGCGCATGCGCGCACGTCACGTGATATTGTTTAGAATAGAACAGATGTAGTTTAGAAATTGATGAGAACGGTTAAGTTTCTCGAGCGGGAATTAATCCCCATATCCTTTGTTATGTTTGTCTGTGTCTGAAATAAATAATTTTAAAAAGACACTGGTCCGTCGTTGAATAATTATTATATATTCTTTACACATCTCTTTAACATAAATACCGAACAGACGTGTTATTGATAAAAACTCCACAGCCCACATGTCCTGCGGATTTAGATCCATCCGTGAATACAGGTTTATAAGATTGGTACTGACAGCGATGAGAATAGTATAATTGCTGAAAAACAATAGGTGTTGTGACGGATCTTCTGAATTGCGCAAAGGTATTTGTTGGTTCATACCAAGGAGGATAGAGAAACTGGTCAATAGACTCTATCCCCGAACATCACATAGGTCTGTAAGCCAGAGATGTGATATGGCTCTTGTGAGAAAAGGAGGGATGCTCATTGGACGAGCATCATACAGTCTTTTAAGATAGGCATCAGGAACCATAAAACGTAACGGATGATCAGGGGTCGACATAATCTTAGCATAATAACCGAGAGACTGCTGCATCCGTCTCAGGTCTAACGGTAGTTGATGACATACAGCATATAGACTCTGGACGGGTGATGTGCGGAATGCACCAGAACATATCCTTAAAGCAGAGTGGTGAACTGTGTCCAGTCTTCGTAATATGGAAGATCTAGCCGATCCGTAAACAACACATCCGTAGTCAATGCGGGAAAGAATCAATGACTGATAAATTCGAAGAAGTGATGAGCGATCTGAACCCCAAGATGTATTTGACAACACCCTGAGGATATTAAGCGATCGCTCACACTTCTTCCGCAGATATAAAACATGCGGTAGAAAGGTTAATTTTCGGTCAAAGATAATTCCCAGAAATTTTACTTCATTGACTACTTGTATCGGGATGTTATTGATATTTATAACTGGATCATTGTGAAGGCTAGTCTTTCTACAGAAGTGGACACACTTACTCTTGCTTGATGATAAAGTATGGCCATTCTCAGCACACCATGCAGCAAGTTTGTTAACTGCTGTTTGCAGTTGTCTCTCAATTAATCGCATATTAGACCCTGACATGATATTTGCAGGTCGTCAACATATAGTGTACCATTTATGGAAGGTGGTAATTGATGAAGGATGTTACTGATGAAAAGACTAAAAACAGTGACACTTAAAATGGAGCCTTGGGAACACCCTCGGCTTGAATAAAAGTATTGGAAAGTACAGTTCCAATACGAACTTTAAAAACACGGGAGCTCAAAAAATTTTGCAGGAATATCGGGAGATTACCACGAAAGCCAAAATCATATAGTAAACGGAGAATTCCATATCGCCATGTACGGTCGTATGCCTTCTCGATGTCAAAGAAAATGGAGACCAGATGGTTCCTCCGCACAAAAGCATTGCGGATTTGGGTCTCCAAGTATGTGATATTATCAAGAGTGGATCTCCCTTTTCGGAAGCCACTCTGATTAATATGTATACATTTATTTTTTTCTAAGACATACGAGACGGGCGTTGACCATACGTTCGAGAGTCTTACAAAAGCAACTCGTCAGAGCAATTGGTCGATAATGTGAAGTGTCTGAAGGATCTTTACCATCCTTAAGAACCGGAATCAGTATTGCTTCATTCCAAGCTAATGGAAATATCTTTTCATTCCAGATCCTATTAAACAAAAGTAATATGTTGAATAGGGAGTCTGGACTTAAATTTCGAAGCATTTGATAGTTGATTCCGTCTGGTCCTGGACTGGTATCGTGGGTCTGCTTTAATCCTCTCTTCAATTCCAACATCCGAAACTCACAGTTGTAAGGCAAGGCTTCACCATGGTTAAACGAATTGGTGTTCGCTCAGCACGACTCTTAGTCCTTAAGAAGGAAGGACTATAAGAGTCGTTGCTTGAGACGCTAGCAAAAGTTTCACCAAGGATATTAGCAATGTCTGCGGGAGAAGAGTATACAGCAGCTCCGGTTTTTAAAATAGGAATTGAAAAATCCTTATAAATCCCATTGGCTGCTTTCACTTTTCTCCACAACTGTTTACTAGATGTGGAAGATGTAATTGAAGATACATAGCGAGACCAGGATTCCTTCTGACTCCGACGAAGAGCTCCCATAACCCCCATAACTTCCTTTGTTTTCTATAAGTTTCTTGGCATTCTTTATTCCACCAAGGTTTGCAACGCCGTTTTGGTATAGAGGAACTTTTCGGTATTGTTACATCAGCTGCATTTATAATTGTTTTAGTGACTTTTCTAACGGCTTCATCAATACTCTCGATCAAAACCATTTCATTATCAATAACTGCCAATTGTGTAAATGACGTCCAATCTGCCCGACTGTACACGTAAGTAGGTAGACGTTGTACTACACAACTACCTCCAGTCTGGGAGATGACAAGAGGAAAATGATCGCTATTGTGGAGATCATTTCCTACATTTAAATTTAACAATGGCAGCAATGATGGTGAACAAATAGCAAGATCGATGGAATGAAATGTTCTTGTGGGTACGTGAAAATATGTCTTCTCGTCGGTATTAAGCAGACAGAGACTGTTGTCTGAAATAAACCGCTCTATCTGCCGACCGCGGGAATTAGTATCATCACTTCACCACAAGGCATTATGGCCGTAGAAATCACCTAACAATAGGAATGGTGTCGGCAGCTGATCAACTAATTCATCGAGTTCCTCTTGGAGGATGACATCATGTGGTGGTAAATATAAACTACAGACTGTTAATAAACATGAAGTATGAATTCTTACAGCAACACCCTGTAGAGTAGTATTCAATTGATGGACAGCAGTGGGGGAAGTATTCGATGTTAATATACATACACCTCCAGATGCTGTACCAACATCACCACGGTCTTTTTTAAAGCATTTAAACCCTCGCATAGAAATGATGTTGGAAGACTTCAGGAATGTCTCCTGAAGTGCTATACATGCAGGGTTGTAATCTGACACTAGAGACTTGATGTCATCAAGATGTGATCGCAAACCATGGCAGTTCCAAGATACAAAGGAAGTTATTGTTTAGTTTTAAAAGCTCTTTTACTGGAGCTGGAAGGCGGGTCTTCTGTCATATCCTCGAGCGATGCATCATCGTCCGAGGGAAATGGGGACACCGCGTCAGTCTCCAGGCATGAGAAAGCATTACGGGTGGAAATTGATGTTTTTGCTTTTTTTAATTTTAATGCCTTCTCTGCTTTTGATTTAGCAAAGGTAGCTTTTCTTGAAAATGTAGGAGTTTTCTTAAATATAGGCTTTTCTTTTATTTGGGGTAATTTCACTGGGGAAACTAAAATTGGTTCAGTTTGTGTGCTGCTCGATTTGGTGACCTTTCTGGCAGCAGTGGCGTAACTAACTCCTGGCTGTGGAGTACGGGAAGTGACTAATCGTCTTGCCTCAGGATAGGAACATTTTTTGTTAACCTTAATTGTGGCTATCTCTTTTTCCATCATATACTGAGGACAACTTCGAGAATAGGAGGGATGGTCACCATGACAGTTGACACATGCCTCCTTCGCCGTGCAGTTCGAGCTATCGTGGCCAACTACCGCACAACGAGCGCAGGTAAGTTTGCCTTCAGGCGTTCTTCGAGTGTCCAAAGCGCTGACATTGGAAACATCATAAGGAATTTGGTATATAAGGCCTGACGGGTAAATTCATATACGCAGCCTTTACATACTGCGGAAGGTCTGGCGTCGCTAAAGTCAGAACTAGGTGCTTAGTGTGAATAACTTTGCCATCCCGTCTGACTGTAATGCGTCTTACGCCACAGACCTTCTGATTCTGTAAATTATCCAGAATCTCCTCCGTAGGCGAGTATAACAAATCCCTTGCTGAGATGACACCACTTGAGAAATTAAGGTTACCATGAGGCGAGACAGTCACTTCTAAGTTTGCCAAAGTTTTCATACTGGCCAGAATGGCTGCTTGAGAGTCTGATGCAGCCTCTACAAGCAAGTCACCCGAGCGCATCTTTTGAACCTTCTTGATTTCCCCAACAATTCCCGATATTCCTTTTTCAATAAGGAAAGGTGACAAAGTTGTAAAATTGCCCTCTTTCCTTTTTATCACAAAAAACTTTGGTTTTAAATTTTCAAATTGTTGCTCCCGTAGGAGAAAAGTGAAATTTTTGTTCTCCATAATAAATATATAAAATTTCGGGACCTGACCGCACCACCCACCACCGAGTCCAACAAGGGGATGCAGACCAGCTGCACCAGTGCTAGTCAGTTTCTATACGCTCACAGTATATCCCTGAAGTGGCCTCCACCCTTAACGAGTCACCCAGTAGATGTACCGATCGCTTGATCCATAAAGCCGATTGATGTGCTGAGGTTGGTTGGTTGGTTGGGTTTTATGGCGCAAGGTGCAAAAGCGGACATGCTGCGCCAAAATTAAGTTTTGTAGCAGCTATTCATTTCTGCTTCAAATTACATTTCATTTACTTATTTTCGTTTTTTTTAGAAACCCAAGCAACATTCAAATTTTAAAAAACAAAAATTAGTGTATATACATATCTTAAAATCCAGATTTAAAATACAAAAAAGAGGTTAAAAATATATCTATAATTTTAAAAATTTATATTGTACAAATTTAAATATAATGTAAAAAACCTATTGCCCTCAAAAAGGCGAATAGGTTCCTGTGGGGTGGCTCCCCAAGCAAATCATACAAGGTTAAAATATCACAGTTAAAAAAGTGTAAACGATACTGGTTAAAATTTGGACATGAAATTAAAATATGATAAGCAGTGAATGGTTCATCACACGTTTCACAATAAGGATTTAATTCGTTTAGAAACAAATGTCTGTGTGTGAAACGTGTGTGTCCGATACGAAGGCGAGTTAATCTAACATCAGCACTTCGTAGCGGTAAAACTGATAATGATATGAGATATGGAAAAATGGCGTACAATTTGTTGGTGACCTGCATGCTCCAAAACTCCTGGAAGAGGGAATAGGCAAACTTTTTAACACACTTCCTCACATCTAGAAGGGGGATGGATGATGGCATTGGAGTTGATGCTGCTTTAGCAGCCGCATCTGCCTTTTCATTTCCCTCGAGACCTACGTGACCTGGGATCCAACAAAATTTGATATCATAACACTTGCCAGCAAGGGAATCCAAAATTTGGAAAATCTTGGACACAACCGGATGACAGTGAATATTCGAATTTCCCAACGCTTCCAATACACTCAAGCTGTCAGTATACACGCAAAAGGAATGAGAATTTACAATACTCACGAGCTGAAGCGCTTTATAAATTGCAGTAGCTTCAGCTGTAAAGATGGAGCAGGAAGCAGGAAGGCTGTAATTATATGTTTTATTGTTCATAAAAATACCACAGCCGACATGCCCTGCAGTTTTTGAACCATCCGTGAATATTGGCGTGTAGGAAGAATACTGACAGCGATGTGAATAGAGCTGTTGGAAAATTGCAGAGGTTGTGTCCGATTTTCTACAGTTGGTAAATGGATTAATTATCAATATTTGTGGATCATACCAAGGTGGATGTGCTAATATGTCCGTTTTAATAAATCGGACATCACATAGGTCAAACAAGGATAAATGATTTTTTGTTCGAGTGAGGAAGGGTGGGATGCTGTATGGTCTAGCATCATATATCCTCTTCAGAGTAGGAGTAAGAGCAGATGAATATAATGGGTGGTGAAGGTCAGACATAATTTTACAATAGTAATTGAGAGACAGCTGCATACGTCGCATGTCTAAAGGCAATTGTTGGCATATTGCATAAAGACTATGGACGGGTGATGTGCGGAATGCGCCTGAACATATTCTCAGAGCAGAATGATGGACAGTGTCAAGTCTGCGTAGAACAGAAGATCTAGCGGATCCATAAACAACACAACCATAGTCAAGTCGAGATAAAATTAATGATTGGTAAACTCGGAGGAGTGACGTGCGATCAGCACCCCAAGATGTATTTGAAAGCACCTTGAGGATATTGAGTGATCGTTGCACTTCTTCCGCAAATGTAAAACATGCGGAAGAAAGGTTAATTTATGGTCAAATATCACTCCGAGGAATTTTATCTGACTGACAACTGGTATAGCCGTGTTGTTTATACAAATAACAGGATCATTGTGGAGGCTACTCTTCCTGCAGAAATGGACACATTTGCTCTTGCTAGGAGATAGTGTATGGCCATTCTCAGCACACCATGCAGCTAATTTATTAACAGATGTTTGTAGTTGTCTCTCAATTAAACGCATGTTTGACCCTTCACAAGATATTTGCAGGTCATCAACGTACAATGTACCATGCACAGAAGGTGAAAGTTGATGAAGTATGTTACTGATATGAAGATTAAAAAGGGTGACACTTAAAATACTTCCCTGAGGAACACCTTCAGGTTGGTTAAAAGTATTGAACAAAACAGTACCAATACGAACTTTAAAACCACGGGAGCGTAAAAAATTTTGGATAAATATCGGCAAATTACCCCTAAAGCCAAAATCATACATCCTACGGAGAATTCCATAACGCCACGTACGGTCGTAAGCCTTCTCTATGTCGAAGAAAATGGAAACCAGATGATTTCTCCGCACAAATGCATTGCGGATTTGCGTTTCCAGAAGAGTAATATTATCTAGAGTGGATCTTCCTTTACGGAAGCCACTCTGATTAACATGAATGTATTTATTTATTTCTAAGACATATACGAGACGGGCGTTGACCATACGTTCAAGAGTCTTACATAAGCAACTCGTCAGAGCTATTGGTCGATAATGTGAAGGAACAGAAGGATCCTTACCAGCCTTAAGGATCGGAATCACTATTGCTTCGCTCCAAAGTAATGGAAATTTATTTTCAGTCCAGATCCTTTTGAACAAAAACAGCATGTTCAACAGGGAGTCTGGACTTAAATGACGAAGCATTTGATAGCTGATTCCATCAGGTCTTGGGCTAGTATCATTGGCCTGCTGTAATGCTTTTTTCAATTCCAACATCCGAAATTTACAGTTGTATGGAAAAGCTTGTCCATGGTTGAAACGAATTGGTATTCGCTCAGCGCGACTCTTAGTCCTTAAGAACGAAGGACTATAAGAGTTGTTGCTTGAGACACTAGCAAAGGTTTCACCAAGAACGTTAGCGATGTCCTTAGGGGAAGAATACACAGCAGCTCCGGACTTTAATATAGGAATTGAAGATTCCCTATAGATTCCTTTGGCTGCTTTTACTCTTCTCCACAACTGTTTACTGGATGTGGAAGAAGTTATTGATGACACATAGCGAGACCAAGATGCCTTCTGACTTCGACGACGAGCTCTGCGAGCAAATGCTTTTGCTCTCTTAAAGGCGATAAGATTCTCCGTTGTGGGGTATCTTCTGAATAGCCCCCATAACTTCCTCTGTTTTTTATATGTCTCTTGGCATTCTTTGTTCCACCAAGGTTTGCAATGCCTGTGTGGTATAGAGGAACTTTTAGGTATTGATGCATCAGCTGCATTCTTAATTGTTTCAGTGACTTTAGAAACAGCAATATCAATATCTTCGATCAAAACCGTTTCATCATCAACGACTGCCAATTGCGTAAATAATGTCCAATCTACCCGACTGTACACGTAAGTAGGTAAGTGTTGCCTTACACTACTACCTCCAGTCTGGGAGATGACGAGAGGAAAATGATCGCTATTATGCAGATCATTTCCTACATTTAAATTTAACAATGGCAGAAGAGATGGAGAACAAATGGCAAGATCGAGAGAATGAAATGTTCTCGTGGGTACATGGAAATATGTTTTCTCGTCGGTATTAAGCAGACAGAGACTGTTATCTGAAATAAAACGCTCTATCTGCCGACCGCGAGAATTAGTATCATCATTTCCCCACAAAGAACTATGGCCGTTAAAGTCACCCAACAGTAGAAATGGTGTTGGCAGCTGATCTATTAATGCATCGAGTTCCTCTTGGCAGATGACATCATGTGGTGGTAGATATAAACTACAGACAGTTAATAAGCACGTAGTATAAATTCTTACAGCAACTGCCTTTAGAGTAGTATTTAATGGATGGGCAGTGCTGGGGTAAGTATTAGATGTTAATATACAAACACCTCCAGACAATGCACCATCATCACCACAATCTTTTCTAAAGCATGTAAACCCTCGCATGGAAAAATTATTGCTTGACTTCAGGAATGTCTCCTGAAGTGCACAACATGCGGGGTTGTATGCTGAAATTATAGACTTGATGTCATCATGATGAGAACGCAAACCATGGCAGTTCCAAGAAACTAAGGAAGTTATTGTTAAATTAGAAAAGCTCCTTTCCCGGAGCCGGAAAGCATGTCATCTGACATCTCCTCCAAAGAGAGATCTTCGTCAGAGGGATGTAGATATACAGCATCCGCTTCCAGGGATAAGGCTTTACGGGTGGATATGGAGGGTCTAGGATTGCCCTCCTTTGCAGATTTTAGTTTTAAAGCCTTTAAGGCTTTAGATCTAGCCGTTGGAGCTTTTCTACGGACAGTAGTTGCTGATGTTGATTTTGGCTTTTTCTCAGAATTAAGGGGTAATTTAACAATTGGAAGTGACAGAGCATCAGTTTGAGTACTAGCCGTTCTAGTGACCTTGGCGGCGACAGTTGCATAGCTAACTCCTGTTTGAGGTGTACGAGCGGTAACAACACGTCTCGCCTCGGGATATGAGCTTTTGTTCTTAACTTTTGTGGTTGTGATCTCCTTTTCCAGTATCCAGATAGGACAACTTCTAGCGTAGGAGGGGTGGTCACCTTTACAATTGACACACCTCTCCTTTGCAGTACAAGACAAGCTGTCATGGCCAACTGCTGCGCAGCGAGCGCAAGTCAGTTTGCCCCTGCAAGCCGCTTTGGAGTGACCAAATCTCTGGCACTGGAAACAACGCAAAGGATTTGGAATAAATGGCCTGACGGATAGATGCATATACGCAGCTTTAATATGCTGCGGTAGGTCTGGCGTCGCAAATGTCAGAACGAGATGTTTAGTATTGATAACTTGCCCATCGCGTCTGACAGTTATGCGTTTTACAGCACAGACCTTTTGATCTTTGAGATTTTCTAAGATCTCGTCTGCAGACGTATTTAACAAATCCCTGGCGGATACCACACCACGTGAAAAGTTAAGATTATTATGAGGTTGGACGGACACCTCAAGGTTAGCAAGCATGTTCATGCTGCTTATAAGAGTAGCTTGTGCATCTGATGCAACTTCTACCATTAGATCTCCAGAACGAAGTTTCCTTATGCTCTTCACTTCTCTGATATTTCCAGCAATTGCTTTTTGGATTAGGAAAGCAGATACATTATCAAATGTACCCTCTTTCCGTTTAACAATATAAAATTTTGCTTTTAATAATGTCATGGTTTACTCCCGTGGGAGAGAAGAGAAATTTATTGTTTCCATAGTAGACATGGAAAATTCGGGACCTGACGGCACCACCGAGTCCAACAAGGGGATGCAGACCAGCTGCACCAGTGCTAACCAGGTCCTATACGCTCACAGTACATCCCTGAGATGGCCTTCACCCTTAACGAGTCATCCAGCAGATGTACCGATCGCTTGATCCATAAAGCCGATTGATGTGCTGAGGACCACAACACACCTCCCGTTTACCTGAAGCAGAGGCCAAAGCAACGTGTTGGTCTCAGGAGGCCTCACTTACCAGGATCCTCCTTTCCAGGGACACGGGTCTCCACGCACGGCAAACACGTGGTTGGTTGGTTGGTTGGGTTTTATGGCACAAAGTCCAAAATTGGACATGCTGCGCCAAGAGTAACTTTTTGTAGCTTCATTTTATCTTAATTTTTTTTAAAAAATTATTATTATTTTTTGTTAAACCCAAACGCAAGCAACATTAAAAATTTTAAAAAATAAAAATCTGTGTAAATGTTATTTTAAAATCAAATTCTAAAATATAAAAGAAAAAAATCAATTATATATACAATTTTAAAATTTAAAATAAAAATTTAAATAAAATGTATAAAACCTATTGCCCTCAAGAAAGCGAATAGGTTTCTATGGGGTGGATCCCCTATTATGTCAGATAAAATTATAAAATCACTTTTAAAAAAGTGTAAACGTTGTTGGTTAAAATTATGACATGAAATTAATATATGATAAACATTGAATGGTTCATCACACTCTTCACACCATGGATTTAATTCGCTTAAAAACAAATGTCTGTGTGTGAAACGTGTGTGTCCGATACGAAGGCGAGTCAATCTTACATCTGCACTTCGTAACGGTAAAAAAACAGGTGGTAATGAGATGAGAGATGAAAAGATGGTATGCAACTTGTTGTCAACCTGCAAGTTCCATGATTCCTGCCAAAGACTATATATAAAACTTTTTATATCTTTTCTCACATCTGAGAGAGGGACCGATGGTAAAATAAGGTCTGATGCAGTCTTTGCAGCTGCATCTGCTCTCTCATTTCCTTCAAGACCCATGTGGCTTGGTATCCAACAAAATACAATTTGTTTTCCCTTGCCAGCAAGGGAATCCAATGCTTTGAAAATTCTCGACACAACAGGATGACAGGTAAGACTATTGTTTTTCAAGGCTTCAACAATACTCATGCTGTCAGTATATATACAAAATTTATGACAATCATCTGTATTCACGTGCTGAAGCGCATAGTAGATTGCCGTTGCTTCAGCAGTAAAGATGGAGCAGGATGAATGTAGGCTGTAGCTAAAAGAAGTGTTATTGATAAAAACTCCACAGCCCACATGTCCTGCGGTTTTCGATCCATCCGTGAATACAGGTTTGTAAGATTGGTACTGGCAGCGATGAGAATGGTATAGCTGCTGAAAAACAATAGGTGTTGTGTCGGATTTTCTGAACTGGGCAAAGGTATTTATAAAAAGTATTTGTTGGCTCATACCAAGGTGGATAGAGACTTTTGTGGCAACTCAGCCACAGTGAATCCCTAAAAGGGAAAGAGAAGCGCATCTTCCCTATCCGATAGGGAATCTAGTTCAGTTGATATTAGGATGCGGTCGTATGAAGGCCGCATTGGCACCACTCTGTATTGTGGTGTGGAAATGATTGTATGTATGTAAGCATAAAAAATTGTTATTTGTTAATTGTTATTGTTAGAATAAAATATTAAAGGCATATAAATAGTTATTAATGAATCAAAAATAACACGCAACCAATTCGCAACGCCATAATCTGGTGACCACGGACTCGATAGTTTTGGATTACCATTTTGAAGGAGCACTTTGGACATTAATTTCAAGGCACTAGAGAGCTGAGATTTGAGGTAGGCCCATTTTCCCTTATTAAAATTTAATATTTTAACATAATGGATTTAGAACGGTTAAAAGAAAAACGAAAAATTTTAAGAACTTCATTTACAAAACATTTAAATAAAATCGAAACTACCTTGGTTAAGGAAATTTCAAATGAATATTCTAATGAAGCAAAACTTGAGGAACTTTGCAGTTTAAAATCTCAATTAGTAGAAAAATTAAATGATTTAACTAAGGCAGATGAGGATATACAATTAAAAATTGAAATAAAAGATTTTTCGAATGAGATTATAGCAAGCGAAGAATATAAAGATAAAGGTATCGCAGCGAAAACCAAAATCGAAAGACATTTAGAAACTATGCGCTATAAACCGCCATAGCCCAGAAATAAATGTAAGCAGAACAAGCGATCAAATTACAGATAATAATGGTTCGATGCAACTCGCGCAAATGTATGATTATCCCATAAGAACGGAAACAAAAAGTGTAAAACTTCCAAAATTAAACATACAAACATTTTATGGCGATTGTAGTCAATTTTTAGACTTTTGGAATTCATATGAAGTCGCAATACACAATAATCCTTCTCTTACGAAAATTGAAAAATTTACTTATTTAAAATCTTATCTCGGAGGAGTTGCGCTAAGTGCAGTTAAAGGATTTTCCCTCACAGATCAAAATTACGATGCGTCAATACAATTAATAAAAGATAGATTCGGTCGAACAGATATAATTATGTCAGCACATATGCACAAACTTTTAATAATAGAACCAGTCAAGTCTTGCTCTAATATTACTGGCTTAAGAAAATGTATGACGCAATCGAAGTACAAATTAGGTCCTTGCAATCCTTGGGAATAGCCGCTGACACATTCAGTAATTTATTGTGTCCTGTAATTCTGCAAAAATTGCCTGAAGAATTAAATTTAAATTTTAATCGTCAGCGTAAAACAGATGAATTGTTCGATATCGTAAATTTAGTAGAATTTATAAGAAAAGAAGTTGAATGTAGAGAAGCGTCATTAATATTAGCTAATCCAAGAAATTTTAACGCTAAGGAATTTCCCTTTCGAAATAAAGTAACAGATCAAAGTTACCCGAATAAGCCTCATTTCTTGAACTCTAAGAGAAGCGACGCGAGCAATAAATTTAGCAGTGGGGCGGTCTTGAGCACTCAAGTGGGTAATAAATATCCCGACGGACCTCGGAAATACGAACCGAACGCTACGTGCAAGCGCAATTTTTATAGAAAAGAAAATAACCAAAAATGTATTTTTTGTACACAAAATCACATGAATCATGATTGCTCACTAAGTGTTAATGATAAAAGGAAAGCTTTAATGTCAAAGGGTCTTTGTTTCATTTGTTTTCAAAATCATATAAGAAAATTTTGCGACCGTAATTATTTAAAATGTAAAATGTGGTTCTCAAAGTCACAACTCCCTGCTATGCGGAGAGAAGGGTGAATGTTTTGCTCAAGATGTTTCGGTTTCAGTCGGGGAAGGCGATTCGAAACAGGAAGCGGTCTCGTCAATGGTTTCATTTTCCGCCAGGAACTTAATGTAAACAGAACTTCGCATAATTCTGTTTTGCTACAAACTTTTTCGGCTTTAGTGAAATCGAAAGAAAAGCAGCTTACAGTTACGCT
Organism: Latrodectus elegans; assembly: GCA_030067965.1. Lineage (NCBI taxonomy): Eukaryota > Metazoa > Arthropoda > Arachnida > Araneae > Theridiidae > Latrodectus > Latrodectus elegans. The sequence goes on from CM057815.1 coordinate 44,404,834, forward strand.
GCATGGTAGACGGTGGAGCAAATAAGTCATTTATTTTAAAGGAAGTAGCCGACGCGTTAAATTTAAAGGTTATTAAGAAGGAACCTTTAATAATCCATACGTTTGGATCTAAAACTGCTGAAAAGCGAATGTATAATTTGGTTGAATTAACTTTGCATAGTGTTAAGTATCCTAACCAATGCGTAAAAATACAAACCATAGTGATTGATTCAATAACTTTGGCAAAAATAAGAATTCCGTCAAAATTCGTGAGGAACATTGCTTTTGAAAAGGGAATTGAATTAGCTGATATTAGTATTGATGAAAAGATTCACATTTTGATAGGTTCGGATTATATCTCAGAAATATTAGGCGATAATATTATAAGACTTACTAAGAGATTAATTGCTCAAGAGAGCATATTTGGATACTTAATTCAAGGTAGGGATGAAGATTCTAATAGCCAAGGGGTATCTGTGAATCATTTAATTGTTGAGAATGAAGAGTTAGATTGTGATAGGATAAAAAATTTATGGCTATTGGAAACCATTGGAATTAATGGGGATAAGGAAATATCTCCATCAGACGAGGATATTTTAGAAACCTTTAAGAAAAATACCACATATGCAGATAAAAGATATGAAACAAAATTGTTATGGAAGGTTAGTAGTAAAGAATTAAGCAGTAATTATGAAATCGCAAAACGTCGTTTGTCCAGTTTAACTTGTTCATTAGTCAAAAACGAGGACTTATATGCTAGATACGATGCAATCATTAACGAACATTTAAGGGATGGCATTATTGAAATAGTTGATTCGAATTCACATCAAAACCGGAAAACTGGTTATTTCCTCCCGCATCACGCGGTCGTGCGCGAGAAAAAATATAGTTCTAAGGTTAGGATAGTATTTGATGCTTCATCTAAAGGAAAAGGCGAGTTGTCGTTAAATGATTGCTTAGAAAGCGGGCCAAATTTAAATCCCGATTTATTAAAAATAATTTTGAGATTTAGGTTACACAAAGTAGCATTTTGCGCAGATATTCAACGTGCATATTTAGAAGTAGGAATCGCTGAACAAGATAGCGAATTTTTAAAATTTTTATGGTTAAAAGATAAGGGTCCTGATCTCAATCTCAGCCCTCAGAATATTGCAACATTTAAGTATAAGAGAGTTACTTTTGGAATCAAATGCAGTGCCTTTTTACTTACTGCAACCATAAGACTACATTTACAAAAGTACCAAAGAAAAAATAATGAAGCATGTGAAATGCTTAAAGAGCTTTATGTTGATGATTTAATAAATGGAACCTCTAATGTTAAAGATGCTTTGAAATTAGTTAAGGAAATGATTTCAATACTTAGTGAAGCTAGTATGAACCTTCGTCGATGGGCGACGAATTCCTCTATTCTTGATGAATACTTCAAGTGTGCTGATATTGATTGTCGAGAAACATCAGCTGGTCAAGGTGTGCCATTAAAAGTTTTAGGTCTAATTTGGGACAATCGAAACGATGTCATTAGCTTCGATATTGATCAATTTGAGAAGTTTAATAGGCCAAAAATAGTAACGAAGCGAATTATTCTCGCGGCATGTGGTATGTTATTTGATCCTATAGGCTTAATGAACCCATTCACTATAAGAATGAAGTTGCAATTACAAAAGATTTGGGAACTAGGCCTGCAATGGGATGAATGTGTTCCTCCAGAAATTGAAATAGAATTTTTGGACTGGTTAAACGAAATGGGAATTGTGAAAAACTTTGAAATTCCAAGATTATATTTTCAGGAAATCAATTGGGAATCTTTAGAGGTTCATATATTTTCTGACGCCAGCCCTAAGTGTTATGGATCAGTATGTTATTTTCGAATGAAAAACGAAGATGGGTATGAAACGAGATTCGTTTTGTCGAAATCACGTTTAGCTCCATTAAAGAAGCTTACACTCCCTCGGTTGGAGCTATTAGGAACCTTAATTTCAGCACGTATGGGACATTATCTGCGAGACACTTTTCCCCAGTTACGCAACGGTAATATGCATTATTGGACTGACTCTCAAATTTGTCTTCATTGGATCAAAGGAAACAGTGACGAGTGGAAGCAATTCGTCCGCAATCGTGTCATGGAGATTAAGGATAAAACAGATCCGAGCAGTTGGCATCACTGTCAAGGAAAGACCAACCCTGCTGATAAACTCACAAGGGGAATTAAGGCTCAAATTCTTGTGAATGATAGTGTTTGGTTCCATGGACCTTCGTGGCTTCTGAAAGGTGACTTCCCATGCTCTGAGGCAGACTCTAGACTGGATACTTTGCATCGTGTAGAAGAAGAAAGAAGAGGTGTAGCAGTGTCTTTTCAAACAAATATTGAAACTTTACAGCCTCTACTGAATTTGGAGGACTTCAGTGATTTGAACAAGGTTTTTAGAATTACTAGTTACGTATTAAGATTCATAAAAATTGTAAAGCAACCCATGAACGAGAGACTGGAGCTATCTCTACGAGTGAACTAGCTGACGCTGAACGATATTGGATTCGAACTGTGCAGCAAAATGAATTCGAGAAAGAATACATTTGCCTTAAAAACAACCTCCCAGTTCCCTCTAGTTCCAAACTTTTTACTCTAAACCCAGTTTTGGACTCCAATGATTTAATCGTTTTAAAAGGAAGACTCCAGAACTCCGAATTCAATCATCGATCCAAACATCCAATTATCATCCCTATAAATCAAGATTCACAAATCTTTTAATAGATATGGAGCATAAAATCTTGTACCATTCAGGTGTCTCCGATACTCTTACCCAATTGAGAGAACGATTCTGGATCATCCGTGGTAGACAAGCTGTGAAAAATTGTCTAAACAAGTGTTTTAAGTGTAAACGATTTCAAATCAAGCATGGAAATCAAATTGTAGCCCCACTACCTGCAGACAGAACCAGTGAAGCTGATCCTTTGAAATGGTGGGTATTGATTTTGCGGGTCCCTTATACTCAAAGGACCAAGATAAGGTTTATATCGCCTTATTTACATGTGCTGTAACACGTGCCGTTCACCTCGAAGTTGTTTCCGGATTAAGTACAGAACATTTTCTTTTGGCATTTAGACGTTTCATCTCCAGAAGAGGTATTTGTCGCATTGTTCATTCTGACAATGCAATGACATTTAAAAGTGCTGAGACTGAACTTAAAAACTCTATGCGAACATAACTGAATCTGATATTCAGAATTATTTTGGAAAAGAAAGGAATTACATGGCAGTACATTGTTGAACGTGCTGCATGGTGGGGTGGTTATTGGGAGAGAATGGTTCGAATAACGAAAATTGCATTAAGGAAAATTTTGGGAAGGGCATTAGTTTCTTTTGAAGAATTACAAACTATTTTGGCAGAAATTGAAGCTATAATAAATTCTCGTCCTTTAACTTATATTTATAATGAATCTGATGAGCCATTCCTCTCACACCTGCAAACTTCTTAATTGGAAGAAGATTAACTACCTTACCAAATTGGTCAGATAATCAAAATTGCAAATTGTTTATCGGTAAAGAGATTTAATTAAAAGATTTCTTTATAGAGAAAAAATCTTAAATAATTTTTGGAAAAGATGGAAAGGTGAATATCTTCTTCTATTAAGAGGTGCAAATTTCAAACCTGTCAATGTAAAACATGTATTTAATGTGAATGATGTAGTTTTAGTAGGTGAAGATAAGGTTCCGAGACAGATGTGGAAGCTGGCCAAGGTACTGGAAGTCCATAGAGGCAGGGACAACCAAGTAAGAGCGGTGACATTAAAGACTCCATCAGGGGTCATAAAACGTCCCGTACAACTCTTGTATAATTTAGAAGTCCAAGAGTAAGTTAAAAATTTTGTTTAAAAGGGGTGAAGAATCTTTATTATTGTTAGTAAATTGTGATGATTAATAGTTAGTGTTATACAATTGTGTATATTTTGTTTCGAATTCATATTTTTTAAGTATTCAATTTATTTTGTTTTTTAAGTATTCAATTCAATTTATGTATATTTCTTAAGTATTCAATTCAATTTATGCAAAATTTTAGTTTTCTTATATCTATGTGTATATTTTAATATGTGAAATTGTTTATTTTGGCTGATTCTTTGTCGGGGCGGGAGGATGTGGCAACTCAGCCACAGTGAATCCCTAAAAGGGAAAGAGAAGCGCATCTTCCCTATCCGATAGGGAATCTAGTTCAGTTGATATTAGGATGCGGTCGTATGAAGGCCGCATTGGCACCACTCTGTATTGTGGTGTGGAAATGATTGTATGTATGTAAGCATAAAAAATTGTTATTTGTTAATTGTTATTGTTAGAATAAAATATTAAAGGCATATAAATAGTTATTAATGAATCAAAAATAACACGCAACCAATTCGCAACGCCACAACTTTGATCAATAGACTCTACCCGAACATCACATAGATCTGTGAGACACAGATGTTGTGTGTTTTGGCTCGTGTGAGAAAAGACGGGATGCTCAATGGACGAGCATCATATAGTCTTTTAAGGGAGGCATTAGGTACCAAGGAACGTATGGGATGGTCAGGGGTCGACATGATCTTAGCATAATAATTGAGAGATTGCTGCATCCGTCTCAGGTCTAACGGTAGTTGATGACATACAGCATATAGACTCTGGACGGGTGATGTGCGGAATGCACCAGAACATATCCTCAAAGCAGAGTGATGAACTGTGTCCAGTCTTCGTAAAACAGAAGATCTAGCCGATCCATAAACAACACATCCGTAGTCAATGCGGGATAAAATCAATGACTGATAAATTCGAAGAAGTGATGTGCGATCTGCACCCCAAGATGTATTTGACAACATCTTGAGGATATTAAGCGATCGCTCACACTTCTTCCTCAAATGTAAAATATGCGGAAGAAAGGTTAATTTTCGGTCAAAGATTATTCCCAGAAATTTTATTTCATTGACTACTTGTATTGGAGTGTTGTTGATATTAATAACTGGATCATTATGCAGACTAGTCTTTCTACAGAAGTGGACACATTTACTCTTGCTGGGTGATAAGGTATGGCCATTCTCAGCACACCATGCAGCAAGTTTGTTATCTGCTGTTTGCAGTTGTCTCTCAATTAATCGCATATTAGACCCCTGACATGATATTTACAGGTCGTCAACATATAGTGTACCATTTATGGAAGGTGGTAATTCATGAAGGATGTTACTGATGAAAAGACTAAAAACAGTGACACTTAAAATGGAGCCTTGGGGAACACCCTCGGCTTGAATAAAAGTATTGGAAAGTACAGTTCCAATACGAACTTTAAAAACATGGGAGCTCAAAAAATTTTGCAGGAATATCGAGATTACCCGAAAGCCAAAATCATATAGTGAACGGAGAATTCCATATCGCCATGTACGGTCGTATGCCTTCTCAATGTCAAAGAAAATGGAGACCAGATGGTTCCTCCGCACAAAAGCGTTGCGGATTTGGGTCTCCAAGTATGTGATATTATCAAGAGTGGATCTCCCTTTTCGGAAGCCACTCTGATTGATATGTATACATTTATTTTTTTCTAAGACATATACGAGACGGGCGTTGACCATACGTTCGAGAGTCTTACACAAGCAACTCGTCAGAGCTATTGGTCGATAATTTGAAGGAACAGATGGATCCTTACCAGCCTTAAGGATCGGAATCACTATTGCTTCGTTCCAAAGACATGGAAATTTCTTTTCAGTCCAGATCCTATTGAACAAAAACAGCAAGTTCATCAAAGAATCTGGACTTAAATTTTGAAGCAATTTATAGCTGATTCCATCAGGTCCTGGACTGGTATTATTGGCCTGCTGTAATGCTCTCTTTAATTCCAACATCCGAAATTCACAGTTGTAAGGCAAAGCTTGTCCATGGTTGAAACGAATTGGTGTTCGCTCAGCACGAATCTTTGTCCTTAAAAAAGAAGGACTATAAGAGTCGTTGCTGGAGACACTAGCAAAAGTTTCACCTAGTACATTAGCGATGTCCTTAGGAGAAGAGTATACAGCAGCTCCGGATTTCAAAATAGGAATGGAAGATTCTCTATAAATTCCATTGGCTGCTTTCACGCTTCTCCACAACTGCTTACTGGATGTGGAAGAAGTAATTGAGGACACATAGCGAGACCAGGATTCCTTCTGACTTCGACGACGAGTTCTGCGAGCTAATGCTTTGCTCTCTTAAAGGCTATAAGATTCTCCGTTGTGGGGTATCTTCTGAATAACCCCATAACTTCCTCTGTTTCTTATAGGTTTTTTGACATTCATTATTCCACCAAGGTTTGCAACGCCTGTGTGGTATAGGGGAACTCTTAGGTATTGATGAATCAGCTGCATTAATAATCGTTTCGGTGACTTGACATACGGCATCAATCTCAGCGATCGTAACCATTTTCTTATCAATACCTGCCAATTGTGTAAATATCGTCCAATCTGCCCGACTGTACACGTAAGTAGGTAGACGTTGTACTACACTACTACCTCCAGTCTGGGAGATGACGAGAGGAAAATGATCGCTGTTGTACAAATCATTTCCTACAATTAAATTTAACAATGGCAGAAGAGATGGTGAACAAATAGCCAAATCAAGAGAATGAAATGTTCTTGTGGGTACATGGAAATATGTCTTCTCGTCGGTATTAAGCAGACAGAGACTGTTGTCTAAAATAAACCGCTCTATCTGCCGACCGCGAGAATTAGTATCATCACTTCCACAAAGAACTATGGCCGTTAAAATCACCTAACAACAGAAATGGTGTTGGCAGCTGATCTATTAAAGCATCGAGTTCCTCTTGGCGGATGACATCGTGTGGTGGTAAATACAAACTACAGACTGTCAACAAGCATACTGTATGGATTCGTATAGCTACAGCCTGTAGTGTAGTATTCAAAGGTTGGGCAGTGCTGGGATTGTTGTTGGATGTTAGTATGCAAACCCTCCAGACACTGCACCATCGTTACCACAGTCTTTTCTAAAGCATTTAAACCCACGCATGGAAAAGTTATTGCTGGATTTCAGGAATGTTTCCTGAAGTGCAACACATGCGGGGTTGTAGGCTGAAATTATAGACTTGATGTCATCATGATGGGAACGCAAACCATGGCAGTTCCAAGAAACAAAAGAAGTTATTACTTAGTTTGAAAAGCTCCTTTCCCGGAGCTGGAAGGCATGTCATCTGACAATTCCTCGAACGATATATCATCATCCGAGGGATGTAGAGAGACTGCATCATCCTCCAGGATCATGGCTTTTCGGGTGGATAAGGAGTACCTTTTTAAGCCCTCCTTTGCAGATTCAGTTTAAGGGCCTTCAAGGCTTTTGTTTTTGCCGAAGGAACTTTTCTTTTAGTTTCAGTTGATTTTGGTCTTTGTGTAGGTGTTTGGGGTAATCTTTCAAGAGGAAGTGAAAATTCATTTGTTTGTGTGCTACTGGATTTATATTCCTTTCTAGCGACGGCTGCATAGCTGACTCCAGTTTTTGGAGTGCGAGAAGTGACTATACGTCTTGCCTCAGGATATGAACATTTGTTATTTATTATAATCGTGGCGATCTCTTTTTCCAGATGCCATTGCGGACAACTTCGGGAGTAAGAGGGGTGGTCACCATGACAGTTGACACACCTCTCCTTTGCAGTGCAGTTTAAACTATCATGGCCTATCGCCGCACAACGAGCGCAGGTGATTTTGCCTCTGCATGCAATCTTCGAGTGTCCAAAGCGCTGGCACTGGAAGCATCTCAGTGGATTTGGAATGTATGGCCGTACAGAAAGATTCATATAGGCAGGTTTAATATGCTGTGGAAGGTCTGGGGTCGCAAAAGTCAGAATGAGATGTTTAGTTTCGATATACTTTCCATCCCTTCTGACTGTGATGCGTTCAACACCACAGACCTTCTGATTCAGCAGGTTGTCTAGAATCTCATCCGTAGGCGTATTGAGCAAATGACTGGATGATACGACACCACGAGAAAAATTTAAATTTCCATGAGGCGATACAGTAACTTCTATATTCGCCAGTAACTTCATGTTTTCGATTACCGCAGCTTGTTTTTCAGACGCCACCTCCACTAGAAGGTCACCAGAGCGTAGTTTTTGTATATTTTTCACTTCTCCAACAAAGTTCGATATTCCCTTATGTATCAGGAAAGGAGACACCGAGGAAAAGGTGCTCTCCTTTCTTTTAACCAAAAAAAATTTCGCATTTTTAATATTATGTTGGTGCTCCCGCGGGAGAAAAGATTTTTTATTATCCATAATTTGTTTTTTTAAAATTTCGGGATCTGACCGCACCACCCACCACCGAGTCCAACAAGGGGATGCAGACCAGCTGCACCAGTGCTAGCCAGGTCCTATACGCTCACAGTACATCCCTGAGGTGGCCTCCACCCTTAACGAGTCACCCAGTAGATGTACCGATCGCTTGATCCATAAAGCCGATTGATGTGCTGAGGACCACAACACACCTCCCGTTTACCTGAAGCAGAGGCCAAAGTAATGTGTTGGTCTCTGGGGGCCTCAATTACCAGGACCCTCCTTTCCAGGGACACGGGTCTCCACGCACGGCAAACACGTGGGTGATTTAGTCCCCAAGAGTAGCTAATAGCAACAGAGCGGCGAAAGCTATTCAAGGGGAGCCCTCAACCTCTTTCGAGGAAACCACAATGAGGGAGAACAGGAAGAAAAAGCAGAAGATTAGAGAAAAGAAGAAAATAAAGAAGAGGAAAGATCACTAGGGTACCTCGGGATTGTGACACCCGTGTTTACCTAAAGAAGGTAAACCCCCTGAGGGGGGCAAACACGTGGGTGATTTAGTCCTCAAGAGTAGCTAGTAGCAACAGAGCGGCGAAAGCTACTCAAGGGAGCCCTCAACCTCTTTCGAGGAAACCACAACGAGGGAGAAAAGGAAGGAAAAGCAGAAGAGTAGAGGAGAGAAGAAAAATATAGAAGAGGAAAGATCACTAGGGTACCTCGGGATTGTGACATCCGTGTTTACCTAAAGAAGGTAAACCCCCTGAGGGGTCCATCACAGGCAGAACCATCAGTATAAATGTGGATCCATTCATAGCTAGGATACTTTGTAGCTATAATTTCTAAAGAAATAGCTTTAAGAGCATCAGGAATTTCATCACATTTCTTTACAGGCGTACCGCAGGGCTCGGAGTTTTCCTGATATTCCTGATTTTTTAAAAAACGTCCTGAAATGTCCTTATTTTTCAAAATAAATCCTGGAATTCCTTATTTTTATTACATTCTTTTGAAAGTTTAATTTTAATTAATAATTTTATATTTTTCAGTAGTAAACTTTTCTTCCAGTAGAATATATTTTTTCTTTCAACTGCTTCCTAGGCAAGAAGAAAGGGAAACTTCCACCCTTTTTTGTTCTCCTTCAAACCGGAAATAGGGTTGCCATACATTCGTCTCCGCCTCGTTTGCATCCATTGCTCACAAATATCTGATGTCAAAAAAATTTAGGTTTGGGTTTACCATTAAATTATATTTTCTGCCTTTACAGACAAAGATTCTGGTTTTAGTAGTGCACAACTATTTACAATGATGGCGAAATTGCGAGAATTATTCTCCTACGTTTATGCGCATGCGTGAAATGCTTATCGCGCCATTTTGAAAGATTTTGATGGGTGTTTTGAAGAATGTTTATTAGCAAGCTCAGAATTTAATTTTTTGAAAACAATTAATTTTCTTTTAAAAATGCCAAGGAAAACGAAATTTTGCGACAAATGGTTGGAACTGCAAGGTGGGAATAAATGCCTAATTAAGACCTGGTGCCGAAATGTTGACGATGTTCATTCTTCAGAGTGCTTCGTATGTAAAAGCAAATTCAGTGTTTCAAATATGGGTTTTAGACAAGTGCTTGCTCATGCAGATGGATTAAGACACAAAAAAGCTGTGAACTGGTACAAGAATCAAACACTATTTACTATCAAGTCATCAACTTCATCTGATTCCTCGACATCCACTGTAGTAGTGAATAACAAATCATGGCTTCCCAAAACTATATCAGAGAAAACCATTAAAGCTGAAACCATTTTAGTTTTGGTGGCAGTAAAAAATAATTATTCTTTTTCATCTTTGAATGATTTAGCTAACATTTATGGAGAAAATTTTTGATAATTCCTCCATATCAGAAAATCTCAAATTATCTGACAAAAAAGTCAGGTATATGATTAATTTTGGATTAGGACCGTATTTCAAAACACTTTTGTTTCGGGATATCGGCACTTCATATTTTGTTTTACTTTTCGATGATACTACTACAAAACAAATAAAGAAACAGTTGGATATTTACATCTCATACTGGTCCGATAAACAAGGTAAAAATGTCATTTGTTACCTCGAATCACATTTTTTAGGGCATGCTAAAGCCAATAAAATTGTAAAAATTTTATTAAGTTTTATTCAAAATAATGGTTTAAATTTAGAAAAATTAATGCAGTTGTCAATGGATGGACCAAGAGTTAATTTAGCTGTTTTAAAGCATATAAATAGTGAACTGAGTAAGCAAAGTTTACCAGTACTAATTGATTTGGGTACATTTTGCTTACACATAATCCATGGAGCACTACGTAAGGGTATTGATAAAATTGATTGTAATATTGATGGTTTTGCAATAGATATTCATCAATTTTTCAAACTATCTCCTGCAAGAAGGGAAGATTATCATTCCTTACAGTTAGAAATAATGGAAGAAACTTTAGCTAGACATAATTTCCTTCATCATGTTGAGAGCCGTTGGTTAACTTTGGGCTCAGTTTGTGAGAGAATTTTTGAGCAATATGATGTTCTAAAGGAATATTTTATTTTTAAAGTATCTAAAGAGTCAAAATCTCCTCTTTCTGATAGACATCTTCGGATTATAAAATATTTGAAAGATCCTAAGACTCTGGCATATCTGCATTTTGTTTCATTTTTTTGTAAAACTTTTGAGCCATATTTACTTCTAATGCAAAAAGCCGAACCTTTAATACATGTGGTATACAGTAAGTTAAATGAACTTGTTCGCAGTATTACGTTTAAATTTTTAAACCCAAAAGAAATCTGTGAAAAAAATGGAGTAAAGTTGCTACAAATTAATGTTGATTCAGGAAAAAATTGGTTAAATTTAAACAAGATTGAAATAGGTCATGCTGCAACAGCAATACTGGAAGAGCTTACTGATAAAACATTTCTACAAAGTGTCAGAAGCTGCTACATAGCAACTTCAAAGTATTTGCTTCAAAAACTTCCTATAGCAAATCCTTTACTCAAAGATCTTCAGTGTTTGTCTCCTTATAATAGAAAAAAGTAAGAGTCTAGGAGTTCATTTAGCAGATCAATTCAACAATTCCTCATGGGAATAAAACTTCAGATATTGATAAGATGAATGAAGAGTGGATTCTTTACATGTGTGAAGATGTGACTTTGATTGTGAATGATTATGATAATAATCAAAATATCTGTAAATATTGGAATGCAGTTTTCAATATAAAAGATGCTGGCGGTTATATAAAATATCCTACTTTTTCTAGAGTGATTAAAGCATGTCTGTCATTATTGAATGTAAATTCCCAACCAGAAAGGGGTTTTTCAACTAACAACTCAATGGTGACAAAGGAGAGAGCTTCTTTATCGGAATTAACAGTTCAAAGTTTACGGATTTGTCATGATGTTATTCGAATGCATGGCAATTCTGTTTCCTCCATTCCATATACCAAAGAAATGATGCATTATATTCAGAAATCTCATGCAGAATATGCATCATGTATGGAAAAATCAAAAGATGTAACACAATTAGAGAAGAAAAGAAAGGATGAGGAAGATGTAGAAGCTACTTGTGAAAAAAAGTTAAAACAATCGCACCTATTAGAAAAAATTTAATGAACTTGAGAAAGAAAAGAAAAATTTGCTTGATAATCAGTGTGTAGCTCAAAAACTTTTGGATGATGCAACTAAAAAAATAGCATGTGCTATCAGTGATGATAAAATGAGTGATGTAAAAGTTGGACAAATGATGCTGTCTGCTGCTAATGCAGAGATTGCATCCGTGAATGATAAGTTAAAAAAGTGCAGTATTAAGTTATCGTAATTAAATGTTAATGCATCCAGTTCAAAATGAACATTATTCAATTATACATAAGATAATTGTTAATTTAAAGCATTTATCATATAACTTATTAATTTTCAAAAAATGTTCAGTATAGAAAGTTTAAATTTCTGTATAATTTTTCATATTGTTGTATTAAAAATGAGTGAAAACTCAGAATTTATTAAATCGTTTATTCCTTTCTAAAATGTGTTTTATGCATAAAACAGAAATTAATATGTAAAAGTAACATTGGTTTTGTTTAATTATTAGAATATGTCCTGAAAAATGTCCTAATATTTCTTGAAAATAGTGTCCTGAAAAAATATTTTCTGTACTCCTACCCCTGGTACCGTTGGTAAGATTGTAAATGGAGAGAAGCCAAACTGATGGGTATGGTAAAGTTGGTGTGATGTTGTAAAAAGTATAGAGTTCATAAGCACGAGAGATAAATGATTTACGTGTTTTCAGTCTAGGGGTACTGGGGGAGTATTCTCTCCAATGAAGTAAATTCAATCTCTTACACCTGTCATGGAGTCTTAAGTCCTGCAATTCTCTTCTGGAATTTAAAGGCTCAATACCAATCTGAAGCTCCATGGCAGTGACTGGGGTTGAGCCAGCAGCACCAGTAATAATCCTAAGTGCCTTATTTTGCGTCAAGTCAATAACATCCTGAAAAGTTTTAGAGGCAGTGGCTATAAGCTGACCTCCATATTCCAAAACAGACCTAGCATAAGTTTTATAGGTGGACAAAAGGGTATGAGTTGAGGAACCCCAAAATATGCCAGATAATCTTTTTAGAAGTTTGAGTCGATTATTGCCTCTATTAGCCATCTCATTAGCATGTCTTCTCCACGAAAGCTTATTATCAAAAAAGACGCCGAGGTAGCGATAACTGTCCACTCGAGTTAAAGTTAGTCCATTATAGGAAATACTGAGCTGAGAGTGTTTTGTTGACAGGGTAAAAAATTGGTACACCGTTTTTTCAGGGTTAAGTTACAAGATTTTCATTGCACTAATTCCCCAAAAACTTCAAAGCATCATCTATAGACTTATTTAGGTCAGAAATGTCACTTCCAGCAGTGTAAATAAACAAATCATCCGCAAAAGCGAGGCATTTAATGCCCGGAACATCCCTCAATCCAGTAATCACTTTATCAATCATGTTAAACATGGTACAACTAGTCACAGCACCCTGAGGGAGCCCATTTTGGAGGAGGACATATTTAGAAAAGGAGGAATGATATTTCACTCTGGCTAAGCGCTGGGAAATAAGTGATTTAAGCCAATTTAACATATTTCCCCTGACACCGACCTTGATCATCTTCTCAATCAATTTTTTTCGCCAGATTCAATCGTAGGCGTTTTTAAAGTCTACATAAACAGCTAGTGTGGATTGTTTCCTATGGAAATCATCTTTTATACATTGTGAAAAGAATGCCGCCTGTTCCATAGTATTTCTCTTTCTTCGGTTGGTTGGTTGATTTTTATGGCGCAAGGTCCAGATAAGGACAAGCTGCGCCAAACACAAGATAGCTTACACCAGTTTTTTAAACCCATTAAAAGTATAAAATAATGATATAGTTAAAATGTACATTAAAAGTACAAAGTTGAAATATAGTTAAAATGTATATTAGAGGTATAAAATAGAAATATAGTTAAAATGTATATTAAAGGTATAAAATAGAAATATAGTTAAAATGTATAGTAAAAGTTTGTAAACGTACAATATACACATGTATAAAATTAAAAATTTTATATTTAAGTAAAATATTTCTAAATCAGATAAAATTCATAAATCCTATGTCTTTTAAAAACGCAAATAGGTTGCAATGGGGTGGTTCCCCAAGCAGATCTTCTAATGTTAAAATGTTACTATTAAAATATCTAAAACGCTGACGGTTGAAATCTGGGCATACAATTAAAATGTGATATACTGTAAATGGTTCATCACACTTTTCACACCATGGTTGGAGATCACTCAAGATCAAATGCTTGTGGGTGAAACGCGTGTGACCAATTCGAAGGCGAATCTGCGCTTCGTGGAGATAAAACAGATAATGGAATGATGTATGAAAATATAGAATGGAATTTGTTGCTGACTTGCAGGTCCCAGGATTCCTGCCAAAGAGAATATATGAAATGTTTGAATCCTTTTCTCATGTCCATTGATGGTATTGAAGGCAAAATGGAAGTAGCTGCAGATTTAGCGGCAGCATCAGCTTTCTCATTGCCATCTATTCCTATGTGGCTTGGTATCCAACAAAACAGTATCTCAAATCCCTTGTTAGTAAGAGTATCAATTAATTTGAATATCTTAGACACAACTGGATGGCAATTATAGTTGTTATTCCTCAAAGCTTCTAAGACACTCATACTGTCAGTGTACACACAGAATTTACGTTCATTTTTAGTTTGTAGCAGATGAAGTGCTCGGTATATAGCCGTAGCTTCAGCGGTGAAGATGGAGCAGGATTTGTGAAGGCTATAACTGTAGGAGGTATCATCAAGATAAACTCCACAGCCAACTGATCCTGGACATTTGGATCCATCCGTAAATACTGGAGTGTACATAGTGTACTGACAGCGATGGAATGAATAAAGCTGTTGAAGAATAGCAGTACTTGTGTCTGATTTTTTATTCTTACCAAAGGGATTTAACACAGTAATGTGTGGATTGTACCAAGGTGAATGTGCGTAAAGGTCGGTAGACTCGATTCGGACATCACATAGGTCAGAAAGCAAAATAATAGATTTAATACGACAGAGAAAAGGTGGAATGCTTGATGGTCTAGCATTATATACTCTCTTAAGAGCAGCACTTGGAATCGTGGAACGTAAGGGATGATGAGGAGTGGATATGATTTTAGAATAATAATTAAGAGACAGCTGCATCCGCCGCAGGTCTAATGGTAATTGTTGGCAAATTACATATAGACTCTGGACGGGTGATGTACGAAATGCTCCACAGCAAATCCTTAAAGCAGAGTGGTGGACGGTATCCAATCTACGTAAAATGGAAGATCTAGCCGATCCATAAGCAACACAACCATAGTCAATACGAGATGAAATGATTGATTGATAAATTCGGAGCAATGAAGTGCGTTGGTTGGTTGGTTGGTTTGTTGGTTTTTTATGGCGCAAGGTCCAGATAAGGACAAGCTGCGCCAATCACAAGATATTATACAACAGTTTTTTTTTTCACCAATTAAAAACATAAAATAGTAATATAGTTAAAATGTACATTAAGAGTATAAAACAGAAATATAATTAAAATGTATATTAAAAGGTATAAAATAGAAATATGGTTAAAATATATATTAAAAGTCTGTAAACATACAATATATACATGTATAAAATTAAAAACTTGAAATTTAAATAAAATATTTCTAAATCAGATAAAATTCATAAATCCTATGTCTTTTAAAAACGCAAATAAATTGCGATGGGGTGGTTCCCCAAGTAAATCTTCTAATGCTAAAATATTACTTTTAAAATATCTAAAACGCTGATGGTTAAAATCTGGACACACAACGACAATGTGATATACCGTTACTGGTTCATCACACTTTTAACACCACGGTAGGAGATCACTTAAGATCAAATGTTTGTGGGTGAAACGCGTGTGACCAATTCGAAGGCGAGTCAGTCTGACATCTGCGCTTCGTGGAGATAAAACAGATAATGGAATGATGTTTGAAAATATGGAATGGAGTTTGTTGCTGACTTGCAGGTCCCAGGATTCCTGCCAAAGAGAATATATGAAATGTTTGAATCCTTTTCTCATGTCCATTGATGGTATTGAAGGCAAAATGGAAGTAGCTGCAGATTTAGCGGCAGCATCAGCTTTCTCATTGCCATCTATACCTATGTGGCTTGGTACCCAACAAAACAGTATCTCAAATCCCTTGTTAGTAAGAGTATCAATTAATTTGAATATCTTAGACACAACTGGATGGCAATTATAGTTGTTATTCCTCAAAGCTTCTAATACACTCATATTGTCAGTGTACACACAGAATTTATGTTCATTTTTAGTTTGTAGCAGCTGAAGTGCTCGGTATATAGCCGTAGCCTCAGCGGTGAAGATGGAGCAGGATTTGTGAAGGCTATAACTGTAGGAGGTATCATCAAGATAAACTCCATAGCCAACTGATCCTGGACATTTGGATCCATCCGTAAATACTGGAGTGTACATAGTGTACTGACAGCGATGGAATGAATAAAGCTGTTGAAGAATAGCAGTACTTGTGTCTGATTTTTTATTTTTTCCAAAGGGATTTAGCACAATAATTTGGGGATTATACCAAGGAGGATGTGCGAAAAGGTCGGTAGACTCGATTCGGACATCACATAGGTCAGAAAGAAAAATATTAGATTTAATACGAGAGAGAAAAGGTTGAATGCTTGATGGTCTAGCATTATATAATCTCTTAAGAGCAGCACTTGGAATCGTGGAACGCAAGGGATGATGATGTGAGGACATGATTTTTGAATAATAATTAAGAGACAGCTGCATCCGCCGCAGGTCTAATGGCAACTGTTGGCAGATTACATAAAGACTCTGCACGGGTGATGTGCGAAAAGCTCCACAGCATATCCTTAAAGCAGTATGGTGAACAGTGTCCAATCTGCGTAAGATGGAGAGTCTAGCTGATCCATAAGCAACACAGCCGTAGTCAATTCGAGATAAAATTACAGACTGATAAATTCTTAGGAGTGATGTGCGATCTGCACCCCAAGATGTATTCGAAAGCACCTTGAGGATGTTAAGCAGTCGCTCACATTTCTTCCGCAGATGTAAAACATGCGGAAGGAAAGTTAACTTCTTGTCAAAAATCACGCCAAGGAATTTTATCTCACTGACTACAGGAATGGGTCTATTATTTATGTGAAGCACAGGATCATTATGGTAGCTAGTTTTCCTACAGAAATGGACACAGCAACTCTTACTAGGAGATATACTAAGACCATTCCGTTCACACCAAGTGGTTAAATTATTTACAGCTGTTTGCAATTGTCTCTCAATTATATTCATGTTTGAACCCTGATATGAAATTTGTAAGTCATCAACATACAAAGTGCCATGAACAAAGATGGTAATTGATGGAGTATGTCACTGATGAAAAGGTTAAAAAGGGTTACGCTTAAAATGCTACCTTGAGGGACACCCTCAGCTTGACTAAAAAGTATTGAAATTGTAGTTCCAACGCGCACTTTAAAAACGCGTGAGGTCAGAAAATTTTGGATAAATATTGGAAGATTACCCTTAAAGCCAAGATTATGCAGAGTACGGAGAATACCATAGCGCCATGTACGATCATATGCTTTCTCAACGTCGAAGAAAATTGCAACGAGATGGTTTCTCCTCACGAAAGCATTTCGAATTCGGGATTCTAGATCTACTATGTTATCTATAGTGGATCGTCCTCTTCGAAATCCGCTTTGATGAAGATGTATGCAATTATTCTTCTCTAAGACGTAAATGAGTCTAGCATTGACCATACGCTCAAATGTTTTGCATAAGCAACTCGTAAGAGCTATTGGACGATAACTCAGAGGGTCAGATGAATCTTTTCCAGGCTTCAATATTGGAATCACTATCGCTTCTCTCCATGAAGTAGGATAAGCATGCTCAGTCCAGATTCTATTAAACATTGAAAGTATGTTTAATAAAGAATCATGATTTAAATGACGGAGCATTTGATACGAGATTCCATCTGGTCCTGGGCTAGTGTCGTTTGCTTTAGATAAAGCAGACTTCAATTCTGACAGTTCAAACTCACAATTATAGGGTAGAATATGTCGATCATGAAAGCTTAGATGTTTCCGCTCAGAGATTCTTTTAATCCTTAGAAAAGTAGGATTATATGAATCAGAGCTGAAAACACTAGCAAAGGTTTCACCGATGACATTAGCAATATCTACCGCTGAGGAGTGTATTGCAGCTCCGGTTTTTAATACAGGAATGGAATAATCCTGATAAATACCATTGGCTGCTTTAACTTTCCTCCATAATTGTTGACTTGTTGTCGATGAATTGATTGACGACACGTAGCGAATCCAAGATTCTCTTTGACTCTGACGTCTAACTCTGCGAGCTTCAGCTTTGGCTTTTTTAAAAGCAACAAGATTCTCCGTAGTAGGGTATCTTCGGAATATATTCCATTGCTTCCTTTGTTTCTTATAGGAGAGTTGACACTTTTCATTCCACCAAGGTTTCCTATGTTTATGTCGAATGATGGAATTTTTAGGGATAGCAACATCCGCAGCTCTGATTATTGTGTCGGTGATATATTTAACGGCATCATCTATCATATCTGTCTTAACTCTTGTCTCACTGATCACAGCCAATTGCGTGAAAAGTGTCCAATCGGCTCGACTGTACACATAATTAGGTGGTTTGTGACGCACACTATTATTTCCAGCCTGAGACACGATTAGAGGGAAATGATCACTATTGTAGAGGTCATTTCCGACTGCAAAATTCAGCAATGGCAGGAGTGATGGAGAACAAATAGCTAAGTCAAGAGAGTGAAATGTCCGTGTAGGTTCGTGGAAATAAGTTTTCTCGTCGGTATTCAGCAGACAGAGGCAATTGTCAGATATGAACTGCTCTATCTGACGACCGCGAGAATTCGTATCACTACTACCCCACAAGGAACTATGTCCGTTAAAATCACCAAGCAATAAAAATGGAGTTGGGAGTTGATCAACTAAGTCATTCAGTTCCTCTGCTTGGATGACATCAGTCGGTGGTAAATAAAGGCTACATACCGTTATTAGACATGTGGTGTGGATTCTCACAGCCACGGCCTGGAGTGTAGTTCTTAACTGATGTGCTGTACTGGGGTAATTGTTTGATGTAATTATACAAACACCACCAGACACAGCAACATCACCACCATAATCATTTCTAAAGCATTGAAACCCACGCATTTTGGTGACAACAGTGGGGTTCAGGAATGTCTCCTGGAGAGCCACACATGCGGGGTTAAAGTGAGAGATGATGGATTTGATGTCATCAAAGCGAGACCGAAATCCACGACAATTCCAGGAAACAAAGGAAGCCATCAATGGAATATATTCTATCCTTTATCACTGTTGCTTATCGTCATCTCAGATGAATCCTCAGAACCGAAGTCATCATCTGATGGATGCAGTTTTACAGTGTCAGCATCCAGACAGAGAAAGAGCTTTTTTGTTGTTAAGGAAGACTTTCTAGGGCCTTCCTTGGCAATTTTTAATTTTCTAGCTTTTAGGGCTTTTGATTTTGCCAAAGTTGAATTGGCGATTATTGGTACTGTAGCATTTACTTTTTTGTTTAATAGGCAATCTTATTGTGTTAACTGATTCATTTTCTGTTTGAGTACCGTAAGATCTGGTGATCTTCTTAACTGCTGCAGCGTAACTAGTGCCAGATTGAGGAGTACGTGATGAGACTATTTTACGAGCTTCTGGGTAAGAGACTTTATTCTTTATTTTGACTGCCGTGATTTCCTTTTCAATCTGCCAGGCTGGACAAGAGCGAGAGTAGGAGGGGTGGTCACCTTGGCAATTGACACACGCCTCTTTAGCGTTGCAGGTAATACTATCATGGCCGACATTAGCACAACGGGCACAAGTAAGTTTTCCCCTGCAAGCTAATTTTGAATGTCCGAAGCGTTGGCATTGAAAACATCTCAGAGGATTTGGAAAGTATGGTCTAACAGAACACCGCAAATAAGCAACTTTTACGTATTGCGGTAAATCTGGAGTGGCAAATGTCAAAACTAAGTTATTCGTTTTTAATACAATGCCATCTCTTTTGATAGTCAATCGTTTTACAGCGCATACTTTCTGAGATTTTAGATTTTCAAGTATCTCATCAGTAGATGTATATTCTAAATCCTCTGCCGTAATCACACCACGAGAAAAATTTAAATTCCCGTGAGGTGTTACAATCACATCCATGTCGCCCAGAGTTCGCATAGTCGTCATCAGTATAGACTGCCTTTCAGAGGCCGTTTCCAGTAATAGATCGCCAGATCTTAATTTCTTTAGTGATTTCACTTCACCAAGGAAAGCTGAAACACTTTTTCTATGACAAAGGGGATACAAACTGAAAAGTTCCTCTTTTTTTGAATGATAAAAATTTTGCAGAACACATTGACAATTGCTCCTCCCGTGGGAGTGAAGATAAAGTAGATTGTTCCATGCAGCATAAATTAAAATTCAGGGACTAGACGGCACCACCCACCACGGAGCCCTACGAGGGGATACAGGTTAACTGTACCAGTGCTAGTCAGTCCCTATACGCTCACGGTACATCCTGAAGTGGACTCCACCCTTAACGAGTCACCCAGTAGATGTACCGATCGCTTGATCCATAAAGCCGATTGATGTGCTGAGGACCACAACACACCTCCCGTTTACCTGAAGCAGAGGCCAAAGCAATGTGTTGGTCGCAGGAGGCCTCAATTCCCAGGATCCTCCTTTCCAAGGACACGGGTCTCCCCGCACGGCAAACACGTGGGTGAGTTAGTCCTCAAGAGTAGCTAATAGCAACAGAGCGGCGAAAGCTACTCAAGGGGAGCCCTCAACCTCTTACGAGGCAACCACAATGAGGGAGAAAAGGAAGAAAAAGCAGAAGAGTAGAGGAGAGAAGAAAATAAAGAAGAGGAAAGATCACTAGGGTACCTCGGGATTGTGACACCCGTGTTTACCTAAAGAAGGTAAACCCCCTGAGGGGGCAATGAAGTGCGATCTGCACCCCAAAATGTATTAGACAACACCTTGAGGATATTGAGCAATCGCTCGCAATTCTTCCGTAGATATAAAGTATGCGGAAGGAAAGTTAACTTCTTATCGAAAATTACCCCGAGGAATTTTATCTCGTTGACCACAGGAATAGGTCTATTACTTATGTGAAGCACAGGATCGGGATGAAGACTAGTTTTCCTACAGAAATGGACACAGTGACTCTTACTAGGAGATATACTAAGACCATTTCGTTCACACCAAGTAGTTAGATTGTTTACAGCTGTTTGCAATTGTCTCTCAATTATATTCATGTTTGAACCCTGATATGAAATTTGTAAGTTATCAACATATAAATTCCTATGAACTGAAGATGGTAACTGATGAAGTATGTTATTGATGAAAAGTTTAAAAAAGGCTTACGCTTAAAATGCTACCTTGAGGGACACCCTCAGCTTGAGTAAAAGTATTGGAAACTGTACTTCCAATACGTACTTTAAATAGCCTAGTAGCTAGAAAATTCTGTATAAATATTGGAAGATTACCCTTAAATCCAAGATTATGCATAATGCGGAGAATGCCAAAACGCCACGTACGATCGTATGCTTTCTCAATATCGAAGAAAATTGCAACAAGATGGCCTCTCCTCACAAAAGCATTTCGAATTTGGGATTCCAGATCCACTATGTTGTCAATAGTGGATCGTCCGCTTCGAAATCCGCTTTGTTGAAGGGGTATGCAATTATGCTTCTCTAAGATGTAAATGAATCTAGCATTGACCATACGCTCAAACATTTTGCACAAGCAACTCGTGAGAGCTATTGGACGATAACTCAGAGGGTCAGATGAATCTTTGCCAGGTTTCAATATTGGAATCATTATCGCTTCTCTCCATGAGGTAGGATAAGCATGCTCAATCCAGATTCTATTAAACAGTGAAAGTATGTTTAATAAAGAATCATGATTTAAATGACGGAGCATTTGATACGAGATTCCATCTGGTCCTGGGCTAGTGTCGTTTGCTTTAGATAAAGCTGTCATCAACTCTGACAATTCAAAATCACAATTATATGGTAGATTATGTCGATCATGAAATCTTAGATGTGTCCGCTCAGCAATTCGTTTAATCCTTAGAAAAGTAGGATTATATGAATCCGAGCTGGAAACACTAGCAAAGGTTTCACCGATAACATTAGCAATATCTACCGCTGAGGAGTGTATTGCAGCTCCGGTTTTTAATACAGGAATGGAATAATCCTGATAAATACCATTGGCTGCTTTAACTTTCCTCCATAATTGTTTACTTGTTGTCGATGAATTGATTGACGACACGTAGCAAATCCAAGATTCTCTTTGACTCTGACGTCTAACTCTTCGAGCTTGAGCTTTGGCTTTTTTAAATGCAACCAGATTCTCCGTAGTAGGGTATCTTCGAAATATATTCCATTGCTTCCTTTGTTTCTTATAAGACAGTTGGCATGTTTCATTCCACCAAGGTTTCCTGTGTTTATGTGGAGTGTTGGAATTTTTAGGGATAGCAACATCCGCAGCTCGGATTATTGTGTCGGTGACATATTTAACGGCATCATCTATCATATCTGTCTTAACTCTTGTCTCACTAATCACAGCCAATTGCGTGAAAAGTGTCCAATCGGCTCGACTGTACACATAATTAGGTGGGTTGTGACACACACTATTATTTCCAGCCTGAGACACGATTAGAGGGAAATGATCACTGTTGTAAAGGTCATTTCCAACTTCAAAATTCAGCAATGGCAAGAGTGATGGAGAACATATAGCTAAGTCCAGAGAGTGAAATGTCCGTGTAGGTTCGTGAAAATAAGTTTTCTCGTCGGTATTCAGCAGACAGAGACTATGGTCAGAAATGAACTCCTCTATCTGTCGACCACGAGAATTCGTATCATCACTACCCCATAGAAAATTATGACCGTTAAAATCACCGAGCAATAAAAATGGAGTTGGGAGTTGATCAACCAAGTCATTAAGTTCTTCTGCTTGGATGACATCATTCGGTGGTAAGTAAAGACTATAGACCGTTATTAGACATGTGGTGTGGATTCTCACAGCCACTGCCTGGAGTGTAGTTCTTAACTGATGTGCTGTACTGGGGTAATTGTTTGATGTAATTATACAAACTCCACCAGACACAGCAGCATCAACATCATTATCCTTTCTGAAGCACTGAAACCCACGCAGTTTGGTGACAGCAGCGGGCTTCAGGAATGTCTCCTGGAGAGCCACACATGCGGGGTTAAAGCGAGAGATGATGGATTTGATGTCATCAAAGCGAGAACGAAAACCACGACAATTCCAGGAAACAAAGGAAGTCACGAATGGAATATATTCTAGCCTTTATCACTGTTGTTTATGGTCATCTCAGATGAGTCTTCAGAATTGAAATCATCATCTGATGGATGCAGCTTGACAGTGTCTGCATCCAAACACAGAAGAGCTTTTCTTGCTGTTAACGAAGGCTTCCGAACACCTTCTTTAGCTATTTTTAATTTCCTAGCCTTCAAGGCTTTTGATTTTGCCAAAGCTGATTTGGCAATTACAGTTGTAGGTGCTTCTGTGTTTTTTTGACTTGGGAGCAAACTAACTGTAGAAACAGAATTTGTTTCTGTTTGGGTACTGGAGGATCGGGTCACCTTTTTTGTCATAGTTGCATAACTGACACCAGGAGTGGGAGTTCGGGAATTAACTGTGCGACGAGCTTCTGCATAGGAGACATTGTTTTTAATTTTGAAGGTGACAATTTCTTTTTCCAGTTGCCAAACGGGACAAGATCTAGAATAAGAGGTGTGGTCGCCTTTACAGTTGACACACACTTCTTTGGCTTTGCAGGTGACACTATCATGGTCATCTTGAGAACAACGGTCGCAAGTAGGTTTCCCTCTGCAAGCCATTTTAGAATGTCCATAACGTTGGCACTGGAAACATCTGAGAGGATTCGGGATATACGGTCGCACTGAACATCGCATGTAAGCCACTTTGATGTATTGTGGCAAGTCTGGCGTTGCAAAAGTCAAAATAAGGTATTTGGTATTTAAGATACCATCCCTTTTGATTGTTATTCTTTTCACGGCGCAGACTTTTTGGCTTTTTAAGTTGTTTAGAATTTCATCAGTGGAGGTATGATATAAATCCTTCGCAGAAATTACTCCCTGCACAAAATTCAGTTTGGCATAAGGTTCTACTGTGACAGGTAAGTCAGCAAGTGATTTCATGCTCTGAATCATTGTAGCCTGTTTTTCAGAATTTGTCTCAATCTGTAAATTACCCGTTCTGAATTTTTTGACTAATTTCACAACACCCAAATAAGAAACCAATCCCTTTTCAATCAGAAAGGAAGAAACATATTCAAATGATCCTCCATTTCTTTTAATAATGAAGAACTTAGCTTCACACATTAGCATTTGTTGCTCCCGAGGGAGTGAGGAGAAAGTAGTTTTATTCATATGGAGTGGGATAAAATTCAGGGACTAGACGGCACCACGGAGCCCTACGAGGGGATACATGTAAACTGTACCTGTGCTAGTCAGTCCCTATACGCTCACGGTACATCCCTGAAGTGGACTCCACCCTTAACGAGTCACCCAGTAGATGTACCGATCGCTTGATCCATAAAGCCGATTGATGTGCTGAGGACCACAACACACCTCCCGTTTACCTGAAGCAGAGGCCAAAGTAATGTGTTGGTCTCAAGAGGCCTCAATTACCAGGATCCTCCTTTCCAGGGACACGGGTCTCCACACACGGCAAACACGTGGGTGATTTAGTCCTGAAGAGTAGCTAAAAGCAACAGAGTGGCGAAAGCCACTCAAGGGGAGCCCTCAACCTCTTACGAGGCAACCACAACGAAAAGGAAAAAAAGCAGAAGAGTAGTGGAGAGAGGAAAAGAAAGTAGAGGACAGATCACTAGGGTACCTCGGGATTGTGACACCTGTGTTTACCTAAAGAAGGTAAACCCCCTGAGGGGCCTCTAGGTATTTAGGCCTGAGCGCAGACACGAACAGCTTCAGTGATATAGTTACTACTTCTATCCGGGTTCGAAAAGTCATGTTTATTCACAGCGAGAAGTCAGTCAGTTAGTTGGGCATACTTTGACCAATTAGCCTTTTTTAGGTTCCATCTAGGCAAGAAATCTCCATTTATATAAGGGCGCTGGGAGTCAAAAGTGCGAGTTACTTTCAGGACTTTATGTCCGTAACCACTACAGGACTCCAAAAGGTCAAATTTAATACTCTTGGACAAATTAATGTGTGAGAGGACAAGGTCAGTGTTAGTCTTTTCTCCTTTGAAAGAAAGAAAAGTATGTCCATTTGGTTGGTGGAAAACAAGGGCCGTAGAGTCAAGAAGATCCTCCATAGCTTTGCCAGGAGAATCTGGTTGTCTGTATCCCCACCTAAAAGAGTGGCAATTGAAGTCACCTATAATTATGGTGTTTTTATCAAGAGTGTTTTCTAGAATAGAGGTATTTGGAACATTATCAGGAGGGTTATAAACAGAAAATAATTTTGTTCTCAGAAAATCCTTCCAGACATTTAATTCAACAGCCTCTAAATTATTGTCCTGCATTGAGCAAAGTATTTTAAAAGTGCAGGTATTAGAAAATTATCATGTTAAATATCAAATGAAATTATAGTAATACTTACCAGAGATATAGGTGTACATACTTTTTGCAAGAAATTTTCCAAGTTTGTGAGAATTAGATTTCATTTTCAATTATTTCAAAATATTTTTCTCGTTTACAGAAATAAACAAACTGACGCTCGCATATCGCAAGGAATAAAATAGCTGTTTATATTTTCCTAAACTTTAAAAAAAGTGGTGTACAAATAATCATTTTGCCTACTGTACATTTCTCTGTTTGGATTTATTAAGGGGCAGAAAGAAATTAAGCAAACACACAATACATCCGTTCCTTTTGAATAATGCTGGTAGGAGAAGCACATCTATAAGATGAAGTTATTTTTAACGGTGCCATTTTTCAACATTTATTGCTTTTTTCTTAAAATGTGCTCTGGGTAAATTGAAAACAAAAATTTAAAAACTTAAAAGAATTATTCTGTCAGTTTTATGACTTGATGTATTTACTATTTATTGCTACACTTATTTGTCTACTTAAATAATTTCTGCCCTTAAATTTTATATTACATTACATCAATCACATATAATAGAAATATTTTTTTAAAAATATGTAATCGTAGTAAGTTAAGTAATATGAGTAACTTAAGCACAGATATTATTGGCAGTTACTTTGGATTGTGGTGATAGTAAAAAGAAAAATAAAAAAAGAAAAGGAAATGCACAAAAAATTGGTTGTTCTAGCATGAAACTCTTTCATATCTAAATTTGATTACAGAAATACAGTTGGAGAATAAAAAATTTTTGAATTACATGAAGATAGAATGGAGAACTGAATGTAACATTTTAGGATAAGTTAACTGTAATTATAAAGAAATAACACATTTATCTTTAAGTCGCGATTAAATGCGACTTAGCACTTTCTGGCAACCGGTAAAACGTATGAAGATTTGAAATTTACAACCATTATTTCACCTCAAGCTTTGGAATGAATAATACCAGAAACATGTGATATAATTATAAGAGTTCTCACAAGGAATACTTGAAATTATTTATTGATTTACTACAGTTAATGTAAAAAATTAAAAATAGTAAAACATATTGAAAAAATTAAACTTAAAATTTTCATATATTTTTCACTGAATTAAAACATAAAATAAGATGATAATTAATTTACCTAAGTTTAATTAATAATTGAAAAATTCTAATGAAATACATTAACTGAATTATGTTTTGTCTATGTTTATATATATAAGAAATAAACTATATCTTCTGTAATAATTCATATATACAATAACATAAAATAAACAAGTTCTTAAATATGAATTTTATTTTTCTATAAGATTTCTCACACTAAATTGAACATTATTTGTTTGACATTTATGAAATTGATTTCAAAGATGATGTTAATTGGTGATTCTATAAGAATGGAGTAAAAATTGCAAATAAAAATTGGTGCCACTCACTAAAGCAGCCTTTTGATGATTGCAATCAAAGGTATTTTTATTTTTGAAAGTCTCATTCTACCATAAACATCATTTTAACAATTACATATAGCCCTCTTATTGTTAAAATGTTTTAATAAGCATAAACAAATAGCTCATTAGAACTAATAACCTTTATTTTAGATTTCAGCATAAGTTCAGCAGTATTCTAAT
The DNA here is from genome assembly GCA_030067965.1 of Latrodectus elegans. Lineage (NCBI taxonomy): Eukaryota > Metazoa > Arthropoda > Arachnida > Araneae > Theridiidae > Latrodectus > Latrodectus elegans. The sequence goes on from CM057815.1 coordinate 44,431,910, forward strand.
TTATTTTATACAGTAAAATTATATTCATGTATACAAAAATTCGATTTTGAGTATTTTAATTTATTATTTTTTTTTTCCCTAGAGGAACGTATTTTCATAACGAAAGGTTTTACAAGCAGGTGGAATTTCTCACCATGTCTGGGTACTTGTGATGGAAAACATATGTATCACTCCTCCAAAAAGAAATGGTTCATTTTATTGGAATTATAAGATGTTATTTTAGCAATTATTAATGCAAATTATGAATTTGTAATGGTAGATGTTAGCACAAACAACCATGTATCTGATGGTGGAGTGTTCAAGTAGAGTTATTATTATCACCATTTTATTAATTATTAACTAAAACTGCCTACTTTAGATGATAAAAAGCTTCCTTTTGTTTTCATATGGGATGAAGGTTTTGGTTTACATACTCATTTTTTAAACTCAACAAGAACTCAATGGTCAAAAAATATTTTATTTTAGGCTCAGTAGAACTTGAAGAGTAGTAGAAAATGCTTTTGGCATATTAACCAACAGATTTAGATTACATTACAAGGTAATAAAGTTATAAAGGAAATAGTGCTGAAATTTATTCCTAATCTTCCAGTGCAGACCAAGAAGAGAAACTGTTTCCATGCAACTAGGTTTAAGATCAAATGATTCATTTATTGAATTAGAAATGGAACAAGGAAATTATTTTGATGAAGCAAAATTCATTTAAGAAAAGTTTGCCAATTATTATTATTTTTTTTTTTTTCAATGAAGGCAAATTACCATGACAAGACACTTTAATTTTATCCTAAATCAAGTAATTAAATTTTAAAAATTTATGACATATGGATAGTAAGTAATACAAATGTTTATGAATTTATCAGTTTTATTCTTATCTGTCAAGAAATAATTAACACATTAAATATTTTGCAACTGTATGAATACATAATGAATACTATAAATATATCTCATCAAATTGTGGGAAATTAAAATTATAAAATTTTCAATATATTTAAATGGAAAAAAGGCATCTTAATAACATGATTTTTCATAATAGTGTAAAAAGAGATTTGTGCTAGAAGACTTGGAAATAAAGATCCTTGAAATACCTTAACTCGCATTTGTCTCCATAAAAATTATAATTAGTATAAATATACAATATGTTCCTTAATCTATTGAGTAGTTTAAATTTATATTAATTAAAGAGTCATATCCATAAAAATCATTAGTACATCAAAAAGTTTATCTAATGGGACACCAGTAAAATGAGCTTTAAAGTCATATGAAGATATTTTGTGTATTTTATTGTCCAAGTATTCTTAGATGATTTTCAAATAAAATGGAAACAAATTATCAAATTTATCCATACAATTACAGGCAATGTATCAGAATTCCAATAGATTTTTATGAAATTTAATATTTATAGTAATGTAAGGAATATATTGAAGTTATTATTTTATAAGTTTTTAAATTTGATATTTCTTCATTTATAAGCTGTTGATAAAATTTTTAACAAAAAATACATAAATGAGGTTTTATCAACTATAACTTCTTCTCCAAGCTCTTTTGCAGGATTTATTTTATTTATTCCCTTAGATTTAAAATTTTTATAAAAGTACTATTTCCATTGTGAAAAATGTTCTATTGGTATTGAGTATGAATAAGAAATTTCAAAGATAAATTTATAGATATCAATAAGAAAAATTTGGTACCTTTATTTAGAATTTTCCTTAATTCAGTATCTAAAATAATATCATTATTGCCTGTAATTATGTGTCCAACAGAAGAATCACAAGAAATTTATAATATTTAGAGTTTTATATTAATATTACTGTATAATTCATTAAAGTTTAAAAACATTTATCAAAAATTAACCATAACTGAAAGAGCATTCAATTTCAATTTTGCTTTAATGTAAATAATTTATTTTTATTATTTTTTAAATTTACCATATAAAGAATATTTAAAGCAAAACAGAATAATCTGAACTAATACCTTTATTATTGTTAAAACTTAATTCATATTTAAAAATGTAGAATTAAAATTTTAAAATGTTCATTTCAAAGATTTGTAAGCATTCTAAAATAAAAATACATTGTGTTTTCTAATACAGCTTATTATAAAATTTCGTAATTCAGTTTTACATTAAATGTATAGTTATGTAATAGATATATTCATACAGAGAGAGAGAGAGAGAAATTTTATAAAACCATTCTCAAAAAACTTTATATCCAAATTCATTGAAGACACTCCTTCACATGGAAGATCAATTTTGTCCAGGAATAATAGTGAATCAAAATACCATAAAAGTCAGCACAAATGTATCATCAGTGCTTATGTAAATTTTTTTTTTCAATTCATTATTTTTCTTCTCTTATTTATAGATAGTATAGAGAGAATATATTCACTTGATGAATTTAAGCCTTTTTTTATTTTTTTATAAATTACTAATAATTTGTGGTACATTAAATTTTTTTTATTTCATTGGTGTAATCGATGCTCATTACTTGCTACAAACAAGGTCTGTCTTTATAGACTTCAATAAATTACTGCAATATTTGTTTCATGTACATTTTTAAACATGATTCTAATGAATTTTAGTAAATGAGAAGTTTTAAATATTATTTTTACTAAGTGTTGTCAAGAAATAACTTGCAATCTTGTGGGAACACACGAACAAAGCTTGTTTAAGTTTCTTCAATCCATTAAGCTGCCCTTACACATAGTACAATTTTTTAGTGACAAACACATATCTAAATAAAGAAATCTATCAAGTATGTTGAGCTTTACATAACCAACTTGTTTGATTATTAGTACCATTAAAATTATTAAATAATGGTACCTTGTAAAATAAAAAACACCATTAGACACTGATATCATTAAAATTAAAACTAAATTCATAGAAAAGATATTGATATATAATTTTAGAATTGAATTAGATGTCTTAGAATTGTGGAACTGCAACATTATATATTAATAATCAATACAATAGGTAAATAGTAGTTTTGATTCCAAAATAAAAATTGTTTAAAACTAAAATTAACGGAAAATATCTTTTAAAACCTAATGTGATTTTTGTCGGGAGACTTAAAGCTATGAATAAGTAAACAGCCTTAAATATCATTCACCTCAAAATTTTTAAGTTTAAATGCAGAATTTATCATGCTTAATCTAACTTCCAGCTTAGCATGCATTTGAATATAATCAATAGCTACAAGCAAAAAGATCATGGGATACTTTTGAAGAACTGATGGTCTCTTGGATTCACCTTAGAAAATTGGCATTCTAAATGCAATGACCTTATGAGTCTATGCTTTGAATGATGTTGTGGAAAAAGATATCTAAGCCACTTTAACCTGTGTGCCTAATTAAATAAATCTCTGGAACTGAAGAAAGAAAAAAGTTGTACTGGATGATTTCAGTGAACATAATCTATGAGTTTCAACAAGGAGACCTGCTGCTACCCGAAATTTCAATACTGCACTTTCTGAACCGGTTTTCAGATGTAAATTGTATGTATGAATTATTAAATGATTAAGAACATAATAAATGAGAATGAAAAAGAACTTGAATGACTCAGAATCAAACATGAAGAAAATTTCTTAGTTTTTCAACTGTTTACAAAATAGGTAGAGGAATGGTTAACAAGCTACCAGTACTTATTCAAGACCCAATAAAATACTTTGAAAAGGTGGAATTTTTACTCTTTCAAGCAGTTGACCACATTAGATATTTCTTATATTTAATGTCTCATTTTAAAAGTCACTATTCATATGTAATTAAAAAATATTTTTATATGGCTTACTTCCACATATTCAGCAATGCTCAGAAGCAAAAATAATTTCGAAGTTTATGCCGTGAATTAGCTACCAGCTATTACAACAAGAGAAAAACAGAACTCTGATCTATGTCCACTCTGTTTCAAGACACATCTAGAGAAAGTTTTAATTTTTCTTATTCAACTTTAGCAAAACTTGTGTTTTATTGGTGTTCTGGAAGTGAGTATATTAGAAAACAAATTTCAATTCTTATTAGTAGAAGACAAGTGACTTGGACCTGACAGATTTTTTTTATTTAGTATTAAATATTTATTTTTCGGTTTTTCGTTTGTAAATATTCACTGTCATCTGTCTTATTTGCGAGATGGTGTTGTTGTATACATAATTCTGTTTAATTTAATAAATTTCCAACATGGTCACTAGTGGTCTAGTTAATGTTCATCAATTACTTTAAACCATAAATTCTCTGAAGAAAGAGAACTGAATTTTTTAATTTCTTTAGTATTTTAAGACTTAATTCTGTAGCACTTTTTGCTAATATTGAAACATAAAAATGTGAATTAACTAAAAAGATATCTAAAAATCAAATTTCATTTTCAACTTTGAAATGTTTAAATTAAAATTAGATTTTATAAAAATTAAAGACACAAAAACTTATATTTCAATTAGATTAAAAAAAAATTTTAAGAAAAATATATTAGATCTAATTCAGTATTTAAATTATTCTAAAAAGCCTAAGTTCAGCTGCAATATTTTTATGGTAATACATATTTTACTATTATCTAAAGGTTAAAATTAAATAAAAAAAAAACTAACACAATATAAAATACACATAGCAGATTAACAAAAAATTTACCAATTAAAACTGTATACTATTTTAAAAAAGTTTTTCATTAAGCATTATTGAATTTATAATATCTCAATATCTGGATTTAAATAAACTTTAAAGTTTAATAACTTTTATGAATTACAAGTAAATAAATCATTCTATTTGTCATAGTTTTTAAATATAAAATTTTAAATTTACTATATGAAGAAAAACTTGAATCTATTTAGAACTCTCAACAAATATATTACATACTTCAGAAATAATATTGAACAATATAAGTATCTCCTAAGATATTAGAAAAATATTTTACAATTTATAGCCAAATATTGCAATGAAAAGTAGTAAGCAAGTATAGGTAATATGTTTAATAAAGAGAAATGACAAGATAAAAAAAGATCTATCAATCAGAAAAATAGCACAATCATAAATTTTATAACATTTTCTTTAACAGTTTACTTTTTAAATAAATTATTACTTTCATTAATATAAGATTTCTGTCTGGAATAAAGGAGAAATATTCTCTAATCATATCTACTCATTATATTATTTTACATTAATATACTAATAAGTATAGAATCAAATATAAGATAATTATTATAAAAATTCTTGAAATATTAATAAAACATTTCAGTAATAACAACATAACAGTAGAATACTTAATATCATAACTGTATTAGATTTTGAAAGAGGATTTGTAATCAGCTTATAATTCAAGCTTCTATTCATTCATCTAAGATTTTTCACATACAAAGCAAAATAACATTTATTTCCAATTTTTTTTAAACATATTTTCATAATAAAAATATGAATAAGAATCAACTACTTATAATAAAAAAATAGTGATTAAACAAAATTCAGTGAAAAAATTACATTAGTTGATTGAACTATCAAATGAACAAAACGTAAAAAATCTTTAGAAATAAAAACCTATAAGCAATTAATTGCAAATATTATTTTATTTACATACTATATTACTCTAATTTACCCATATTATTTTGATTTAAATACAACTAATTCACATGCCTATAATATTACAAAATTAATACAGCAGTTCCATTTTTCATACTAAACTGTTCACACGAAAATTACTGAAAAGCTTCAACAAAGAAAATATTTGCTAATAACCAATAGTATCCCCTAATAAATTAATGTAATAAATGTAAATTTGTATACAGTATTGAATATGTTTAAAAAATTTAAAATACAAATAAAAATTGTCACAAATCCACTTACATAACATTTTAATTAATTTCAAGGTTAATATATATACTTTTTCATGATTAATGTGGAATTTATGCATCAACTGCATAAATTATCTCATGATGAAATGTGTCATATACGAATCGATCTCTTAACTACTCTGTTGATGAGTATACTACATACAGATAAAATAATCAATTCATACTTTCTTTTTTTTAGATGTGCACATATTTTCCATTTTTGCTATTTTGTTTTGGAATGATGTGTTGGAGATGAAAAACGTAAACAAAAAGTTGATCCTTTATGAATCATTTTATGTAAACAAATGCTCAGTTTCCCAAGGTTAAGAACACATTTTGAGTCAAATTAGGACAATATATACCCAATTATATTTTATGTTTTTATATATTTTTCTTTCAATTTTCAGCATTATGATGAATATACTTATAACATTTAGCAATGTATATTTTATGTTTAATCAGCAAAACATAAATGGACTCAAATAGAATAATAAATGAGTTTTTTGATGCAAATAATATAACAATATTTTAAAGAATATTATACACTATGTATCAGCAATCTACAGAACATGTGCGAAATCTCTCACACAATACAATACTAAGCGATAATCTATACCACTTTAGAAAATTATTGATATATAAATATATATCAATGATATACAATTAGAATACATTAAAATTCCAGATATGTTTTTTTAATTTCTATTCCCTAACTATATACGCCTCATATTATTTCCTATATTTTATATTGCACAGCTTCTTGAATAATATAAATAGATTTTGGCACAGCACAGTTACAAGCTTGTCAATCTCTATTACGTAATGTATCTTTTATGAATATTTTACTCTTTGTCATTTTTATGCAAACCATTTTTTATAAAAGATCAATAATTTATTATTTAAAATTTTCTAAATAAAATCTGATTGTTTGGATATTTTTCAGAAACTTTATTTGAAAAAATTAAAAAATCCTATTATTCACATTTTATTATTTAACATAACTTGTAATAATAATAATGCACTAAAAATTAGACAAATGGTTTAAAATTTATTTTAGTTTTTTTTTTTTTTTTTTTTTTTTCCTGTTACAAAATTCAGTATTTTAAACATGCCTGTCTAGTGCATCCTGTTATTGAACCATCCCAAAAGATACTGAACCATTCTAAGTGGTACATTATTTACACCAGCATTTCATTACGATATCAGAAAGCATAAATTTTCTTTTGTGGTTTTAAAAATGGTAGTTTATAATAAATGCATAAAATATTTTCAATGGAATTCAGAACTATTTGATTTTATTTACTTCATATTTATTTTTCTTTGATTAAAAATAATATAATTTATTAAATAAAAATAAATGTTAATCATCTTAAAGATTTAACTTGTAAATATAATTGCTTAATAGACAATATAAATAGAAAATTATTAAAAAAGTTTTTTCTTCCCTATGTATTAGATGATTGCGCCAGTTTCTGAAGCATGCTATTTCATTTCATAAGCAGGGAAATAAAAATAGGACAGATAATAGAAGAAACTTCTTGTACCTTATGAAGAAATTTTAAGAGATTTATACAAATGAATGCTCCATCAACAGAAAAGACTGGATCAGAATACTAAAGGATATTTTTAACTCTTTTTGATTTAATAGAGGATCTACCCCCATAGAAACCTATTTGATTTTTTGAGGGCAATAGGCTTTTTACATTATATTTGATTTGTGTTATAAATTTTAAATTTATATACATTTTGATTTTTACCCTTTGTATTTTATAATTATATTTTAAAAGTATATATACACTATTTTTTGCTTTTTAAAGTTTTAATGTTACTTGGATAAAAAAAATATAAATAAAAATAAGTGAATTTTCTTCAAAAATCTTATTCTTGGCACAGCATGTCCAATTTTGGATCTTGCACCATAAAACCCAACCAACCAACCTCAAGAATATTTAGGTGTAGTCTTAGATTAATAAGGTTTCTTAGAAGCAGATACTAGATGCTAAACTGTGTAGGTAGCATAAATAGCAAGCACATTCTACTTGGAGGCAATTTCATTGAGGATCTGTATTTTTTAATTATTTGTCCCACTTTTCATTTATTCTCTTGGTGAAGTCAATACGAAAGACATTTTTATTAATATCTTCATAGGCAAAACACTGATGGAGGAGATTTTCAAAATTTCAGATTTTGTCAGTAACTGAAAACAATGAGCTAAATATTATTAAAAAATTTACAGAGATAACCTCAATATTTTATTAAAGAAGCATTTCTTTATTGGGCAATTTAATCAGGCCTTATTCCAGTCAAAGTCTAGAGAATAATCAAAGAAATTAAAATTTTCAATGGTCAAGAGCTTGCAAAATGGTAGAATTTGCAATTAGTATAATGTTCTTAAAGCTCAGATTATTCCACATGCTGATTATAGTGAAAGAAATTAAATTTTCAACTATCAAAAATTTCTAAAGCAGCAAAATACGCATTTTGACAGAATGATTTCATATTTTAGAATATTCTACATGACTATTTGTTACTCTGAAATAAAAATGGATTCAGTTGTGAAAAGTAATAGTATTCCTCAAAATTTTATTTCAAAATATGAAAAGGTTGAAGAATATTTCTATCACAACTTTTCCAGCAGAATAAAAGCTTTCCATAGATCATCAAAAATGTTATTGCTTTTTGAGATACCCTTGTAACATAACGCTCTGTAATGGAACAACTAAAAAAAAGTTGAAGCAGGGCTGACATCTACCTGATGTTGTATTTCGACAGATTACTTAATTATACTGAATAAAACTCTCAGAATGTGAAACCAAACTAACATTTAATGATGCACACTGAACACTATGAACTACATGGACAAAGGTTGCAAGGTCTACTGAAGAGAAAAAGAATATCAACATATGACATCATCTCGTGCCAGATGCACACTGCACATGATTGGTGGGTGAGGTGCTGCCATTCTCAACTACCCTAAAATAGTATCTATATAAACTTCAAAACATACTTAGAGAGCAAGCAATATAATTCATGTTTTACTCAATAAGACTTTAAATTTTAGTGGCTTGTTTGAGTTCAAACTTCCAATTACATAAAAATATTTCCACATAAATATTTATACTAACATGGCTAAAATTATTGTAAATATGATATTGGCAGTACTTTCAATTTTTCAGCTATCAATTATTAAATTAATATCAATGAAATAAGTTGTCACTAAGCTTAAGAACAAATGAAGCATTCTTTAATTTGAACTGAATAATATCAATAAGTAATCTCTGGTCTTAAGAATATTTCATAATAATTTTCAAAGCATCAAAAATGTTCGTTACAATTTTATTCCTTTTGTCTTATCCATACCTAAGAACTTATGAGGCTTTAAAAATATTGACTAACCTGGTTTACCACAACATACAATTTTAGTGTAAATATATCTCTATTTAACATTTTAATAGATATTATATTTTTCTCTACAATATACAACTTCTTGCCATATTACAGATAGCCTTTTAATTTCATTGCTGAAGAAAATCTTTGGTTTGTTGTGAAAAACTTGAAAATTTTCTTTGTACATCTTGTCTACAATTTAACCTTTTTCCAAGTAAAATTTTTGTAAGGCATGAAATAAGAAAAAATAACCTGAAACAATATCCAAGGAGTAAAAAGCTCCACATTCATTAATTTTTTACAGCATTGTTTCAGCCATATACAGTTTAGTATTATCATATGAGATAACATGTCCCCCAATCACTGGCATTCTATTGTCAATTTTGAATTTACAGTAAATAACATTATAATTTAAACTTAGGGGTTATTAGAAAACACTAATGATTGATCAGTATCAAGAGACCATTGTTTCATGATAACACTAGACTGTATATGGCTTAAACATTGTAAAAAAATTTTTAGTATCTTGTTTAGTATTCAAATATATTTCACATGATTCATTTATTTCATGGCTTGAAAAAAATTACTACAAAAGAAAAAATCGAATTCTAAACAAACTGTACAAAATAAACTTACGAACTTTTTCATATCAGAACCAGTCTTTTTAGAGTTGAAAGTCATAGTAGGTTGGTTGAGTTTTCTAAAGCAAAGTACAGATAAGGACAAGCTACGTCAAAACCGAATTTCAATTTATTTTTAATATTTTAATTAATTTATTCATTTATTTTCTTATTTTTTGGAACACAATCAACTTTTAAAATTCTTTTAAAATTATCAATAATATTAAAAATTATAAATTAATATATATATAGACAAATACCCAACATACAACACTAATAAATAAAAATTAGCTAAAACAGAGCTAATAATAAAATAGCTAAAACAGAGACTAAGCTAAATCAGAGAAATATTATAAGTTTATGATTAAAATTGTTGGCATTTAAAATTATATAAATGATAAAACCAATGCTTCTTAAAAATGCAAAAATATTTTGATGCCGGTGGTTCGCCCAGCAAATCATGTATCATTAAAAAATCAGTCTTAAAATATTTGAAACAATGATGGTTAAAATGAAAGAACATGAAATTAAAATATGAAACACAGCATATAGTTCATCACATGTTTCACACAAAGGTTTTAATTCATTTAAATATAAATGCTTATGAGTGAACCGTGTATTCAATACGAAGGCAAATAATTTAACATTTACACTTTGTAAAGGTAAAACTGGAAATGAAATGAGAGATGAAGTTATGGTATACAGTTTGTTGCTGACTTGCATTCTCCCTGATTCCTGCCAAAGTTTATGAACAAAACTCTTCACACCTTTTCTCACATCACAAAACGGAATGGAAGGCTGAAGTGGAGTAGATACAGATTTTGCAGCTGCATCAGCCTTCTCTTTACCATCAAGACCTACATGTCCTGGCATCCAACAAATGATGATATCGAATCCCTTGCACTTCAGAAAGTCTAATGTGCAAAAAATCTCCGACACAAATGCATGACAGTTAACATTAATATTCTCAACAGCTTCTAAAACACTCAGGCAGTCAGTGTATATACAAAATTTGTTCAATCCCTTAGTACCCACATACTGAAGCGCACATAATACAGCAGTTGTTTCAGCAGTGAAGATGGAACAGGGCATATTTAGACTGTAACTAAGAGAAATATTATCAATATAAACACCACAGCCAACATGTTTTGCAGAACTTGAACCATCTGTAAATACAGGTTGAAAAGAATCAAACTGACAACAATGAAAAGAATAGAGCTGATAGAAAACAACAGGGTGTGTGTTGGTTTTTTTTAACTGTGCAAAGGGAATGATTATTTTACATTGTGGGTCATACCAGGGTGGATGTGAAGTTCAGTTTGTGGTAGTTATTTGAACATTGTGCAGGTCAGACAATAACAAATAAGATTTCATTTGAATGAGAAAAGGTGGAATGTTCCTTGGACAAAAACTGTAATCTTTAAAGAGCAGTTGTTGGAATCAATGAAGGTAATGGATGATGAGGGTCAGACATTATCTTAGCATAATAATTGAGAGATTGCTGCATTCGTCTCAGGTCTAAAGGCAATTGTCTGCATAGTGCATATATCTGGTCAGGTGATATGCGGAACATGCCCAAACATATCCTCAGAGCAGAGTAATGAACAGTGTTCAATCTGCATAAAACAGAATGTCTAGCTGATCCATAAACAATGCAACTGTAGTCAAATTTGTGATTGGTATATTCAAAGTAGTGATGTGCGATCTGCACAGCAGGATGTGTTTGAAAGTACACTGAGGATATTAAGCAATCACTAACACTTCAACTGCAGTTTTAAAACATGCGGAAGGAACGTTAATTTTCGATCAAATATTACTTCAAGAAATTTCATTTCACTGACCACAGGTGTAGTTGTGTTGTCAATAGAAATCACCGGATCACTATGGATACTAGTTTTCTTGCAGAAGTGGGCACATCTACTCTTGCTAGGAGAAAGAGTATGGCCATTCTCAGCACACCATTCAACAAGTTTATTGTATCTGTATAATAGCTGTTTGTAACTGTCTCTCAATTAAATGCTTATTTGACCCCTCACAAGATATTTGCAAGTCATCAACGTATAATGTACCATGAACAGAAGGTGATAATTTATGAAGTATGCTACTAAAGTGAAGGTTGAAAAGGATGACACTCAAAATACAATGCCGAGGTATACCCTCAGCTTGATTAAAATAATCAGAATAAAAAGTTCCTATACGGACTTCAAAAGCATGGGAGCATAAAAAGTTCTCCAAGAATATCGACTGATCACCCAGAAAGCCAAAATCATATAATGAACGGAAAATTCTATAACACCATGTACAGTCATACGCCTTCTCTATGTCGAAGATAATGGAAACCAAATGAATTCTCCGCACGAAAGCGTTGCAGATTTGAGTTTCCAAATATTTTATCAAGAGTGGACCTTCCTTTACAGAAGCCACTCTGATTAACAGGAATGTAACTATTTTTTTTCTAAGACATAAACGAGAAGAGCATTGGCTGTATGCTTGAGAGTCTTACAAAAGCAGCTAGTCACAACCATTGGTCGATAGTTTAGAAAATCAGAAGGATCTTTAACCAACTATCAGGACTGGAATTACTATAGCTTTACACCAATGCAAAGGAAACATATTTTCGGTCCAGATCCTGTTAAAAAAAAGCAAAGTATATTCACTAAAGAATCTGGACCTAACTTTCGAAGCATTTGGTAGTTAATTCCATCAGGTCCTGGACTAGTATCATTGGCCTGGTGTAAAGCTCTCTTCAATTTCAACATCCAAAATTCACAGTTATAATCCAAAGCTTGCCTTTGGTTGAAACGAATTTGTGTTCTGTAAGCGTGACTCGTTGTTTTTTAAAAAGGATGAACTGTAAGAGTCAATCCTTGTGACACTAGTAAAAGTTTCATCAAAGACGTTTGCAATGTCCTGAAGAGAAGAATATACAGCAGCTCCAGATTTTAAAATAGGAATGGAAATATCTCTATATATTCCAATGGCTGCTTTCACTTGTCTCCATAACAGCTTACTGGATGTAGAAGAAATTACTGATGATACATAGCAAGACCAAGACTCCTTCTTGCTTCGACGACGAGCTCTGCGAGCTAATGGTTTTGCTCTCTTAAAGGCAACAAGATACTCCATTGTGGGGTATATCCGAAATAACCCCCATAACTTCCTTTGTTTTTTTATATGTTTGCTGACATTCCTTATTCCACCATGGTTTGCAACGTCTGTGGTAAAGAAGAACTGTTTGGTATTGATGCATCAGCTGCATTTATAATTGTTTTGGTAACTTTAGTAATGGCATCATCAATATACTCGATCTGAACCATTTCATCAACATCTGCCAATAGTGTAAACAGTGCCCAGTCTACCCAACTGTATACATAAGTAGGTTGGTGATTTTGTTGCACACTACAACCTCCAGTCTCGGAGATGATAAGAGGAAAGTGATCACTATTGTATAAATCATTTCCTACGGTAAATCTTAATGATGGCAGAAGTGATTGGTTTGTTTGTTGCTCAACAGTCATTTTTTGCACATAAGGGCTAATTATACCAGGACCTACGGTTTAAAGTGGATTTCGAACAACTACAAACATCCATGCTCAAGGTGGGATTCGAACCCATGAACTGTTGAATCGAAAGCAAGAGCGCTAACTATTCAGGTTGGTTGGTTGGTTGGTTGGTTTTTATGGCGCAAGGTCCAGATAAGGACAAGCTGCGCCAATCACAAGATATTATACAAGTTTTTTTTTTTTTTTTACCAATTAAAAACATAAAATAGTAATATAGTTAAAATGTACATTAAAAGTATAAAGTACCAATATAGTTAAAATGTATATTAAGGTATAAAATAGAAATATATTTAAAATGCATATTAAAAGAGTGTAAACATACAATATATACATGTATAAAATTAAAAACTTGATATTTAAATAAAATATTTCTAAATCAGATAAAATTCATATATCCTATGTCTTTTAAAAACGCAAATAGATTGCGAGGGGGTGGTTCCCCAAGCAGATCTTCTAATGTCAAAATATTACTATTAAAATATCTAAAACGCTGATGGTTAAAATCTGAGCACTCAATTAAAATGTGATATACAGTAAATGGTTCATCACACTTTTCACACCACGGTTGGAGATCACTTAAGATCAAATGTTTGTGGGTGAAACGCAGCGTGTGACCAATCCTCGAAGCGGAGTCAGTCTGACATCTGCGCCGTGGAGATAAAACAGATAATGGAATGATGCATGAAAATATGGAATGGAGTTTGTTGCTGACTTGCAGGTCCCAGGATTCCTGCCAAAGAGAATATATGAAATATTTGAATCCTTTTCTCATGTCCATTGATGGTAATGAAGGCAAAATGGAAGTAGCTGCAGATTTAGCGGCAGCATCAGCTTTCTCATTGCCATCTATACCTATGTGGCTTGGTACCCAACAAAACAGTATCTCAAATCCCTTGTTAGTAACAGTATCAATTAATTTGAATATCTTAGACACAACTGGATGGAATTTATAGTTGTTATTCCTCAAAGTTTCTAATACACTCATACTGTCAGTGTACACACAGAATTTACGTTCATTTTTAAATTGTAGCAGCTGAAGTGCTCGGTATAAAGCCGTAGCCTCAGCGGTGAAGATGGAGCAGGATTTATGAAGGCTATAACTGTATGAGGTATCATCAAGATACACTCCACAACCAACTGATCCTGGACATTTGGATCCATCCGTAAATACTGGAGTGTACATAGTATACTGACAGCGATGGAATGAATAAAGCTGTTGAAGAATAGTAGTATTTGTGTCTGATTTTTTTATTACTTCCAAAGGGATTCAGCACAATAATGTGTGGATCATACCAAGGGGGATATGCGAAAAGGTCGGTAGACTCGATTCGGACATCACATAGGTCAGAAAGCAAAATAATGGATTTAATACGAGAGAGAAAAGGTTGAATGCTTGATGGTCTAGCATTATATAATCTCTTAAGAGCAGCACTTGGAGATCGTGGAATGCAAGGGATGATGAGGTGAGGACATGATTTTTGAATAATAATTAAGAGACAGCTGCATCCGCCGCAGGTCTAATGGCAATTGGTGGCAAATTACATATAGACTCTGGACGGGTGATGTGCGAAAAGCTCCACAGCATATCCTTAAAGCAGTATGGTGAACAGTGTCCAATCTGCGTAAGATGGAGAGTCTAGCAGATCCATAAGCAACACAGCCGTAGTCAATTCGAGATAAAATTACAGACTGATAAATTCTTAGGAGTGATGTGCGATCTGCACCCCAAGATGTATTCGAAAGCACTTTGAGGATGTTAAGCAGTCGCTCACATTTCTTCCGCAGATGTAAAACATGCGGAAGGAAAGTTAACTTCTTGTCAAAAATCACGCCAAGGAATTTTATCTCACTGACTACAGGAATGGGTCTATTATTTATGTGAAGCACAGGATCATTATGGTAGCTAGTTTCCTACAGAAATGGACACAGCAACTCTTACTAGGAGATATACTAAGACCATTCCGTTCACACCAAGTGGTTAAATTATTTACAGCTGTTTGCAATTGTCTCTCAATTATATTCATGTTTGAACCCTGATATGAAATTTGTAAGTCATCAACATACAAAGTGCCATGAACAGAAGATGGTAATTGATGGAGTATGTCACTGATGAAAAGGTTAAAAAGGGTTACGCTTAAAACGCTACCTTGAGGGACACCCTCAGCTTGACTAAAAGTATTGGAAATTGTTGTTCCAACGCGCACATTAAAAACGCGTGAGGCCAGAAAATTTTGGATAAATATTGGAAGATTACCCTTAAAGCCAAGATTATGCAGAGTACGGAGAATACCATAGCGCCATGTATGATCATGTGCTTTCTCAACGTCGAAGAAAATTGCAACGAGATGGTTTCTCCTCACGAAAGCATTTTGAATTCAGGATTCTAGATCTACTATGTTATCTATAGTGGATCGTCCTCTTCGAAATCCGCTTTGATGAAGATGTATGCAATTATTCTTCTCTAAGACGTAAATGAGTCTAGCATTGACCATACGCTCAAATGTTTTGCATAAGCAACTCGTAAGAGCTATTGGACGATAACTCAGAGGGTCAGATGAATCTTTTCCAGGCTTCAATATTGGAATCACTATCGCTTCTCTCCATGAAGTAGGATAAGCATGCTCAGTCCAGATTCTATTAAACAATGAAAGTATGTTTAATAAAGAATCATGATTTAAATGACGGAGCATTTGATACGAGATTCCATCTGGTCCTGGGCTAGTGTCGTTTGCTTTAGATAAAGCAGACTTCAATTCTGACAGTTCAAAATCACAATTATAGGGTAGAATATGTTGATCATGAAAGCTTAGAGGTGTCCGCTCAGCGATTCTTTTAATCCTTAGAAAAGTAGGATTATATGAATCAGAGCTGGAAACACTAGCAAAAGTTTCACCGATGACATTAGCAATATCTACCGCTGAGGAGTGTATTGCAGCTCCGGTTTTTAATACAGGAATGGAATAATCCTGATAAATACTATAGGCTGCTTTAACTTTCCTCCATAATTGTTTACTTGTTGTCGATGAATTGATTGACGACACGTAGCGAATCCAAGATTCTCTTTGACTCTGACATCTAACTTTTCGAGCTTCAGCTTTGGCTTTTTTAAAAGCAACAAGATTCTCTGTAGTAGGGTATCTTCGGAATATATTCCAGTGCTTCCTTTGTTTCTTATAGGAGAGTTGACACTTTTCATTCCACCAAGGTTTCCTGTGTTTATGTGGAATGATGGAATTTTTAGGGATAGCAACATCCGCAGCTCTGATTATTGTGTCGGTGACATATTTAACGGCATCATCTATCACATCTGTCTTAACTCTTGTCTCACTGATCACAGCCAATTGCGTGAAAAGTGACCAATCGGCTCGACTGTACATATAATTAGGTGGTTTGTGACACACACTATTATTTCCAGCCTGAGACACGATTAGAGGGAAATGATCACTATTGTAGAGGTCATTTCCAACTTCAAAATTCAGCAATGGCAAGAGTGATAAAGAACATATAGCTAAGTCCAGAGAGTGAAATGTCCGTGTAGGTTCGTGAAAATAAGTTTTCTCGTCGGTATTCAGCAGACAGAGGCAAATGTCAGATATGAACTGCTCTATCTGACGACCGCGAGAATTCGTATCTTCACTACCCCACAGAGTATTATGACCATTAAAATCACCTAGAAGCAGAAATGGAGCTGGGAGTTGGTCAATTAAATCATCTAGTTCCTCCGAATTTACGACGTCATGTGGTGGTAAATACAGGTTGCAAATAGTGATCAAACAGGTTACATGAATTTTCACTGCTACAGCTTGTAATGTAGTTCTTAGTGGATGTTCTGTACTAGAATATGAGTTTGATGTGAATATACAAACTCCTCCAGATACAGACGCATCACCACCATTATCCTTTCTAAAGCTTTGAAACCCACGCATTTTGGTGTTAACAGTGGGCTTCAGGAATGTTTCCTGGAGAGCCACACATGCGGGGTTGTAGCGAGAGATAACAGAGTTGACGTCGTCTATTCGAGAACGGAAACCTTGACAATTCCATGAAACAAAGGAAGTCATTAATGGGATGAATGTTATTCACCAGCAGTGCTCATCTGAGTTTCTGATGAATCCTCAAAACTATCTCTATCTGAGGGATAGAGTTTAACAGTATCTTCCTCCAACGCTAGCCTCGCTTTTCTTTCTGTCAAGGAAGACCTACGAATGCCAAGTTTTAATTTTTTTGCTTGAGATGCTCTTGATTTTGCAAGAGTCAGTTTGTGTACAGTGGTTGAAGATTTTGTATCATTTGGTTTGGGAGATTGTTTTGTTGAAGGCTCTGAAATACAATCAGTTTGTGTGCAGCAAGACCGAGTTACTTTCTTAGTAGCAGTCGCATAGCTGATACCTGGCTGTGGTGTACGTGCGGCGACAATTCGCCGAGCCTCGGATATGACACACTATTTTTGATTTTAACGGTAGTAATTTCCTTTTCCAACTGCCATGATGGGCAAGATCGTGAATAGGCAGGATGGTCCCCTTTGCAGTTGACACAAACCTCCTTAGCATTGCAGGTAACACTATCGTGGCCAACGTCAGCACAACGGGCACATGTAGGTTTACCTCTGCAAGCTATTTTTGAATGACCAAATCGTTGGCATTGAAAGCAGCGAAGCGGATTTGGTATATAGGGTCTTACAGAGCATCGCATATAGGCAACTTTAATATGTTGTGGTAAATCAGGTGTTGAAAATGTCAAAATCAGATGTTTTGTGTTGATAGAAACACCATCTCGTTTAAGAGTTATCCGTTTGACACCACAGACTTTTTGAGATATTAAATTTTCCAATATTTCGTCTGTAGACGTATATATCAAATCCGCTGCAGAAATTACTCCCTTGGAAAAGTTTAATGTTGTATGAGGTTGAACGACAACATCCACATTTCCAATTGATTTTAGTGACTGTATAAGTATTGCTTGCCTTTCGGAAGCAATCTCAACTAAAATATCCCCAGTTCTTAGTCTTCTAATATTTTTTACTTCACCTACACAAGATGAAATACTCTTTTCAATGAGAAAAGGTGATACAAATTGGAAAGAACCTCCTTCAGTTCTTTTAACTATGAAATATTTAGCGTTCATCATGGACAATTGTTGCTCCAAAGGGAGGAAAGAATTAATAGAAATATTCATGTAGAATATCATAAAATTCAGGGACTAGACGGCACCACCCACCACGGAGCCCTACGAGGGGATACAGGTTATTGTACCAGTGCTATTCAGTCCCTATAGCTCACGGTACATCCCTGAAGTGGACTCCACCCTTAACGAGTCACCCAGTAGATGTACCGATCGCTTGATCCATAAAGCCGATTGATGTGCTGAGGACCACAACACACCTCCCGTTTACCTGAAGCAGAGGCCAAAGCAATGTGTTGGTCTCAGGAGGCCTCAATTACCAGGATCCTCCTTTCCAGGGACACGGGTCTCCACGCACGGCAAACACGTGGGTGATTTAGTCCTCAAGAGTAGCTAATAGCAACAGAGCGGCGAAAGCTACTCAAGGGGAGCCCTCAACCTCTTTCGATGTAACCACAACGAGGGAGAAAAGGAAGGAAAAGCAGAAGAGTAGATGAGAGAAGAAAATATAGAAGAGGAAAGATCACTAGGGTACCTCGGGATTGTGACACCCGTGTTTACCTAAAGAAGGTAAACCCCCTGAGGGGACGCTAACTATTCAGCTGCCAGCTCTGCGATGGCAGAAGTGAAGGATAACATATAGCCAAATCAAGAGAATGAAATGTTCTAATGGGTAAATGGAAGTAGGTATTCTCGTCACTATTCATCAAACATAGGCAATTGTCAATAATAAACCTTCTATCTGACAACTCAAGTAGAATTTGTATCACTACTCCCCCACAAAGAATTATAGTCGCTAAAGTCACCTAGCAAGAGAAATGGTGTAGGCAGCTGATCTATTAATGAATCGAGTTCCTCTTGGCGGATGACATGTGGTGGTAAATATAAACTGGACTGTTAATAAGCATAAAGTATGAATTCTTGCAGCTACAGCCTGTAGAGTAGTATTCAATGG
This sequence comes from Latrodectus elegans, assembly GCA_030067965.1. Lineage (NCBI taxonomy): Eukaryota > Metazoa > Arthropoda > Arachnida > Araneae > Theridiidae > Latrodectus > Latrodectus elegans. The sequence continues at coordinate 44,451,357 of CM057815.1, forward strand.
ATGGGCAGTGTTGGGGAAAGTATTAGGGAAAATTATTGCATGTTAATATACAAACACCTCCAGACACTGCTCCATCATCACCAGTCTTTTCTAAGGCTTTTAAACCCACACATAGTGAAACTATTGCTGAACTTCAAGAATGTTTTCTGAAGGTCAACACATTTGGGGTTATAGGCTGAAATTATTGACTTGATGTCATCATGATGGGAAGGCAAACCAAGACACAAAGGAAGTCACTATTCAAATAGAAAAGGTCCTTTTTTGGGGCTGGAACTGAAGTCTTCTAGCATGTCTTTGAACATTGTGTCATCGTCTGAGGGGTGCAGAGAGACTGATTCAGACTCCATATAAGAGAAAGCCTTATGGGTGGATAAAGAAGGTTCTTTTACACCTTCTTTTGCAATTTTTAATTTCATTGATTTTTTGCTTCTCGATTTAGCAAAAGGAGTCCTTCTAGTGAATATCGGAGTTTTTGTAAATTTTGGCTTTGCAGATATCTGGGGTAATCTAACCGGCAAAGGAGAAAAGGTTTCAGTTTGTATGCTTCTCGATTTAGTGACCTTTTGGTCACTAAATCGAGCTATGACATAACTTATTCTTGAATGTGGCGTACAAGTTGTAACTTCTCATCTTGACTCAGGATAGGATAATTTTTTAGTAACCATTAAAGTGGTTATTTCTTTTTCCAGTATCCATTGTGGACAACTTTGAGAATAGGAGTGGTGGTCACCATGACAGTTGACACACCTGTCCTTTGCAGTGCAGTTCGTACTATCGTGGCCAACTGCTGCACAATGAGCGCAATTCAGTTTGTCACAGCAAGTCGCTTTGGAGTGACCAAATCTCTGGCACTAGAAACAACCCAAAGGATTTGGAATAAATGGCCTGATGGATAAAAAGCATAGGAAGAACTATTAGAACCATAGCATAGGAAGAACTATTTTTCAATAAAATTTTTTTCAAATTTCGAGACCTAACCACACCACCGAGTCCAACAAGAGGATGCAGACCAGCTGCAGCAGTGCTAGCCTAGTCCTATACGCTCACAGTACATCCTTCAAATGGCCTCCATCCTTAACGAGTCATCCAGTAGATGTACTGATCACGATCTATAAAGCAGCTGATTGATGTGCTGAGGACCACAACACACCTCTTGTTTACCTGAAGCAGAGGCCAAAGTAATGTTTTGGTCTCTGAGGGCCTCAATTACCAGGACCTTCCTTTCCAAGGACATGGGTCTCCATGCATGACAAACACATGGGTGATTTAGTCCCCAAGAGGAGCTAATAGCAACAGAACAGCGAAAGCTATTCAAGTGGAGCCTTCAACCTCTTTCGAGGCAACCACACCAAGGGAGAAAAGGAAGAGTTGAGGAGAGAGGAAAAGAAAGAAGAAGACAGATCACTGGGGTACCTCGTGATTCTGATATCCGTGTTTACCTAAAGAAGGTAAAACCCCTGAGGGGTTGAAAGCCATAGAGTCAAAAAGTTATCTGTAAAATGACAAAAAAATTGTAAATAGCAGAAAAGGTGAAAAGGTATTGATTAAAATATAAAATTGTTTAAAAATTTCTAAAAATGTGACAAATTGTATTATTAATTGTAATTTTTTTACAGCCCATAATTCATTAAAATTTTCAAAATTAAAGTTCTCTTAGGTTGGGAAAAAAAATAATGGCTAAGTACACACTTTATATATTACTAAATATTATTAATATGAAATTTTATACTTTGAACACAAAATGTCATTGCATGGTGTCATGCATTGGAAAAATTGCTTCAACAGAAGAATAATGTGGATTGTAGTTAACTTTCTTAAAACATAACTGATTTATTTATATGGTATTCACTGTACTTTAATAACAAATGTATCAAAAGTAATTCTTCTGTTGATGCATATTTAATATATATTTCTATGATTAACATATTCTATAGAATTCATATTATTTTCCTCAAGATTCTGTCCATAACTATAAAATAAACAAATTGGAACTTTTCCTTAGAAATAAGTTAATTTGCTTAGTCCATATATTTATTGTTTAAAATAAAATTATAAGTGCAAATAACATTCATTTTTTACAAAGCATCATTAAAAATATGTACTTAAATATGCTTTCCAGTAATTTTGGCTTATAATAATCTGCTCCTGATATGCATTAATTTTTACAGGAGCTGATTATTATAAGCCTAAAATCAAATTAATAAATTGTATGCATTAAATACTAAATGGAGACTTATAGATTGCTTATGCAAAATTTATTAATCATAATGAACTATATGCATTAACTAATACATAATTTATGTTATATAAACATAGGCAACTACATAGTACAGCAAAACAAAATGAATAAAGTGCGATTGTACTTACTTACAAATCTTTTCGAGCTACAAATTTTAAATAACTTGTTAATTAATAAGGCTTCTTATTTGTTGCCTCCAATCTAGTTAGTAGCTTTGTGTTATGGGGTCTTAATGCACATGGAATATTTTCCCACCTTTTTCTTGATTCAATCACTGAAAAAAAAACATAAGAAATATTTTGCTAAAGTTAAATCACATCATTATAATACACTTATTAATTATTTGATATAAACAATTTTAGTAATATTATATAAGTATATATTTCATAGTTTTATGAAAGAAGGCATATAAAGTTTGAAATAGCTCTCAACAGATAAACATTGAATTTTTTAAATATAATGATTATTTTAAATAATATAATTTTACATTAAAAATAATAGTTTGGAAACATCTAAGCATGTTTAAAATTAAATTGATAAGACTTACATAAAATTTATACAAGTATGTATAGTTAAACACAAAAAATCGATTAAACTTTTGCAGGTAAACTTCACATTTATACAAATTTCATAAAAATTTTATATATTTTTGTAAATTCTTAGAAATAAGAGAACTAGAAATAATCTTAAAACATAGAATAAAAAAGTTATTAGGATATTTCATTTCATTGGATATTTCCATCCATACATTATTTTTATTTGAATATTGACTAAATACATTATTGAATACTGGAAATGTCTTCACTGCATCAATAAAACCAATACTGAAGTTTACATCATTCTTCATAAGCACAAAATAGAAATCCATGTTATATAGAACTAAAACAAAAATATTGAAATAAAACACGCAAACAGCAATCAATAAAGCAGTAAGCTACAAATTGTATGTATCTGCTGCTTTAGTGATAATTAACCATTTATTATAAACACTGAAGAAAATCTTACAAGCCATTACAGGTTTAGCACAATTTTCATACTGAATGCTGTGCAGTTAACATACCAATTTAATTACATCACTTTGTACAAAAACCAGTTTTCAAAATCCTGATCATGCTCAAATTTAAAGTTTGAATATCATTATCTCACACTATTTTAGGTTTTAAATACCAAAATTTAGAAAAAACTTCAATACAATTACTTACTACAGAAATATTACAGCTAATAACTGGAAACTAATTTCACAAAGATTTCATAAGCATTGAGTACAAAATAAATTAACTCTAAATATCAATACTGCCATTCCTACTAATTCAATAAAATATACAAAATCAATTTTTTTCATTACTTTCTTTTAATGAATAACATTATTAGTGCATAACAACACATTAAAAATATACAGTGCATAACAATACAAAACACATTTAACTGCACTATAAATCTAAATCAATTATGTAAATAACATTTTTATGAAAATTTTATTTTAATTAACAAGGCATTTGCAGACACTTTACAAAAAGAACAGTATCAGTGCAGTCTAGCCTGGCACCAAGCAATAAAGCTAACACTACTTTCTCACAAATATGAATATGACTTTAATTCCCTTTAAAAAAAAAAACTTCATTTTTCATTTCACAACTTCAAACACAAACGTTTCAAGTATAAATGTGAAATAAATTCAATGAATAAGAAAAGCTTGAACACAACAGGTTACATCATAAAATTGGCCGAATTCATTCTGAAACAGTAATATACAGGTTTGGGACCTGTACTGACACATAAAATTTAATCAAATACAACTCCTATGTGTGTGGGCATCACACAGAAATGTAACTTTCATATAAACTGATCTTCTTGCCTACAACTGGCCTAATGAGCAGACGGTTTTAAGTTTTTCAAGTTGGTAACACAAGGGATTTAAGAGATGTGTCTTAGCAAATTTATCAACATTTTCTATACCCCATGAACTGTAGCTATGGGAAAGTAAAAATGGCTGAAGATAAAAAATACTCTAAAAATAAAAATTGAATTAATTGTCAATCAATGACTATTTTTTGCACAAAAAGACTAATTAGACTGGAACCTCCAGCTTAAAGTGGATTTGGAACAACTACAAATATTCATATGGGATTTGAAACCACAAACTGTTAAATTAAAGGCTAGATTGTTAACTCTTCAGCAGCAAGATCAGCTATAAAAATAATAAAAATGCTTCTTATATAGTGTTCAATATCTGAAGCTGTAGAGTGAACTTAGAATCAAAGTATATTATCATTTAGCAATTAATGGAGAAAGCAAAATTATTTTCAGGTCACCAAAGTTTTTTGGAGAGTCAAGTAGACAGCAAAGAAATTTGACATTTTTTCAAAAATATCTGGATGAAAAAAATATTTGGGGTCCTAAATTTTTTAAAGTAGAAAAACTACAAGTGCAAATATTTAACTGATTATTTAGTTATAGCTAATAAATTACTTCATAAAAAATTAAATGTTTGCAATTTCATTTTTGATGCTTGGTATACCAAATATTTCTTATTTTACAAATTCCAAACATTAGTGCTTAAGCCAATGGTTCATGGGTTCTCCAATACTTCTTGAAAATGTCCTCATAGTGAGAAAATACTACACAATTATTTAAATGTTCAAAAATTATTGGTTGATTACTCACACAAAACACAATTTGAAGAATCCACCATGGCTTCAGTATACCAAATATACACAAGTATTTTCACACATGTAATACAAAGATATAGTAGAAGTACAATTATTCAAAGCAAAATAGGATCAGACCCTAATCAGATAATCAAAAATTTGGTAAATTAGATTTCTTCGAAAAAAGGTTTAATTTTAATTAACTTTTGTATGTCAAAAATAGGTGGAAAGCATCATATTTTTAAAGAAAAATAATTTTTAATCTATTGAATGATAGAGCAACACTTTCACTTGTTAAGATATTTAAAAGTTTTGTACATTACTACAGAGTGTCTATCCAGTTCTGTTACTGAAAGTTATTACTTGCCAAATATTTCAATCAAAGTAAGTTGTTTCAATGACTTCTATTTTCAAGCAGCGAAGTCACACATCCACCTGACAGAGAGAATTTGCATGTGGTCCCACTCAGGCTGATGCTCCATCCACTTCAAAGCCACCAAATGTGTCACTAGCTGATAGTCTTGTGTCTTCTTCAATTTGGACTTCAAAGTCATCTTCCTCAACATTTTTAATTTGCTTACCATCATTTGCAATTCAAAATCTAGGGTCTGACTCATCCATTCTCCTATATCTTTAGCACTAACTTCTGAACACACAGGAATTTTCAAAAGAATGCTTTTGAATTCCTCAAAAGAAAAGAAATTTTCATCTTCTTTTTCTCTTACCTTTTATTTTCTCTTTTTCCTTGTTATTCTTCTCCTCTTCAGTATAATTTATTTTACTGAAATTTTGAAAGCTATTCAGAGAGACAGAGTATAGATGATTAGAGTTATACTGTAATTTGTTTTATTAAGTTCAATTATCTGAAAGAACATTCAGCACTTTGTGCAATAACTAACAACATAAAGAAAATGTAAACATTAACATAGTTCACACACAAATAACTCAATATAATTGGTATTCAATTTGCATAGTACACATACACAATCTGTTTATTATTTGAATTTCAATCATTTGAAACAAAATTCTGTAATAAACTAATTTCTTAGATTTATATATAAGTAATTAATTTAATATTAGAACTAATATTTGATATATTTTTATATATTTTATTTGTATAATAACCGCATCAATTAATTTTAAAAAATTAACATCTGAATTCCTATACCACAGATTTTCTATAATTTCATCTTCTTCTATTCTGGAATATATTGTTCTTTTTTTAATTTGCTTTGCTTAAAATATGTTTTAAATTTTTCCTTAAATTTTGAATTTCAGTTTTTATTTTAAAGATTAAAATAAAAACTTAATTAAATAATTCTTTTTGCTTTAAATAGTATGATAGTGTCAATTTTATGTATTAAATGGAAACCAAAATATTAAACATAAAATCCATGGTAATTTGTACACAATCAAATAAATTTTTAATTTTGGATATTGCTACATTATTATTTAAATAAATAAATTCTAGAGCAATATAAATTTGTTTTAACTGTGTATTTATTACCTTTATTGAATTTATTCACAATTACTGAACTTACTAGTTTACTGAAAATATAGGCAAGATTAGTTAACAAAATAAATGACATGAATGTCATTCATTTTCAGGATAACATGTTCTCAATTGATCGAAGAGAAAACTTATAATTATAAATATTATTACATAAGTGGGCATATGAGATTCACTTGTAATTTCTTACTAAAAGTGTGCTTGACATAGAAGAGCAATTTCTTAAAATATTTCTATTAGGTGCAACAGTGGAAGTTCCATATTTGAATTGCACACCACTCAGCAACATTACCACTAGGAGAGTGGGCTTTAGAATTTCAAAAAGGAAGAATTTAATGTTATTTTTTAAAGTTTAATAAAGATGATTCCATGAATATGAGAAGAGTGCTCTCAATGTGGTAACTTTTTCACTTTTCCAATGAAAGTTTGATCGCAATCTAATGAGACAACAAGGAATAATATGTAAGTTGATTACATAATTAAATTACTGCATAAAAATCTTCTGTGCTTAAGTACAATAAGCACAGAAGATTGTAATAAGTGTATAAAAAAGAAATTTATAATCAGGTAACATAAAGAAAAATAATTATACTTTCAAATCACTCACAGTAAAATAATTCATATATATTCAAAATGGCAACTTCAATTTAGACTCAAAATAAACATAATTTTTAATACCTTTATTATAAATTTATAATAAATTTAATTTTATTTGAAGTCTTATTTCAAATTTCTTTATTCAAAATTTACATTTTAAAACTTCAAGCTTACTTTGTTTAAATCTTTTAAAATTTACATAGTTTGGAAAATAGAATTTAAAAAGAATGTACTACCCAGATGAATTCTTCTTACTAATCACATCTTAAGATACAAGGGTTTCAAATATATATGTAATGCTGTTCATTTAATGTAAGAAATTTTAATATTTAAAATAATAATTTTTAAGAAGCAAATTTATAATATGAAATAGATTTTTTGTACAATTGAATTATATTTATAAAAAGTGTTAAATTAGTTTATAACAAACATTTCTTAGCATAATAGTTTATCAAAACAAAATTATTTCTTAAGTAACTTATTATATTTAAAATTACAGTGCATATGTTTACATAACACCATGATTGCCATTTTTCAAATATCAACATCTTTCCCAATTTTTATTTACTTTTCAATTCTCATTAAGTAGAAGCTGGCAGTTAAAGGCTTGATAATTAATATTGGATTAGCTAGTGAAGAATTTTGTTCTAAGATTAAAACCAAAAAAAGATTTTCTATGGAAAAAGGCGGCCTGCTAAAAATGCATATAAATATTGCTCTAATTTTTATTTCTCATTCAGGTTGGTTCTTTAATTTAAGAAATTTATAACTATTAACATATAAGAAATAAAATATTTTAATTTACTTGTTTCTCATTTATTATCGAAGGTATAAGTTCCTAATTTGTAACAATTTATTAACAGCACTCAGAGTATAAACTATCCTCAAAAACATTTTTAAAAAAAACCTTCCAAGTGCTGTATTCTTGAATACTTCTAACGTAGGAGAGAGAGGCATTACCCGCCGGTTAAGCATGTCAGATTATTAGTTAAACAACATTTTCCTTCTATAATTCCGGTTTTATATACTTAATAAAATTATGACAGGTTTCAATAATTCAAATTAACGCCATCAAGAATCTACAATAAATATTTTAGTTGAGTTTACATTTTAAAAAATCATAGAACAGCTATGTGTGATTTGGTTTATTTATTTGTTTTCTTTTCTGACTATCGAATTTTATCGAAATGAAGCTTATAAATACAGCCAACCGCCTTATAATATGGACTCACGATCAATCAATGTAGTCGACACCTGAGCTACGTTCCATTCAAAATTGCATTAACATATTAATTGAGAAATATCGTTGATAATGAATATTGTAGAAGTAACTAATCTTTATAGCGCTAAACTGGATTACTTATTCTAAGCTAAAAACGGAGAATTGTTTGTCATAATTAGTAAACAATAATTTATGATATACCTGATATTAACAACTAAGAATGCATTTAGCTTGAACAATTAACATACTCTGGTGACCACCCAAATTACAGCACCAAGAAGGACAGAAGATATCATAACAAAATTTACTTTGTATTTAACATGTGGACCAAGTATCTGATGATTAAATTTATAGACTTCTATGAATTGTAATTCCTGCCAAAATCAGTGGCCAGAGTAGCTGCCATTGTTGGAAATCAACGCTGATACACGCCTCGGTATTAACCCAAAGCAACTTTGGATGTGTACTTGGGATTCAGCAGACCAAGGAGCTTCCAAGAGTTGTCAAATTGATTTGGTCTGGCAGTTAAGGATATAATCTGGGTCAATCGTTGAGCAACCATGGACTACATGTTTTCCATCGGTAAAATATCCGGGAAGCGAGTCGGCCAGGGAAACAATTCATTCTGGCGATTAATGAAGAACACTTGGATAATGCGTGCCACATGTGGTCGTGCATTATCCTTTTGAAATATGGCTGTCGGCAAGCCCTGAAGGTAAGGAAAAACAACTGACTCCAACACCTCGAAGATATAGCGATGGGCTATTTAAAGTACCGGCAATAAAATACTAGAAAAGTGTGAGAGTGATATCTAATACCACCCAATACCGTAATATCCGGTGCAGTGTACTGCTGTTCAGCATCTTCTCTTCACGATATTTCCAGATTCGAATACGACCATCGTGGTGTTGCAGGCAAAAACATGACTAGTCAGTAAAAACAATTTCATTCCATTCTGCAGTTCATATCCTTCTTTCAACGCACCATTGGCGTCGGAGACGTTTGTGGCTCTGCGTTAAGGGTAGATGAAGCAATGGACATCTTGTGGGCAGACTACTCTGCTGTAAACAGCGTCGAATGATATTCGCAGACACTGGATGATGCATTACAGACAGAATGTGATGTGCTATGGTTAGTGATGTGGCTGAGCGATCTGTTACTGCCATGCTCACAATTTGCCTGTCATCACGTGATGGGGTGCACTGGGGTGTATGCGATCGAACACGTTGGTCCGTCGTGCGCCTCCTGCACCCAACGATCAAATATGCGCACTGCAATTGTTTGGTTTCGTCCAACACGACTACTGATTTCCCTAAAAGATGAATCACAATCTCGGTAGGCCACTATCCTTCATCGGTCAAACTTGGATACTTAATTAAAAAAAGATCGAAGTTTTCTACGAGGAATTAATGATTTTTTTTCGAAAAACCACAAGAAAAACACAATTGCCGAATATTAAATCGTCGAAATCTTCAAGCCTTAAACATCTCTTTAAAGTGGTACCACAGGCACGTGTGATATACGTCTGCAAAATTTTGACTTATAGTTAGTCTGCGCTGAAATTCTAATAATTTCATGTCTCACCTCCGCTAATGCATTTTGTTAATTTAATGTTATTTGCATGCTTCCTTAAAGGTGTCGTATTTACAATAACCAGTAGTGGAGATGCACTGCCTGACATTAAAAATGCAACACCAAGAAGGAGTGGCCAAACAATTTTGCATATTACAGAGGAGATGCACTTTACAGAGCTATGGAAATCATGTGAAATGGGCAGATCTCCACCCCATGTAGGATAAGATATAAAGAAAGGAACAAGCAAAGTAGGCAATATTCGCGCCATTATTGGTGCTTAGGAAAATAATTGTTTGTCTTAGGAAAATAATTGATTGTTCTTGTCGCAAAGGACGCCTGTAATTGCAGAGAATGTTAGATTACTGTCGATGGAGTCAGTTCCAGCAGACAGATGAGTTTACGAGGGGCATAATGATCCGACTACGGAGGGCAGGTTGTCCTTAAAACAAATCGCAATTGGCAGACACTTGGATGCATTCACAGTGCGGCGGCTGACGCGAATATAGTTAGAACTGTCGAACGTTTGCTGGATGTCGGTGTAGCACGCGTGGATAGACGCTCCAAACGGAAGATGGTGGTAGCCCCGTAAAGTATGATTACCGGAATTCTGCGCCATATGCAAGTCACCCTGGATGCTTCCATATCAATTAGAACGATTTGCTTGTCAATTGGTTCGTGAAGACCGTTAAAAGGAATGTCATTGACCCCACAGGATAGACGCACACGTCTAGAATGGTGCCAGATTAGAGTAATGGGTACGACGGAGTGGCTTAGGATAGGCTTCTAAGATGAGTCACGTTTTTCTTTCTTCAATGATAGTCGTCATGAAAGTGTGTGGCGTCGACGTGGAGACAGGTACAAACTGCAGCAATTGCGAAACACCCCACAGATGACAACGTAGTATAATGGTTTGGGGCGCCATTGCATACAATTGCAGGTGATTATTAGTTCACATTCAAGGCATATTGAAAACACAATATTACGTGGAGGATATGTTGCGGCCGGTGATAATCCCTTGCCTTCAGGGAGAGCCCAATGACCTTAATCAGCGTTATAACGCCCGACCACACATTGCTCGGATTGGCCAACATGCCCGGCAAGATGCATAGCTACTTCCCTGGCCACCATGAACGTCATATCTCTCACCAATCGAACATGTTTGGGATATAAATGGTCGTTTTTGTACAGATTATACCACTACCTCCTTCAGAAGACGCATTTTGGCAAATGGGTGACAGGGAACGGAAAACCATTTCTGATGACGCCATTAGTAATTACTTTGACTCCGTGCCTAGACTAAAGATATAATATTTCTGGAAATTTTGAACCATGGGAATTCACTCGGGAATTTCGGGAATAAACCAGGAATATTGGAAATTTTGAGGGAATAATTTAACCAAACATGTCTTGTTTAATGGACTATTTTGACTTATAATAAATGAGAAAAGGTAAAGTTAATGACGCTAATCTGTAAAAAATGTTTGTTCTGTCTTCTAGTAATGAATATAATTAGTGTTGTGTACTGATAAAAACAAATTATATTTTTAGGACAGTGAAATTAATTATTACATTTTCATATTTCGGTCCTTATTGAGAATTTTCATATGAAAAGAACGATAAAATTATTTTCTAAAAATTATTTTTAGAAGATTTTTTACGTTGGTCATTAACGCAAAATTGTTTTTTTTCACTGAAAAAACTTATTATTAACGTAATTAATAGCAGAAATAATAAAATTTGGGAATTTAATTTATTTAAGGAATGTCTGATAAAGAAATACTTCAAAACTTTTTAAAGCATCTGGAAAATTTCAGAACTTTAGAGGCCCTTCGAAATTTAAACTTACCAAGGGGACAAATCGGGTATATTCCCGGAAATAAACCCAGTTTTTTCCCTCCTTTACAACACTAGCCTAGACGTATGGCTTCATTCAAAAGTGGTCCTACAACTTACTCATCTGATCTTATTCTATACTCATCATTATCCCCATAATTTTGAATTAAGATAACTTATTTTTCATTGCTGTCTCTCTCTGTTTGCAAAATTTCGTCACTTTCTGAGCTCCTAAGGGAATTTACCTTTATTAAGTAAATACGGGTGTTATTATAATGTGGTACCTTAGTGATCTGGTCTTTACTTTAATTTCTTCTCTCCTCAACTCCTATTTTCCATCCTTGTGGTTGCCTCGTTAGTGATTGAGGGCTACCTTTGAGTAGTTATCACCGCTATTTTGCTATTAGCTCATATTGAGGACTAAATCACCTACGTGTGTGCTGTGCGTGGAGACCCGTGTCCCTGAAAAGGAGGTTTCTGGTAAGCGAGACCCCCAGATACCAACACATTACTTTAGTCTCTGCTTCAGGTGTGCTGTGCTCATCAGCATATCAATCGGCCTTATGGATCAAGCGATCGGTACATCTACTGGGTAACTCGTTAAGAGTGGAGGCCATCTAAGGGATGTACTGTGAGCGCATTGGACCTGGTTTGCACTGGTGCAAGTAGTCTGCATCCTCTTGTTGGACTCGGTGGCGGGTGGTGCGGTCTGGTCCCGAAATTTTATAATATATTATGGAAAACAGAAAATCTTCTTTTCTTACGCGGGGGTGGTTATTGTTCAATATTGAAACAAAATTCTTTGTTATTAAAAGAAAGGAGGGAAATTTTCAAAATACATCCTCCTTCTTCATTTAGAAAGGAATATCGGAATCAATATGGGAATTAAAAAGTATTAAGAAATGCTTTCTGGTGACATGTTGGTGGAAGTTGCCGATGCCACTCCGCTGCCACCATCAGTGATAATCACTTTCTGGCAAACATAGAGTAACATTTTTGCAGCATGGTAACTTGAATTTTTCACGTGGTGTCGTGTCCATGAGGGATTTATAAAATATGTCAACGGCTGAGATCCTGGAAAATTCACAAGATCAAAAGGTCTGTGGAGTTGAACGCGTCAGATTCAGAGGTATGGAAAAGTTTATAGACACTAAGCACCTCATTCTGACTTTTTCGATTCCAGATCTTCCTCAAAATATCAAAGCTGAGTATATAAATTTACCCATTTGGCCATTTATTCTGAATCCATTGCGGTGTTTCAAATGCCAACGTTTTGGACACTCGAGAAATGCTTGCAAAGGCAAACCAACCTGCTCTCACTGAGCGGGGGTTGGGCACGATAGCTCGAGCTGCACAGTGAAGGGGAGTTGTGTCAAACGTCATGGTGGACAGCCCTTTTATTCTAGAAGTTGTCCTCTGTGGGTATTTGCGAAAGAAGTCACCACGTTGAAAATAAATGTTTATATCCAGAGGCACGAATAGAAGTTAACTCTCGTACGCCGCAATTTGATATTATCTATGCAAGTACTGCAAAAAAAGTCACCAGAACAGCTTCCACGCAAACAGGAGTAATTTCATTTCCCCTTGTTCGATTACCTACAACACCAAAGCTAAAATCAATCTCAACCACAATTAATAAAAGAAAATATCCTTTGACTTCATCAAAAGTCATGAAAGCTTGCATATTAAAATCCTTAAAGGTTTGCGTTCACACAATGATGATTCTTATTCACCCTCCATATCCACCAGTAAAGCCTTATCCCTGGAATCTGATGCTATTTCTTTACATCCCTCAGAAGACGACTTTTCGCTCCAGGAGATGTCAAAGGACATTATTTCCAGCGAAAGGAGCTTTTCAAATTAAAAAATAACTTCCTTTGTTTTTTGCAAATGCTATGGTTTGCGTTCACATCATGATGACATCCTTCAGCTGATAATTCAACATCTTTTGCACTTCCTGAAACTTTCCTGAAATCCAGCTATAGCTTTTCCACGATTAAGTTTAAAAGCTTTAGAAAAAACTATGGCGATGGTAGTGCAGGGTTTGAAGGTGTTTCAAATAATTTTACCAGGACTGCTCAACCATTTGAATACTACACTGCAGGCTATAGCTATACTAGTTAATACGGCATACTTGTTGACAGTCAGTAGTTTGTATTTGCCCCCACATGATGTGGAACTTGGGATCCACCAAGAGGAACTTGATGCAATAATAGATCAGCTGCCTACAATATTTCTGCTATTACGTGATTTTAACGGACATAATTCTTTGTGGTGAAGTAATGATACTAATTCTCACGGTTGGCAAATAGAGCAGTTTATTTCAGACAACAGTCTCTTTCTGCTTAATATCGAAGAAAAGAAATATTTCCATGTATCCACGAGAATATTTCATTGTCGATTTAGCCATTATGTTTGCCTTACTTCTGTCATTGATGAAATTTACTGTAGGAAATGATCTTTACAATAGTGATCATTTTCCTATGGTCATCTCCCAGACTCAAGGTAGCAGTGTAAGACAAGGCTTACCTACCTATGTGTACATTCTGATTACACCATTGGTAGTCGTTGGGGAGAAAATAGTTTTGATCGAAGAAATTGATGATGCCATTTTTAAGATCACACAAACTATTATCAATGACGCTGATGAATCGATACCTAAGAGTTTCCCTACACCACTGAGGCGTCACAAACCTTTTTTGAATAATGAATGTCAAAACATCTATAAGAAGCAGAGGAAGTTATGGGAGTTATTTATAAGATACCCCATAACGGAAAAATTTATACCCTTCAAGAAAGCAAAAGCAATAGCTTTCAGAGCTTGTCGTCGAAGTCAGAAGGAATTTTGAATTAACATTGTATCCTCACTCACTCTGTATCCTCAATTAACACATCCAGTAATCAGTTGTGGAGAAACGTGAAAACAGCCAACGGAATTTAAAAGGGATTTTCTTTTCCAGTTTTGAAATAAAATTTCTGGGAAATTTTCTTCCCCATGTTCTTTATTTATTGAAGAAGTGCGAATGATCTTTCTATATCTTCAAGGTGCTTTGGAATACATCTTGGGGTGCTGGTTGCACATCAGCGACTTGTAAATACTACTTACTTATTTCATCTCGTATTGATTATGAGTGTATTGTATATGAATACTGTTCATCACTCTGCTTTGAGAATGTGTTCAGGCGTATTCCGAACATCACCCGTCAAGAGTCTATGTGCAATTTGTCAACAACTGCCTTTTGACTTGAGATGAATGCAGATGTCTGTTAATTACTATGTAAAAATTATGTCTGACCCTCATTATCCTTTATGCTTCATTACTACAACACTTGCATTTATGAGGCTGTATAATGCTCGGTCAAACAGAATTCCACCTTTTCTGACACGAACAAATCCTAGGCTTTTATTATCTGACCTATGTGATGTCCCGTACGGCAAAATAGACTTTTTGTTACATCACCTTAGTATGATTCACATATTTGAAATCATAAATTCTTTGTCATTATTGAAAATCAGACAGCACAACTACTATTTTCCAACAGTTGTATACCTAAAATCGCTGTTAATATGCCACGTAGACAGCAATGTTCACCGATGGATTTAAATCTTCTGGACATATTGGTTGTGCTGTAGTTATTGAAGACAAAACTCTTAGCTATAGCTTCCACTCGTCTTGTTCCATCTTTTCTGCTGAGGCAACAGCGATTTGCCAAGCTCTTCAGTAGATAAATAACAGTGTTACTTCCAAATATTGTGTATACACTGACAGTTTGGGTGTGTTGGAAGCTTTGCAGAACAGTAGTTTTGATTGTCATCTCATTGTGTCTAGAATTTTCCGAGCATTATATTCATTTCCTGGCAACGGATGTGATATCATATTCTGTTGTATCCCAATCCACGTAGGTTTCGATTGCAATGAGAGGGCTGATGCATCTGCGAAATCAGCATCCAGCCCATCTCATGCATCCATTCCATGTTATAATACCTGGTTACCTCAAATTTCCCCCTTTACTTCTTTCCCTTTTTTTGCTTTCCTTTCCTTTTTCTCCATTGAGACTGTTTTTTAAAGAATTGAAGGTTCCTCTTGAGACATTATAAGCTCAAGCTATTTTCAAGATGATTAAATCAGCCACGTTATTAATTAAAATGGATATCTGTATCTCACGAAAAGAGAAATCGTGATAATTTAGCCTCGGAGACCAATAAATCACTTTGGTATCTGCTTCGAATAAAAAAGTATGTTATGGTTTTTAGCATATCAATCAGCTTTATAGATCCTGTAATCGTGCATTAACTCAGTATCTGGTCAAGGATTGGCATCACTATAGAAGAGCACTGACAGCGTATAAAGCAGGGGTAGCCAACCTGTGGCTTTTGAAGGATTATTTGTGGCTCTTGAAAAAGATACCAGAGTTCCCTTTTCTTTTCTGTATTACTTGCCGATTCAATGCTTTCGCAGATTGTATTCAGATCCGGAAGAAAGGAACTCCTGGGTCACACGTTGATCTAATCTTGTTAACGTTATCTGTATAATTATGTAAATTAAAATTATTTGTTAAACTTATACTTCCTAATTAAATCAAGGATCTAAATATGTAATATCCGTTAATACTAAATTCTCTTATTCAGTAACTTTATATGGATTATTAAATCAGCTGTGACTTTAGTTATCATATTTCTTTGTACAGAAGCGATGATACACAGTTACAGGATGGACAAATAGATTAATTCATTTCTGATAACTGTATTAGTCTCTTAAACACCGAGGAGAAAAATTACTAGGTGAACAATCTACTTCCACGTTTTCTCGAGAACGTTTCATTCCCCTGATTTAATTATTTGTGACTGTAATTCAATTTATTAACGAAATGATCTCGATAACAGAAATCATATTTCTCACATTATCTCCATATTAGAGGTATAAAAATATGCAACAATGTTTCTCTACTACCGTGTACAATCGGATAGATTGGACAGTTGTCAAAATAAATTTATTGTTGCTTGAAAAGCTGGTAGTTCTCGAAATGATCTTTATTGCAAGCATTAATGTGGATTAATAAGCTCATTGTTATCAAAGTAGAATTACCTTATCTCCAAGCAAGACATAAGTTTGTTCATTTCTTCAAACAGGGTAACGTTCATAATAACCCGCTGATTTACATAAACAGCACATTTGTTTCTGTAGTCAATTAGGTACAATTTCTGAGAGGGATATTAGAGCAAAAGTTAGCTTTTTCCAAATGTTTTACATTTGCAAAAATAGTTTAAGCTAATGTTTAGTATTCTCACTTTTCTTTCAACAACATGATGTTTCCAATCGCATTTCACTTTTTCGAGTCTCCCTCTAGTCCAAAGTTTATATTTGATTTGTTGAAAACTATTATTAGATCTTGCAACGAATGCAGCTGTCTTTTAATAATTGTTTTAAAATTCGTCTGCCTCTCATCATTTTTTGCATTCAATACCATTTTAAAAATTGTATGATTGTAAAAATTATCCATTCAGTATCTCAACTATTCTCAGCTTTACCAGGTCGTATAAAGGATTGGTTGGTTGGTTGAGTTTTATGGCGCAAGGTCCAAAAGCGGACATGCTGCGCCAAAATTAAATTTTGCAGCAGATATTCATTTCTGCTTTAAATTACATTTCATTTACTTATTTTCGTTTTTTTTAGAAACCCAAGCAACATTAAAATTTTAAAAAACAAAAATCAGTGTATATATATATATTAAAATCCAGATTTAAAATACAAAAAAGAGGTTAAAAATCTATGTATAATTTTAAAAATTTATATAGTACAAATTAAATATAATGTAAAAAACCTATTTCCCTCAAAAAGGCGAATAGGTTCCTATGGTGTGGCTCCCCAAGCAAATCATACAAGGTTAAAATATCACAGTGAAAAAAGTGTAAACGTTGTTGGTTAAAATTATAACATGAAATTAAAATATGATAAACAGTGAATTGCTCATCACACGTTTCACAATAAGGATTTAATTCTTTAGAAACAAATGTCTATGTGTGAAACGTGTGTGTCCGATACGAAGGCGAGTTAATCTAACATCAGCACTTCGTAGTGGTAAAACTGATAATGATATGAGATATGGAAAAATGGCGCACAATTTGTTGGTGACCTGCATGCTTCAAAACTCCTAGAGGGAATAGACAAGATTTTTAACACACTTCCTCAAATCTGAAAGGGGGATGGATGATGGCATTGGAGTTGATACTGCTTTAGCAGCCGCATCTGCCTTTTCATTTCCCTCAAGACCTACGTGACCTGGGATCCAACAAAATTTGATATCATACCCCTTGCCAGCAAGGGAATCCAATATTTGATAAATCTTGGACACAACCGGGTGACATTGAATATTCGAATTTCCCAACGCTTCCAATACACTCAAGCTGTCAGTATACACGCAAAAGGAATAAGAATTTTCAAAACTCACGAGCTGAAGCGCTTTATAAATTGCAGTAGCTTCAGCTGTAGAAGATGGAGCAGGAAGCATGAAGGCTGTAATTATATGTATTATTGTTCATAACAATACCACAGCCGACATGTCCTGCAGTTTTTGAACCATCCTTGAATATTGGCGTGTAGGAAGAATCCTGACAGCGATGTGAATAATAGAGCTGTTGGAAAATTGCTGAGGTTGTGTCCAATTTTCTACAGTTGTCAAATGGATTATTTATCAATATTTGCGGATCATACCAAGGTGGATATGCTAATATGTCCGTTTTAATAAATCGGATATCACATAGGTCAAACAAGGATAAAAGCTTTTTTGTTCGAGTGAGGAAGGGTGAGATGCTGTATGGTCTAGCATCATATATCCTCTTTAGTGTAGGAGTAAGAGCAGAAGAATATAATGGGTGATGAGGGTCAGACATAATTTTACAATAGTAATTGAGAGACAGCTGCATACGTCGCATGTCTAAAAATAATTGTTGGCATATATCATAAAGACTTTGGACGGGTGATGTGCGGTTTGTTGGTTGGCTGGTTGGTTTTTAATGGTGCAAGGTCCAGATAAGGACAAGCTGCGCCAATCACAAGATATTATACCTCAGTTTTCTTTTCACCCATTAAAAGTATAAAATAGAAATATACTTAAAATGTACATTAAAAGTATAAAATAGAAATATAGTTAAAATATATATTAAAAGTATGTAAACGTACAATATACACATGTATAAAATTGAAAACTTGAATTTTGAATAAAATATTACTAAATTAGATAAAATTCATAAAACCTATGTCTTTTAAAAACGCAAATAGATTGCGATGGGGTGGTTCCCCAAGCAGATCTTCTAATGTTAAAATGTTACTGTTAAAATATCTAAAACGCTGATGGTTAAAATCTGGGCACACAATTAAAATATGATATACTGTGAATGGCTCATCACACTTTTCACACCATGGTTGGAGATCACTTAAGATCAAATGCTTGTGGGTGAAACGCGTGTGACCAATTCGAAGGCGAGTCTGCGCTTCGTGGAGATAAAACAGATAATGGAATGATGTATGAAAATATAGAATGGAATTTGTTGCTGACTTGCAGGTTCCAAGTTTCCTGCCAAACAGAATATAGGAAATGTTTCAATCCTTTTCTCATGTCCATTGATGGTATTGAAGGCAAAATAGAGTTAGCTGCAGATTTAGCGGCAGCATTAGCTTTCTCATTGCCATCTATTCCTATGTGGCTTGGTATCCAACAAAACAGTATCTCAAATCCCTTGTTAGTAACAGCATCAATTAATTTGAATATCTTAGACACAACTGGATGGCAGTTATAGTTGTTATTTCTCAAAGCTTTTAATACACTCATACTGTCAATGTACACACAGAAATTACGTTCATTTTTAGTTTGTAGCAGCTGAAGTGCTCGGTATATAGCCGTAGCCTCAGCGGTGAAGATGGAGCAGGATTTGTGAAGGCTATAACTGTAGGAGGTATCATCAAGATAAACTCCACAGCCAACTGATCCTGGACATTTGGATCCATCCGTAAATACTGGAGTGTACATAGTATATTGACAGCGATGGAATGAATAAATCTGTTGAAGAATAGCAGTATTTGTGTCTGATTTTTTATTAATTCCAAAGGGATTCAGCACAATAATGTGTGATTCATACCAAGGGGGATGTGCGAAAAGGTCGGTAAACTCCATTCGGACATCACTTAGGTCAGAAAGCAAAAAAAAAGATTTAATACATTAGAGAAATGGTGGAATGTTTGATGGTCTAGCATTATATAATCTCTTAAGCGCAGCACTTCGAATCGTGGAACGTAGGGGATGATGAGGAATGGATATGATTTTAGAATAATAATTAAGAGACAGCTGTATCCGCCGCAAGTCTAATGTGATTGTTGGCAGATTACATATAGACTATGGACGGGTGATGTACGAAATGCTCCACAGCAAATCCTTAAAGCAGAGTTTTGGACGGTGTCCAATCTACGTAAAATGGAAGATCAACCCGATCCATAAGCAACACAACCGTAGTCAATACAAGATAAAATGATTGATTGATAAATTCGGAGCAACGAAGTACGATCTGCACCCCAAAATGTATTACACAACACCTTGAGGATATTGAGCAATCGTTCGCACTTCTTCCGCAGATATTAAGTATGCGGTAGGAAAGTTAACTTCTTATCGAAAATTACCCCGAGGAATTTTATTTCATTCACCACAGGAATAGGTCTATTGCTTATGTGAAGCACAGGATCAGGATGAAGACTAGTTTTCCTACGAAAATGGACACAGCAATTCTTACTAGGAGATATACTAAGACCATTTCGTTCACACCAAGTGGTTAAATTGTTTACAGCTGCTTGCAATTGTCTCTCAATTATATTCGTGTTTGATCTTTGATATGAAATTTGCTAGTCATCAACATATAAATTACTATGAACAGAAGGTGGTAATTGATGAAGTATGTTATTGATGAAAAGGATAAAAAGTGTTACGCTTAAAACGCTACCTTAAGGGACACCCTCAGCTTGAGTAAAAGTATTGGAAATTGTACTTCATATACGTACTTTAAATAGCCTAGTAGCTAGAAAATTCTGTATAAATATTGGAAGATTACCCTTAAATCCAAGTTTATACATATTACGGAGAACACCATAACGCCACGTACGATCGTATGCTTTCTCAATATCGAAGAAAATTGTTACAAGATGATTTCTTCTCACGAAAGCATTTCGAATTCGGGATTCCAGATCTACTATGTTGTCAATAGTGGATCGTCCTCTTCGAAATCCGCTTTTGTGAAGGGGTATGCATTTCTTCTTCTCTAAGATGTAAATGAGTCTAGCATTGACCATACGCTCAAACGTTTTGCACAAGCAACTCGTGAGAGCTATTGGACGATAACTCAGAGGGTCAGATGAATCTTTGCCAGGTTTCAAAATTGGAATCACTATCGCTTCTCTCCATGATGTAGGATAACCATGCTCAGTCCAGATTCTATTAAACAATGAAAGTATGTTTAACAAAGAATCATGATTTATATGACGGAGCATTTGATACGAGATTCCATCTGCTCCTGGGCTAGTGTCGGCTTCCTTAGATAATGCAGTCTTCAATTCTGACAATTGAAAATCACATTTAATAGGGTAGATTATGTCGATCATGAAAGCTTAAAGGTGTCCGCTCAGAGATTCTTTTCATTCTTAGAAAAGTAGGATTATATGAATCAGAGCTGGAAACACTAGCAAAGGTTTCACTGATGACATTAGCAATATCTACCGCTGAGAAGTGTATTGCAGCTCCGGTTTTTAATACAAGAATGGAATAATCCTGATAAATAGCATTGGTTGCTTTAACTTTCCTCCATAAATGTTTGCTTGTTGTCGTTGAATTGATTGACAACATATAGCGAATGCAAGATACTCTTTGACTCTGACGTCTAACTCTTCGAGGTTCAGCTTTGGTTTTTTTAAAAGCAACAAGATTCTGCGTAGTAGAGTATCTTCGGAATAAATTCCATTGCTTCCTTTGTTTCTTATAGGAGAGTTGACACTTTTCATTCCACCAAGGTTTCCTGTGTTTATGAGGAATGATGGAATTTTTAGGGATAGCAACATCCGCAGCTCTGATTATTGTGTCGGTGATATATTTAACGGCATCATCTATCACATCTGTCTTAACTCTTGTTTCGCTAATCAGAGCCAATTGCGTGAAAAGTGTCCAATCGGCTCGTATTTACACATAATTAGGTGGTTTGTGACGCACACTATTACTTCCAGCCTGAGACACGATTAGAGGGAAATGATCACTATTGTAGAGGTCATTTCTGATTTCAAAATTCAGCAATGGCAGGAGTGATTCAGAACAAATAGCTAAGTCAAGAGAGTGAAATGTCCACGTAGGTTCGTGGAAATAGGTTTTCTCGTCGGTATTCAGCAGACAGAGACAGTTGTTAGAAATAAACTGTTCTATCTGACGACCGCAAGAATTCGTATCATTACTACCCCACAAGGAACTATGTCCGTTAAAATCACCAAGCAATAAAAATGGAGTTGGAGTTGATGAACTAATTCATTCAGTTCCTCTGCTTGGATGACATCATTCGGTGGTAAGTAGAGGCTACAAACCGTAATTAGACATGTGGTGTAGATTCTCACAGCCACAGCTTGGAGTATAGTTCTTAACTGATGTGCTGTACTAGGATATTTGTTTGATGTAATTATACAAACTCCACCAGACACAGCAGCATCACCACCATAATCATTTCTAAAGCATTGAAACCCACGCATTTTGGTGACAACAGTGAGGTTCAGGAATGTCTCTTGGAGAGCCATACATGCGGGGTTAAAGCGAGAGATAATGGATTTGATGTCATCGATGCTAGACCGAAAACCACGACAATTCCATGAAATTAAGGAAGACATTAATGGAATATATTCTAGCCTTTATCACTGTTGCTCAACGTCATCTCAGATGAATCTTCAGAAAATAAATCATCTGAAGGATGCAGTTTCACAGTGTCTGCATCCAAAGACATAAGAGCTTTTTTTAATGTTAAAGACTTTCTAGAGCCTTCTTTCGCAATTTTTAGGTTTCTTGCCTTTAGGGATTTAGTTTTGTTAAAGTTCTTTTGGTTATTTCTGGTGAGGTGACTTTTGAACCATTCGATTTTGGATTTAATTTTACACTTGTAAGGGACTCGGTTTCTGTTTGTGTGCTGGATGATTTAGTGATCTTCTTCACAACAGCAGCGTAGCTAACACCTGTCTGTGGAGTACGTGATAGAACAATTCGCCTAGCTTCCGGGTAAGGAACCTTATTTTTAACTTTGACTAATGTGATTTCTTTCTCCATCTGCCATATTGGACATTGTCGAGAAAAGGAGGAGTGTTCACCGTTGCAATTTACACAGTTTTCCTTAGCTGTGCAGGTAATGAAGTCATAGCCAACGCCTGCGCACTGGGCACATGCGAGCTTCCCTCTGCATGCTATTTTGTAATGTCCGAATCGTTGACATTGAAAACAACGCAACGGATTTGGTGTATATGGTCTTACGGAGCAACGCATGTACGCTGCTTTCATGTATTCCGGTAAGTCTGGAGAAGCGAACGTTAAAATAAGATGTTTGGTATTCAACACGATGCCATCTCTTTTTATTGTTATACGTTTTACTTCACAGACTTTTTGACTCCTTAGATTATCTAGTATCTCCTCCGTAGGCGTGTAAAAAAGTCCTCAGCAGAAATCACACCACGAGAAAAGTTTAAGTTCCCATGAGGGGAGATGGTTACGTCAATATCACCAAGCTTTCTCATTGTCAAAATCAGTGCTGCTTGCATTTCTGAAATTGTCTCAACTAGAATGTCACCAGATCTTAATATTTTTTCATACATTTTACCTCACCAAAAAAACCAGTACTGCTCTTTTCGATAAGAAAAAGAGACGCAAACTAAAATGTCCCTTCGTTTTTTTTCGCGACAAAAAATTTTGCCGAGCACATCAACAATTGTTGCTCTCGTGAGAGAGAAGCAGAAGAATTATCCATGTAAGAGAGAATTTAATTTCGGGTCCTGACGGCACCACCCACCACGGAGCCCAACGAGGGGATGTAGGTTTCCTACATCCGTGCTAATACGCTCACAGTACATCCCTGAAGTGGTCTCCACCCTTAACGAGTCACCCAGTAGATGTACCGATCGCTTGATCCATAAAGCCGATTGATGTGCTGAGGACCACAACACACCTCCCGTTTACCTGAAGCAGAGGCCAAAGCAATGTGTTGGTCTCAGGAGGCCTCAATTAACAGGATCCTCCTTTCCAGGGGTACGAGTATCCACGTACGGCAAACACGTCGGTGATTTAGTCCTCAAGAGTAGCTAGTAGCAACAGAGCGGCGGAAGCTACTCAAGGTGACCTCTTACGAGGTAACCACAACGAGGGAGAAGAGGAAGAAAAAGCAGTAGAGTAGAGGAGAGAAGAAATGAAAGAAGAGAACAGATCAATAGGGTACCTCGGGATTGTGACACCCGTGTTTACCTGAAGAAGGTTAACTCCCTGAGGGGCGGGTGATGTGCTGAATGCGCCTGAACATATTCTCAGAGCAGAATGATGGACAGTGTCCAGTCTGCGTTGAACAGAAGATCTAGCGAATACGTAAACAACACAACCATAGTCAAGTCGAGATAAAATTAATGATTGGTAAACTCGGAGGAGTGACGTGCGATCAGCACCCCAAGATGTACTTGAAAGCACCTTGAGGATATTAAGTGATCGCTCACACTTCTTCCGCAGATATAATACATGCGGAAGAAAGGTTAGTTTACGGTCGAATATCACTCCAAGAAATTTTAACTGATTGACTACTGTTATTGGTGTGTTGTTAATATGTATGACAGGATCATTGTGGAGGCTTGTCTTTCTGCAGAAATGGACACGTTTGCTCTTGCTAGGAGATAGTGTATGGCCATTTTCAGCACACAATCAGCTAATTTATTAACAGATGTTTGTAGTTGTCTCTCAATTAAACGCATGTTTGACCTTTCAGAAGATATTTGCAGGTTATCAACATACAATGTACCATGCACAGATGATGAAAGTTGATGAAGTATGCTGCTTATATGAAGATTAAAAATGGTGAGATATAAAATACTTCCCTGAGGAACACCTTCAGGTTAGTTAAAAGTATTGGATAAAACAATACCAATACGAACTTTAAAACCACGGGAGCGTAAAAAATTTTCTATAAATATCGGCAAATTACCCCTAAAGCCAAAATCATACATTTTACGG
This sequence comes from Latrodectus elegans, assembly GCA_030067965.1. Taxonomy (NCBI): domain Eukaryota; kingdom Metazoa; phylum Arthropoda; class Arachnida; order Araneae; family Theridiidae; genus Latrodectus; species Latrodectus elegans. The sequence continues at coordinate 44,476,249 of CM057815.1, forward strand.
AGAATTCCATAACGCCATATACGGTCGTAAGCCTTCTCTGTGTCGAAGAAAATGGAAACCAGATGATTTCTCCACACAAATGCGTTGCGGATTTGCGTTTCCAGAAGAGTAATATTATCTAGAGTGGATCTTCCTTTACGGAAGCCACTCTGATTAACATGAATGCATTTATTTATTTCTAAGACATATACGAGACGGGCGTAGACCATACGTTCAAGAGTCTTACATAAGCAACTCGTCAGAGCTATTGGTCGATAATGTGAAGGAACAGAAGGATTCTTACCAGCCTTAAGGATCGGAATCACTATTGCTTCGCTCCAAAGTAATGGGAATTTATTTTTAGTCCAGATCCTGTTGAACAAAAACAACATGTTCAACAGTGAGCTTGGACTTAAAGGGCGAAGCATTTGATAGCTGGTTACATCAGGTCCTGGGCTAGTATCATTGGCCTGCTGTAATGCTCTTTTTAATTCCAACATCCGAAATTTACAGTTGTACGGAAAAGCTTGTCCATGGTTGAAACGAATTGGTGTTCGCTCAACGCGACTCTTAGTCCTTAAAAACAAAGGACTGTAAGAGTCGTTGCTTGAGACGCTAGCAAAAGTTTCACCAAAAACGTTTGCGATGTTCTTTGAAGAACACTCAGCAGCCCCGGATTTTAATATATCAACAGGTTGCTTGGGTTTTATGGCGCAAGGTCCAAAAATGGACATGCTGCGCCAAGAATATTTTTCTTACTATTTAAATTATTTTCAAAACCCAAACAACATTAAAAGTTTAAAAAACAAAAATCAGTGTATATGTAATTTTAAAATCCAATGAAAAGGATAAACAAAAAAAGGTATATGACTTTAAAATTTAAGATAGAAATTAAATATAATGTAAAAATACTATTGCTCTTAGAAAAGCGAAAAGGTTTCTATGGGGTGGATCCCCTATTATGTCAAATAAAGTTAAAATATCAGTTCTAAAAAATTGTAAACTTTGTTGGTTAAACTATAGACATGAAATTAAATAATGATGAACAGTAAATGGTTCACCACATGTCTCACACCATGGGTTTAACTCACTTAGAAACAATTGTCAGTGTGTGAAACGTGTGTGTCCAATACGAAGGCGTGTCAAACGGACATCAGCACTTCGTAGAGGTGGTTGGTTGGTTGGTTTTTATGGCGCAAGGTCCAGATAAGGACAAGCTGCGCCAAACACAAGATAGCTTACACCAGTTTTTTAAACCCATTAAAAGTGTAAAATAATAATATAGTTAAAATGTACATTAAAAGTACAAAGTAGAAATATAGTTAAAATGTATATTAGAGGTATAAAATAGAAATATAATTAAAATGTATATTAAAGGTATAAAATAGAAATATAGTTAAAATGTATATTAAAAGTTTGTAAACATACAATATACACATGTATAAAATTAAAAATTTTATATTTAAGTAAAATATTTCTAAATCAGATAAAATTCATAAATCCTATGTCTTTTAAAAACGCAAATAGGTTGCAATGGGGTGGTTCCCCAAGCAGATCTTCTAATGTTAAAATGTTACTATTAAAATATCTAAAACGCTGATGGTTGAAATCTGGGCATACAATTAAAATGTGATATACTGTAAAAGGTTCATCACACTTTTCACACCATGGTTGGAGATCACTCAAGATCAAATGTTTGTGGGTGAAACGCGTGTGACCAATTCGAAGGCGAGTAGGTCTGACGTCTGCGCTTCGTGGAGATAAAACAGATAATGGAATGATGTATGAAAATATGGAATGGAGTTTGTTGCTGACTTGCAGGTCCCAAGATTCCTGCCAAAGAGAATATATGAAATGTTTGAATCCTTTTCTCATGTCCATTGATGGTATTGAAGGCAAAATGGAAGTAGCTGCAGATTTAGCGGCAGCATTAGCTTTCTCATTGCCATCTATTCCTATGTGGCTTGGTATCCAACAAAACAGTATCTCAAATCCCTTGTTAGTAACAGCATCAATTAATTTGAATATCTTAGACACAACTGGATGGCAATTATAGTTGTTATTCCTCGAAGCTTCTAATACACTCATACTGTCAGTGTACACACAACATTTACGTTCATTTTTAGTTGTTACCAACTGAAGTGCTCGGTATATAGCCGTAGCCTCAGCAGTGAAGATGGAGCAGGATTTGTGAAGGCTATAACTGTAGGAGGTATCATCAAGATAAACTCCACAGCCAACTGATCCGGGACATTTGGATCCATCCGTAAATACTGGAGTGTACATAGTGTACTGACAGCGATGGAATGAATAAAGCTGTTGAAGAATAGCAGTACTTGTGTCTGATTTTTTATTCTTACCAAAGGGATTTAACACAGTAATGTGTGGATTGTACCAAGGTGAATGTGCGTAAAGGTCGGTAGACTCGATTCGGACATCACATAGGTCAGAAAGCAAAATAATAGATTTAATACGACAGAGAAAAGGTGGAATGCTTGATGGTCTAGCATTATATAATCTCTTAAGAGCAGCACTTAGAATCGTGGAACGCAAGGGATGATGAGGTGAGGACATGATTTTTGAATAATAATTAAGAGACAGCTGTATCCGCCGCAGGTCTAATGGTAATTGTTGGCAGATTACATATAGACTCTGGACGGGTGATGTACGAAATGCTCCACAGCAAATCCTTAAAGCAGAGTGGTGGACGGTATCCAATCTACGTAAAATGGAAGATCTAGCCGATCCATAAGCAACACAACCATAGTCAATACGAGATAAAATGATTGATTGGTAAATTCTAAGCAATGAAGTGCGATCTACACCCCAAAATGTATTAGACAACACCTTGAGGATATTGAGCATTCGCTCGCACTTCTTCCGCAGATATAAATTATGCGGAAGAAAAGTTAACTTCTTATCGAAAATTACCCCGAGGAATTTTATCTCGTTGACCACAGGAATAGGTCTATTCCTTATGTGAAGCACAGGATCGGGATGAAGACTAGTTTTCCTACAGAAATGGACACAGTGACTCTTACTAGGAGATATACTAAGACCATTTCGTTCACACCAAGTAGTTAGATTGTTTACAGCTGTTTGCAATTGTCTCTCAATTATATTCATGTTTGAACCCTGATATGAAATTTGTAAGTCATCAACATATAAATTCCTATGAACTGAAGATGGTAACTGATGAAGTATGTTATTGATGAAAAGGTTAAAAAGGGTTACGCTTAAAACGCTACCTTGAGGGACACCTTCAGCTTAAGTAAAAGTATTGGAAACTGTACTTCCAATACGTACTTTAAATAGCCTAGTAGCTAGAAAATTCTGTATAAATATTGGAAGATTACCCTTAAATCCAAGATTATGCATATTACGGAGAACACCATAACGCCACGTACGATCGTATGCTTTCTCAATATCGAAGAAAATTGCAACAAGATGGTTTCTCCTCACGAAAGCATTTCGAATTTGGGATTCCAGATCTACTATGTTGTCAATAGTGGATCGTCCTCTTCGAAATCCGCTTTGTTGAAGGGGTATGCAATTATTCTTCTCTAAGATGTAAATGAGTCTAGCATTGACCATACGCTCAAACTTTTGCACAAGCAACTAGTGAGAGCTATTGGACGATAACTCAGAGGGTCAGATGAATCTTTTCCAGGTTTCAAAATTGGAATCACTATCGCTTCTCTCCATGATGTAGGATAAGCATGCTCAGTCCAGATTCTATTTAACAATGAAAGTATGTTTAATAAAGAATCATGATTTAAATGACGGAACATTTGATACGAGATTCCATCTGGTCCTGGGCTAGTGTCGTTTGCTTTAGATAAAGCAGACTTTAATTCTGACAGCTCAAAATCACAATTATAGGGTAGAATATGTCGATCATGAAAGCTTAGAGGTGTCCGCTCAGCGATTCTTTTAGTCCTTAGAAAAGTAAGATTATATGAATCAGAGCTGGAAACACTAGCAAAGGTTTCACCGATGACATTAGCAATATCTACCGCTAAGGAGTGTATTGCAGCTCCGGTTTTTAATACAGGAATGGAATAATCCTGATAAATACCATTGGCTGCTTTAACTTTCCTCCATAATTGTTGACTTGTTGTCGATGAACTGATTGACAACACGTAGCGAATCCAAGATTCTCTTTGACACTGACGTCTAACACTTCGAGCTTCAGCTTTAACTTTTTTAAAAGCAACAAGATTCTCCGTAGTAGGGTATCTTCGGAATGTATTCCATTGTTTCCTTTGTTTCTTATAGGAGAGTTGGCACTTTTCATTCCACCAAGGTTTCCTGTGTTTATGTGGAGTGTTGGAATTTTTAGGGATAGCAACATCCGCAGCTCGGATTATTGTGTCGGTGACATATTTAACGGCATCATCTATCATATCTGTCTTAACTCTTGTCTCACTAATCACAGCCAATTGCGTGAAAAGAGTCCAATCGGTTCGACTGTACACATAATTAGGTGGGTTGTGACACACACTATTATTTCCAGCCTGAGACACGATTAGAGGGAAATGATCACTGTTGTAAAGGTCATTTCCAACTTCAAAATTCAGCAATGGCAAGAGTGATGGAGAACATATAGCTAAGTCCAGAGAGTGAAATGTCCGTGTAGGTTCGTGAAAATAAGTCTTCTCGTCGGTATTTAGCAGACAGAGGCAATTGTCAGAAATTAACTTTTCTATCTGACGACCGCGAGAATTGTATCATCACTACCCCCACAGAGGACTATGTCCGTTAAAATCACCGAGCAATAAATAGGGAGTTGGGAGTTGAGCAACGAAATCATTCATTTCCTCTTCTTGGATGACATCATTTGGTGGTAAGTAAAGGCTACACACTGTTATTAGACATGTGGTGTGGATTCTCACAGCCACTGCCTGGAGTGTAGTTCTTAACTGATGTGCTGTACTGGGGTAATTGTTTGATGTAATTATACAAACTCCTTCAGACACAGCAGCATCACCATCATTATCCTTTCTGAAGCATTGAAACCCACGCAGTTTGGTGACAACAGCGGGCTTCAGGAATGTCTCCTGGAGAGCCACACATGCGGGGTTAAAGCGAGAGATGATGGATTTGATGTCATCAAAGCGAGAACGAAAACCGCGACAATTCCAGGAAACAAAGGAAGTCACGAATGGAATATATTCTAGCCTTTATCACTGTTGCTTATGGTCATCTCAGATGAGTCTTCAGAATTGAAATCTTCATCTGATGGATGCAGCTTGACAGTGTCTGCAACCAAACACAGTAGAGCTTTTATTGTTGTCAAGGAAGACTTTCTAGGGCCTTCCTTGGCCAATTTTAATTTCCTAGCCTTCAAGGCTTTTGATTTTGCCAAAGCTGATTTGGTGATTGTAGGTGTTGATATTTCTATTGATCTTTGCTTTGGAAGAGAATTAGCTGAAGAGGCAGAGTTTGTATCTGTTTGGGTGCTGCAGGATCGGGTCACTTTTTTTGCTATAGCTGCGTAACTAACACCAGGAGTTGGAGTGCGGGAACTAACTATGCGACGAGCTTCAATATAGGACACATTGTTCTTGATCTTAATAGTGACAATTTCCTTTTCCTGTTGCCAAACGGGACAAGATCTGGAATATGAGGGGTGGTCTCCTTTGCAGTTGACGCACATTTCTTTGGCTTTGCAGGTAACACTATCATGCTCATCAGCTTGGGAACAGCGAGCACAAGTAGGTTTTCCTCTGCAAGCCATTTTAGAATACCCATAACGTTGGCACTGGAAACATCTGAGAGGATTTGGTATATATGGTCGCACTGAACAACGCATATAAGCCACTTTGATGTATTTTGGCAAGTCTGGCGTTGCAAAAGTCAAAATAAGGTGTTTGGTATTTAAGATAATACCATCCCTTTTTATTGTTATTCTTTTAACCGCGCAGACTTTTTGAATTTTCAAATTGTCAAGAATTTCATCTGTTGACGTGTGGTATAAATCCTCTGCAGAAATTACTCCCTGCACAAAGTTTAATTTCGTATGAGGCTCAACAGTTACTGGTATTTCAGCAAGTTCTTTCATAGTCTGTATCATGATTGACTGTTTATCAGAACTGGTTTCAATCAGTATATTTCCAGTTCGTAATTTCTTTACTGATTTCAAGGCACCCAGATGAGGTATTAGTTCGTTTTCAATAAGAAAAGGAGAAACATATTCAAACGATCCTCCTATTCTTTTCATTATGAAGAATTTTGCACTGCACATAGGCATTTGTTGCTCCCGAGGGAGTGAGGAGAAAATTCATATGTAGTGAGTTAAAATTCAGGGACTAGACGGCACCACCCACCACGGAGCCCTACAAGGGGATACAGATTAACTGTACCAGTGCTAGTCAGTCCCTATACGCTCACGGTACATCCTTGAAGTGGACTCCACCCTTAACGAGTCACCCAGTAGATGTACCGATCGCTTGATCCATAAAGCCGATTGATGTGCTGAGGACCACAACACACCTCCCGTTTACCTGAAGCAGAGGCCAAAGCAATGTGTTGGTCTCAGGAGGCCTCAATTACCAGGATCCTCCTTTCCAGGGACATGGGTCTCCACGTACGGCAAACACGTGGGTGATTTAGTCCTCAAGAGTAGATAATAGCAACATAGCGGCGAAAGCTACTCAAGGGGAGCCCTCAACCTCTTACGAGGCAACCACACTGAGGGAGAAAAGGAAGAAAAAGCAGAAGAGTAGAGGAGAGAAGAAAATAAAGAAGAGGAAAGATCACTAGGGTACCTCGGGATTGTGACACCCGTGTTTACCTAAAGAAGGTAAACCCCCTGAGGGGCACTTCGTAGAGGTAAAACTGATGATGGAATGATGGATGGGAAGATGGCGTGCAGTTTGTTGGAGATCTGCATATTCCAAAACTCCTGCCAGAGAGAATGAACAAACTTTTAAACAGCTCTACTCACATCGAAAAGAGGGACATTTGAATGAATTACATTCAATGCAGCTTTAGCAGCTGCATCAGCAATTTCATTGCCCTCAAGACCAACGTGACTTGGGATCCAACTGAAAAGGATTTCATAACCCTTGCCAGCAGGGGAATTTAATGATTCAAAAATCTGTGACACAACTGGATGATAATTTTTCGAATTTTTCAACGCTTCTATGACACTCAAACTGTCAGTATACACGACAAATTTATGATTATTTGCTGTATTCACGAGCCGAAGAGCCTGGGATATTGCAATGGCTTCAGCTGTAAAGATGGAGCAGGATGCATGAAGACTGTAACTATATGTTGTATTGTTTATAAAAATACCACAGCCAACATGTCCTGCCACTTTAGATCCATCCGTGAATACAGGCGTGTAAGAAGAATACTGACAGCGATGTGAAAGATACAGCTGTTGAAAAATCGTAGGAGTTGTGTCCGATTTTCGAAACCTAATAAAATCATTGATGACGAATATCTGTGGATCATACCAAGGTGGATGAGAGAATAAGTCCGTCTGTAAAAAACGGACTTCACATAGGTTTGTTAAATAGAGATGTCATAACGTTCGAGTGAGAAAAGGCTGGATGCTATAAGAGCGAGCATCATATAATCTCTTTAATGCAGGAGTAAGTGCCAGGGAATGCAATGGATGGTAAATATTGGACATAATCTTTGCGTAATAATTGAGAGATAGCTGCATTCGTCTCAGGTCTAATGGCAATTGTTGTCAAATCGCATATAGACTCTGGACACGTGATGTGCGGAACGCGCCTGAGCATATCCTTAAAGCTGAGTGATGCACAGTGTCCAATCTGCGTAAAGCAGAAGACCTAGCAGATCCATATACAACACAACCGTAGTCAATACGAGATAGAATTAATGACTGGTAAACTCGGAGGAGTAACGCGCGATCAGCACCCCAAGATGTATTAGAAAGCACATTGAGGATATTAAGCGATCGCTCGCACTTCTTCCGCAAATGTAATACATGCGGAAGAAAAGTTAATTTTCGGTCAAAAATCAATCCGAGAAATTTTACCTCGTTCACGACGGGTATAGGTGTATTGTTTAAATGGATTGCAGGGTCATTATGAAGACTGGTCTTCTTGCAGAAATGGATACAGCAGCTCTTGCTCGGAGATAAAGTAAAGCTATTCTCTGCACACCATGCAGCTATTTTATTAACAGATGTTTGGAATTGTCTGTCAATTAATCGCATATTTGTCCCTTGACAAGATATTTGCAGGTCATCCACATAAATTGTGCCATTAACAAAAGGTGAAAGTTGATGGAGAATTTTACTTATGTACATATTAAAAATGGTGACACTTAAAATTGATCCTTGAGGTACACCCTCAGATTGGATAAAAGTATTGGATGTAAAAGATCCTATACGCATTTTAAAAACACGGGAGCGTAAAAAATTTTTCAGGAATATCGGAAGATTACCCCGAAAGCCAAAATCATATAACGAACGGAGAATTCCATATCGCCATGTACGGTCATATGCCTTCTCTATGTCGAAGAAAACGGAAACTAAATGATTTCTCCGCACGGAAGCGTTGCGGATTTGAGTTTCCAAATAAGCAATAATATCAAGAATGGATCTCCCTTTACAGAAGCCACTCTGATTTACAGGAATGCAATTAGTTTTTTCTAGGACATATACGAGACGGGCGTGACCATTCACGAGACCATTGTCGAGAGTCTTACATAAGCAACTCATCAGATCTATTGGTCGATAATTTGAAGGAACAGAAGAATCCTTACCAGCCTTAAGTATTGGAATCACTATTGCTTCGTTCCAAAGACATGGAAATTTCTTTTCAGTCCAGAACCTATTCAACAAAAACAGCAAGTTCAAAAGGGAATCCGGACTGAGATGACGAAGCATTTCTTAGCTGATACCATCAGGTCCTGGACTGGTATTATTGGCCTGCTGTAACGCTCTCTTCAATTCCAACATCCGAAATTCACAGTTGTAAGGCAAAGCTTGTCTATGGTTGAAACAAATGGGTTTTCGCTCAGCACGACTCTTTGTCCTTAAGAACGAAGGACTATAAGAGTCGTTGGTTGAGACGTTAGCAAAGGTTTTACCAAGGACGTTAGCGATGTCCTTAGGAGAAAAGTATACAGCAGCTCAAGATTACAAAATAGGAATCGAAAATTCTCTATATATTCCATTGGCTGCTTTCACTTTTTTCCACAACTGCTTAATGGAAATTGAAGATGTTATTGACGACACATAGCAGGACCAGGATTCCTTCTGACTTCGACGACGAGTTATGCGAGCTAATGCTTTTGATCTTTTAAAGGCGATCAAATTCTCCGTTGTAGGGTATCTCCTGAATAACCCCCATAACTGCCTCTGTTTCTTATAGGTTTTTGACATTCATCATTCCTCCAAGGTTTGCAACGCCTGTGTGGTATAGGGGAACTCTTAGGTATTGATGCATCAGCTGCATTTATAATTGTTTCAGTGACTTTACATATGACATCATCAATATCATCGATCGTAACCATTTCATTATCAATAACTGCCAATTGTGTATATAACGTCCAATCTGCCCGACTGTACACGTAAGTAGGTAGACGTTGTACTACTCTACTACCTCCAGTCTGGGAGATGACGAGAGGAAAATGATCGCTATTGTGCAGATCATTTCCTATATTTAAATTTAACAATGGCTGCAATGATGGTGAACAAATGGCCAGATCGAGAGAGTGAAATGTTCTCGTGGGTACATGGAAATATGTCTTCTCGTCGGTATTAAGCAGACAGAGACTATTATCTGAAATAAACCGCTCTATCTGCCGACCGCGAGAATTAGTATCATCATTTCCCCACAAAGAACTATGGCCGTTAAAGTCACCTAACAACAGAAATGGAGTTGGCAGCTGATCTATTAATGCATCGAGTTCCTCTTGGCGGATGACATCATGTGGTTGTAAATATAAACTACAGACTGTTAATAAGCGTGAAGTATGTATTCTTACAGCTACAGCCTGTAGAGTAGTATTTAATGCATGGGCAGTGCTGGGGTAAGCATTAGATGTTAATATACAAACACCTCCAGACACTGCACCATCGTCACCACAGTCCTTTCTAAAGCTTTTAAATCCACGCATGGAAAAATTACTGCTAAACTTCAGGAAAGTTTCCTGAAGTGCAACACATACGGGGTTATAGGCTGAAATTATTGACTTGATGTCATCATGATGTGAACGCAAACCATAGCAGTTCCAAGAAACAAAGGAAGTTATCGTTTAGTTTGAAAAGCTCCTTTCCCGGAGCTGGAAAGCGTGTCATCTGACATCTCGTCGAGCAATAAGTCTTCGTCCGAGGGATGAAAGGAAACAGCGTCAGCCTCCAGGGACTCGGCTTTACGGGTGGATATGGAGGTTCTAGAAGAACCCTCTCTTGATGATTTTAATTTATAAGCCTTTGTCGCTTTTGACTTGGCTAAAGGAGATTTTCTTTTAGTAATCGATGTAGAAACAAATTTTGGACCTTTTTGTGTACTTTAGGGTAATTTGATCAGGGGAAGTGACACCGATTCCGTTTGGGTGCTTATTGATCTGGTGATTTTCTTAGCTGCAACTGTATAGCTCACACCATATTTGGGATAACTTAAATCAACCTGCCGCCTCGTCACAGGGTATGAACAATTTTTGATAATTTTAATAGTGGTTATTTCCTTTTCAAGTGCCCATTGCGGACAATTTCGAGAATAGGAGGGATGGTTACAGTGACAGTTGACACATCTCTTCTTCGCTGTACATTTCGAGTTATCGTGGCCAACTGCTGCGCAACGTGCGCTAGTCAGTTTGCCCCTGCAAGCGTTCTGCGAATGTCCAAAACGTTGGCACTTGAAACATCGCAGTGGATTTGGGATGTATGGCCTGACGGATAAATTCAAATAGGCTGCTTCTATATTTTGCGGAAGGTCTGGGGACGAAAAGGTCAGAATGAGATGCTTAGTGTCGATGTACTTTCCATCCCTTCTGACCCTTATACGTTCAACACCACAGACCTTCTGATCCTGCAGATTTTCTAAAATTTCATCCGTCGGCGTATTTTACAAACCCCTTGCGGAAATAACAGCACGAGAAAAATTGAGGCTACTATGAGGCAAGACAGTTACTTCCAGGTTAGCAAGCAGCCGAATGTTGCTAATGGTTTTAGCTTCAGTGGAATTTGAAATTTCCACTAGCAAGTCACCAGATCTAATTTTTCGTATAGTTTTAACTTCCCCTACAGTTCCCGATATTCCTTTCTGAATTAGAAAGGGGGATACATTTTCAAAAGTTCCATCTTTTCTTTTAATAGTAAAAAAATTATTATCAGAAAATTGCAAAAGTTGCTCCCGTGGGAGAAAAGAATTTTTTTTACTTTCCATAATTAATTTTAAAATTTCGGGACCTGACCGCACCACCCACCACCGAGTCCAACAAGGGGATGCAGACCAGCTGCACCAGTGCTAGCCAGGTCCTATACGCTCACAGTACATCCCTGAGATGGCCTCCACCCTTAACGAGTCATCCAGTAGATGTACCGATCGCTTGATCCATAAAGCCGATTGATGTGCTGAGGACCACAACACACCTCCCGTTTACCTGAAGCAGAGGCCAAAGCAATGTGTTGGTCTCAGGAGGCCTCATTTAAAAGGATCCTCCTTTCCAGGGACACGGGTATCCACGTACGGCAAACACGTGGGTGATTTAGTCCTCAAGAGTAGCTAGTAGCAACAGAGCGGCGAAAGCTATTCAAGGGGAGCCCTCAACCTCTTACGAGGCAACCACATTGAGGGAGAAGAGGAAGAAAAAGCAGTAGAGTAGAGGAGAGAGAAAAAGAAAGTAGAGGACAGATCACTAGGGTACCTCGGGATTGTGACACCCGTGTTTACCTAAAGATTGGTTAACTCCCTTAGGGGAATATAGGAACAGAGAATTCCCTATAGATTCCATTGGCTGCTTTTACTTTTCTCCACAACTGTTTACTGGATAAGGAAGAAGTTATTGATGATACATAGCGAGACCAAGATTCCTTCTGAATTCGACGACGAGCTCTTCGAGCTATTGCTTTTGCTCTCTTACAGGATATAAGATTGTTCGTTGTGGGGTATCTTCTGAATAGCCCCTCCTCTGTTTTTTATATGTCTCTTGACATTCTTTGTTCCACCAAGGTTTGCAATGCCTGTGTGGTATGGAAGAACTTTTAGGTATTGATGTATCAGCTGCATTCTTAATTGTTTCGGTGACTTCACAAACAGCAATATCAATATCTTCGATCAAAACCATTTCATCATCAACAACTGCCAATTGCGTAAATAATGACCAATCTACCCGACTGTACACGTAAGTAGGTAAGTGTTGCCTTACACTACTACCTCCAGTCTGGGAGATGACCAGAGGAAAATGATCGCTATTATGCAGATCATTTCCTACATTTAGATTTAACAATGGCCGAAGAGATGGGGAACAAATGGCAAGATCGAGAGAATGAAATGTTCTCGTGGGTACATGGAAATATGTTTTCTCGTCGGTATTAAGCAGACAGAGACTGTTATCTGAAATAAAACATTCTATCTGCCGACCGCGAGAATTAGTATCATCACTTCCCCACAAAGGACTATGGCCGTTAAAGTCACCTAACAGTGGAAATGGAGTTGGCAGCTGATCTATTAATGCATCGAGTTCCTCTTGGCGGATGACATCATGTGGTGGTAAATATAAACTACAGACAGTTAATAAACATGTAGTATGAATTCTTACAGCAACTGCCTGTAGAGTAGTATTTAATTCATGCGCAGTGCTGGGGTAAGCATTAGATGTTAATATACAAACACCTCCAGACAATTCACCATCATCACCACAGTATTTTCTAGACCATGTAAACCCTCGCATTGCTCCACCTCATGAATGTCTCCTGAAGGGCAACACATGCGGGGTTGTATGCTGAAATTATAGACTTGATGTCATCATGATGAGAACGCAAACCATGGCAGTTCCAAGAAACTAAGGAAGTTATTGTTGAGTTAGAAAAGCTCCTTTCCAGGAGCTGGAAGGCATGTCATCTGACATCTCCTCGAGTGATAAGTCCTTGTCCGAGGGATGTAAATAAACTGCATCAGCCTCCAGGGACATATCTTTAGGGGTGGATATGGAGGGTCTGGGATTGCCCTCCTTTGCAGATTTTAATTTTAAAGCCTTTAGGGCTTTAGATCTAGCCGTTGGAGCTTTTCTACGGAGAGTAGTTGTGGATGTTGTTTTTATCTTTTTCTCATAATTAGGGGGTAATTTATCTATTGGAAGTGACAGAGCATGTGTTTGAGTACTGGCCATTCTGGTGACTTTTGCGGCGACAGTTGCGTAGCTAACTCCTGCTTGAGGTGTACGAGCTGAAACAGTACGTCTCGTCTCGGGATACGAGCAGTTATTCTTAACTTTAGTGGTTGTGATTTCCTTTTCAAGTATCCAGATAGGACAACTTCTAGCGTAGGTGGGGTGGTCACCTTTACAGTTTACACACCTCTCCTTTGCAGTACAAGACGAGCTGTTGTGGCCAACTGTTGCGCAGCGAGCGCAAGTCAGTTTGCCCCTGCAAGCCGCTGTGTAGTGACCAAATCTCTGGCACTGGAAACAACGCAAAGGATTTGGAATGAATGGCCTGACGGATAGATGCATATACGCAGCTTTAATATGCTGCGGTAAGTCTGGCGTCGCAGATGTCATTGCGAGATGTTTAGTATTGATGACTGGCCCATCGCGTCTGACAGTTATGCGTTTTACAGCACAGACCTTTTGATCTTTGAGATTTTCTAAGATCTCGTCTGCAGGCGTATTTAACAAATGTTTAGTGGATACCACACCACGTGAAAAGTTAAGATTGATATGAGGTTGGACGGACACCTCAAGGTTAGCAAGCATGTTCATGCTGCTTATAAGAGTAGCTTGTGCTTCTGAAGCAACTTCAACCATAAGATCTTCAGAACGAAGTTTCCGGACGCTCTTTACTTCGCCGATATTGCCAGAAATACCTTTCTGGATTAGGAAAGGGGATACAGTTTCAAAAGTTACCTCTTTCCTTTTCACAATATAAATTTTTGCCTTCATTAGTGACAGAGTATGCTCCCGTGGGAGAGAAGAGAACATGAATATTTCCATATTAGTCATGGAAAATTCGGGACCTGACGGCACCACTCACCACCGAGTCCAACAATGGAATGCAGACCAGCTGCATCAGTGCTAGCCAGGTCATATACGCTCACAGTACATCCCTGAGATGGCCTCCACCCTTAACGAGTCATCCAGCAGATGTACCGATCGCTTGATCCATAAAGCCGATTGATGTGCTAAGGACCACAACACAACTCCCGTTTACCTGAAGCAGAGGCCAAAGTTATGTGTTGGTCTCTGGGGGCCTCAATTACCAGGACCCTCCTTTCCAGGGACACGGGTCTCCACGCACGGCAAACACGTGTGTGATTTAGTCCTCAAGAGTAGCTAATAGCAACAGAGCGGCGAAAGCTACTCAAGGGGAGCCCTCAACCTCTTTCAAGGCAACCACACTGAGGAAGAAGAGGAAGAAAAAGCAGAAGAGTAGAGGAGAGAGGAAAGTAAAGAAGAGGACAGATCACTAGGGTACCTCGGTATTGTGACACCCGTGTTTACCTAAAGAAATTAAACCCCCTGAGGGGGTCGTATGAAGGGCTCCCACTAATGTGATAATCAATTTTGTCCCAAATAACCTATCAGCTATTGGTCTTGCTATGACCAAATAATCACTTTCATGAATTTTTTCTTCAGTGTAGAAATTCAGATTCAATATCAATAATATTTCAACAGTCAATTCATTTCACAGAATGAGTATTCTTCATGCACACCCATATTAAAGGATGGCTTTAAAACATGAGAAGATGTGTTCTTTATTGTATAAGTTGGTGATATTAAGTTTAGATATAGTCTCTCTTTCCTGTTCTGATTAAACTATAACTGTATATCATGCTTTTCAGAACGTTAATGCGTCAAATTATTGGAAATGTTATATTTTGTATGTCTCGAATATGACATTTGAGAATGCAAGTATAACAAGTTATAACTGCAAGTATAACAAGCACAACTGCAATTCTATGTTGAGTTGCAATTATACTTGTCACCCTGTTACAGTTAGTCTAGGCCCCTCAGGGGGTTTACCTTCTTTAGGTAAACACGGGTGTCACAATCCCGAGGTACCCTAGTGATCTTTCCTCTTCTTTATTTTCTTCTCTCCTCTACTCTTCTGCTTTTCCTTCCTTTTTCTCCCCTCAGTGTGGTTGCTCTCGTAAGAGGTTGAGGGCTCCCCTTGAGTAGCTTTCGCCGCTCTGTTGCTATTAGCTACTCTTGAGGACTAAATCACCCACGTGTTTGCCGTGCGTGGAGACCCGTGTCCCTGGAAAGGAGGATCCTGGTAATTGAGGCCTCCTGAGACCAACACATTGCTTTGGCCTCTGCTTCAGATAAACGGGAGGTGTGTTGTGGTCCTCAGCACATCAATCGGCTTTATGGATCAGCGATCGCACATCTACTGGGTGACTCGTTAAGGGTGGAGTCCACTTCAGTGATGTACTGTGAGCGTATAGGGACTGACTAGCACTGGTACAGTTAACCTGTATCCCCTTGTAGGCCTCCGTGGTGGGTGGTGCTGTCTAGTCCCTGAATATTATTTTGACACTTATGAATAAATCCATTTTCTCCTCACTCCCTCGGGAGCAACAATTGCCAATGTGAAGCGAAGTTCTTCATAATTAAAAGAACTGGAGGATCATTTGAGTATGTTTCTCCCTTTCCGATTGAGAAGGGATTAGTATCTCATTTGGGTGTTGTAAAGTCTGTAAAAAAAATTAAGAACGGGCAATTTACTAGTTGAAACTACATCAGAAAAACAAGCTATGATAATACAGACCATGAAATCCCTAGCTGACATACCAGTAACTGTAGAGCCACATGCAAGACTAAATTTTGTGCAAGGAGTAATTTCTGCTGAGGATTTGTATCATACGTCCACTGATGAAATTCTTGACAACTTAAAAAGCCAGAAAGTCTGCGCTGTCAAAAGAATAACAATCAAAAGGGATGGTATTATCTTAAATACCAAACACCTTATTTTGACTTTTGCAACGCCAGACTTACCAAAATACATCAAAGTGGCTTATATGCGTTGCTCAGTGCGACCATATATACCAAATCCTCTCAGATGTTTCCAGTGCCAACGATATGGGAGATTCTAAAATGGCTTGCAGAGGAAAACCTACTTGCGCTCGCTGCTCCCAAGCTGACGAGCATGACAGTGTTACCTGCAAAGCCAAAGAAATGTGCGTCAACTGCAAAGGAGACCACCCTTCATATTCCAGATCTTGTCCCGTTTGGCAACAGGAAAAGGAAATTGTCACTATTAAGATCAAGAACAATGTGTCCTATATTGAAGCTCGTCGCATAGTTTGCTCCCGCACTCCAACTCCTGGTGTTAGTTACGCAGCTGTGGCAAAAAAAGTTACCCGATCTTGCAGCACCCAAACAGATTCTGTCTCTTCAGCTAGCTTTCTCGTAAAGCAAAAAACAGTGGAAACATCAACACCTGTAATAGCCAAATCTGCTTTGGCAAAATCAAAAGCCTTAAAGGCGAGGAAATTAAAATTGGCTAAGGAAGGCATCTGAAAGTCTTCCTTAACAACAAAAAAGCTCTTATGTGTTTGGATGCAGACACTGTGAAACTGCATCCATCGGATGATGACTTCAATTCTGAAGATTCTTCAGAGATGACGAGGAGTAACAGTGAGAAAGGTTAGAATATATTTCATTCCTGACTTCCTTTGTTTCCTGGAATTGTCGTGGTTTCGGTCTCGCATTGATGACATCAAATCAATTATTTCTTGCTTTAACCCCGCATGTGTGGCTCTCCAGGAGACATTCCTGAAGCCCACTGTTGTCACCAAAATGCGTGGGTTTCAATGCTTTAGAAATGATTATGGTGGCGATGTTGCTGTGTCTGGTGGAGTTTGTATAATTACATCAAACAATTACCCCAGTACAGCACATCAGTTAAGAACTACACTCCAGGCCGTGGCTGTGAGAATCCACACCACATGTCTAATAACAGTATGTAGTCTTTACTTACCACCGAATGATGTCATCCAAGCAGAAGAACTGAATGACTTGGTTGATCAACTCCCAACTCCATTTTTATTGCTCGGTGATTTTAACGGTCATAATTTTCTGTGGGGTAGTGATGATACGAATCCTCGTGGTCGACAGATAGAGCAGTTCATTTCTGACCATAGCCTCTGTCTGCTAAATACCAACGAGAAAACTTATTTCCACGAACCTACACGGACATTTTACTCTCTGGACTTAGCTATATGTTCTCCATCACTCTTGCCATTGCTGAATTTTGAAGTTGGAAATGACCTCTACAATAGTGATCATTTCCCTCTAATCGTGTCTCAGGCTGGAAGTAATAGTGTGTGTCACAAACCACCTAATTACGTGTACAGTCGAGCCGATTGGTCACTTTTCACGCAATTGGCTGTGATCAGTGAGACAGGAGTTAAGACAGATGTGATAGATGATGCCGTTAAATATGTCACCGACACAATAATCAGAGCTGCGGATGTTGCTATCCCTAAAAATTCCATCATTCCACATAAACACAGGAAACCTTGGTGGAATGAAAAGTGTCAACTCTCCTATAAGAAACAAAGGAAGCAATGGAATATATTCCGAAGATACCCTACTACGGAGAATCTTGTTGCTTTTAAAAAGCCAAAGCTGAAGCTCGAAAAGTTAGACGTCAGAGTCGAAGAGAATCTGATCTACATGCGTACGTCGTCAATCAATTCATCGGCAACAAGTCAACAATTATGGAGGAAAGTTAAAGCAGCCAATGGTATTTATCAGGATTATTCCATTCCTGTATTAAAAACCGGCGCTGCAATACACTCTCAGCGGTAGATATTGCTAATGTCATCGGTGAAACCTTTGCTTGTGTTTCCAGCTCTGATTCATATAATCCTACTTTTCTAAGGATTAAAAGAATCGCTGAGCGGACACATCTAAGCTTTCATGATCGACATAATCTACCCTATAATTGTGATTTTGAACTGTCAGAATTGAAGTCTGCTTTAGCTAAAGCAAACGACACTAGCCCAGGACCAGATGGAATCTCGTATCAAATGCTCCGTCATTTAAATCATGATTCTTTATTAAACATACTTTCATTGTTTAATAGAATCTGGACTGAGCATGCTTATCCTACTTCATGGAGAGAAGCGATAGTGATTCCAATATTGAAGCCTGGAAAGATTCATCTGACCTCTGAGTTATCGTCCAATAGCTCTTACATGAGTTGCTTATGCAAAACATTTGAGCGTATGGTCAATGCTAGACTCATTTACGTCTTAGAGAAGAATAATTGCATACATCTTCATCAAAGCGGATTTCGAAGAGGACGATCCACTATAGATAACATAGTAGATCTAGAATCCCGAATTCGAAATGCTTTCGTGAGGAGAAACCATCTCGTTGCAATTTTCTTCGACGTTGAGAAAGCATATGATCGTACATGGCGCTATGGTATTCTCCGTACTCTGCATAATCTTGGTTTTAAGGGTAATCTTCCAATATTTATCCAAAATTTTCTGGCCTCACGCGTTTTTAAAGTGCGTTGGAACTACAATTTCCAATACTTTTAGTCAAGCTGAGGGTGTCCTCAAGGTAGCATTTTAAGCGTAACCCTTTAACCTTTTCATCAGTGACATACTCCATCAATTACCATCTTCTGTTCATGGCACTTTGTATGTTGATGACTTACAAATTTCATATCAGGTTCAAACATGAATATAATTGAGAGACAATTGCAAACAGCTGTAAATAGTTTAACCACTTGGTGTGAACGGAATGGTCTTAGTATATCTCCTAGTAAGAGTTGCTGTGTCCATTTCTGTAGGAAAACTAGCTACCATAATGATCCTGTGCTTCACATAAATAATAGACCCATCCCTGTAGTCAGTGAGATAAAAATTCCTTGGCGTGATTTTTGACAAGAAGTTAACTTTCCTTCCGCATGTTTTACATCTGCGGAAGAAATGAGCGACTGCTTAACATCCTCAAAGTGCTTTCTGAATACATCTTGGGGTGCAGATCGCACATCACTCCTAAGAATTTATCAGTCTGTAATTTTATCTCGAATTGACTACGGCTGTGTTGCTTATGCGGATCAGCTAGACTCTCCATCTTACGCAGATTGACACTGTTCACCATACTGCTTTAAGGATATGCTGTGGAGCTGCACATCACCTGTCCAGAGTCTATATGTAATTTGCCACCAATTGCCATTAGACCTGCGGCGGATACAGCTGTCTCTTAATTATTATTCAAAAATAATGTCCTCACCTCATCATCCCTTGCGTTCCACGATTCCAAGTGCTGCTCTTAAGAGATTATATAATGCTAGACCATCAAGCATTCAACCTTTTCTCTCGTATTAAATCTAATTTTTGCTTTCTGACCTATGTGATGTCCGAATCGAGTCTACCGACCTTTTCTGCACATCCTCCTTGGTATAATCCACACATTATTGTGCTAAATCCCTTTGGTAAGAATAAAAAATCAGACACAACTACTGCTATTCTTCAACAGCTTTATTCATTCCATCGCTGTCAGTACACTATTTACACTCCAGTATTTACGGTTGATCCAAATGTCCAGGATCAGTTGGCTGTGGAGTTTATCTTGATGATACCTCCCACAGTTATAGCCTTCACAAATCCTGCTCCATCTTCACCGCTGAGGCTACGGCTATATACCGAGCACTTCCAGCTGCTACAAACTAAAAATGAACGTAAATTCTGTGTGTACACTGACAGTATGAGGTATTAGAAGCTTTGAGGAATAACAACAATAATTGCCATCCAGTTGTGTCTAAAATATTCAAATTAATTGATTCAGTTACTAACAAGGATTTGAGATACTGTTTTGTTGATTCCACACATAGAATAGATGGCAATGAGAAAGCTGATGCTGCTAAATCTGCAGCTACTTCCATTATGCCTTCAATACCATCAATACATGAGAAAAGGATTCAAACATTTCATATATTCTCTTTGGCAGGAATCCTGGGACCTGCAAGTCAGCAACAAACTCCATTCCATATTTTCATACATCATTCCATTATCTGTTTTATCTCCACGAAGCGCAGATGTCAGACTGACTTGCCTTCTGAATTGTCACCACGCGTTTGAACCACAAAGATTTGATCTTTTGTGATCTCCTACCGTTGTTTGTAAAGTGTGTTTAACCATTTACTATATATCACATTTTAATTGTGTGTACATATTTTAACCATCAGCGTTTTAGATATTTTAATAGTAATATTTTAACATTAGAAGATCTGCTTGGGGAACCACCCCTTTATCGCAATTTATTTTATGCTTTTTAAAAGACATAGGATTTATGAATTTTTATCTAATTTAGAAATATTTATTTAAATACAAGTTTTTAATCTTATACATGTGTATATTGTATGTTTACATATTTTAATATATATTTTAACTATATTGCTATTTTATACTTTTTATGTACATTTAAACTATATTTCTATTTTATACTTTTTATGTACATTTTAACTATATTTCTATTTTATGCTTTTAATTAATGAAAAAAAACTTGTGTATAATATCTTGTGTTTGGCGCAGCTTGTCCTTACCTGGACCTTGCGCCATAAAAACCAACCAACCAACCAACCTACAGTTAGTCTAGGAGTTTTTACAAGTAAGAATTTCTAAGCACTGGAATCTTAAGCTAGTAAAATATTTAAAATAATATTTTATTTGAATTTAAGTCATGTAGTTTCGATGACAATGGAGAAACTGATATATTTACAAATTTATATCTGTTCCAATTCAGCCATTTTTTAAATCATCGATATTCCTAATTCTAATATGGCGTCATTTGTCCTTCTAGGATATTGTTCTACAGGTGTGAGTAATAAATATTTTTAGAGTTTTTTTATACAGTTTTCTTTTTACGGATGATAATTTCAATTTCACATGCAGGTTTTATCCTTCAATAATATTTTGTCATTATTATTTGAAAGAATGGTAAAATTATCACTTATATTAACTTTTCAACATCTAATGCGAAATTGTAAATTTTATATAATCATGGGAATTTCTAGTCAAATATGATACAACAAATGCACAGTTTTAAGGTAAATAAATATAAAAACAATTCTTTTTAAGAATTGACGATTAATATCAAAATCTTTTATTATCAATATATGGACTACACAAAATCTAGGTGATAGCCAATCATTGTCTAGTACTGATTAATGTCAGGTTTAATTTTGCACAATACAAGCCATTAAGCTCTGTCCAATATTATCAGCCATGTTTTAATATGTGCTGCCGAATTTGGTTTGGTATAGACATTCGAATATAAGAGAAATATTGGATGATTATCTAGGATTAAGATTGCGTCAATCATAACATAAGATTATTTTGCTCATTGTGGATTAGTTGCAAATATTCTTGAGATGTTCTCACTGAATATTAATTTATGCAACTCATACTGAAATTGTGCATCAAATTTATTTATTAATAATGTACTTGATTTTATAAAGTACTGAAGTCATTCGTAAAACTATTTCTATATTATAGTTGACCTTGTTAAGCATTATATAAAGAAGAAATATATTAATTCTTTACAATATCTTTTTTGATCAGTTATTGTTTTTGTGTTAATCTATTTCTATAAGAAATATTTAAATTTAATGAGATAAGAAAGTTATTCGTCCACGATGGTGTTGATTCATGAGAGTTTTATTAAAACAGAATCTCTGGAAAGAACTTTGTTGAATACAGTAATTTAAAATAAATATTGTAAAAAGAGAAAAGAAACATCTTTGTTGGTAGATTGTGGCATATGATATTATTCTGATATGTATAAGGATATAATTGTATATTTATTAACTATATATATAATATTATATTGATATGTAAGTATATGTTACACACTTTAACACATATTATGATTCAACCACTGTATAATAAAATGGGAAGTCAACATTTTATGTAAGCAGTAATCTTTTTTACATGCAATAATTCATGTATGAAAAAATTTAATAATACAAGCTGCGTCTATCAAATAGAAGTAAACATATATATGAAATAAAAGTAAATTCTCTTCTACTTTGTTACATTATTTAAAATAATAAAGTACTGGTTTATTTTATTATTTAGCGTATAAAGTTAGGAACTTTATTCTTTCGAGAATGAAAAGGTCCTTGACGAGTAGATTTTCTGTGTGCGCTTAAAGAATATAAAGTAGAGTTGAGGAGTTTAAAATTCAAGACTTAACTAAGATGACATTATTAACAGTTTAGAATTTCATTCAAATCTGAGGCTATGCTAATGAGAATAAAACTGGGAAATACTTACAAGAGAGAAAGGAATATTATATTTTTGTGGTATTAATAATATCATTTAAACATGAAGTGGCAATATTTTGCAAATTTTGGCAGTTAAATATTTTAGAAAGTAAAAGATTTTCATTTTTGTCAACAATAAAGAGTTCTAACGTTTTTTTCTGTATGAGAATAAACCCAAAACATTTTCCATGAACACTTATATTTTGGTAGGGTATTTATGCATTCCTTGTGTTTGTGTACGTAAATAAACTTTTCATTTAATTTTTCTCTTAAATAAATGTTACTTTTTAACTATACTTTACTAATACCTTTGAGATTATGTGAAATATTTATTTTGGATTACAATTCAGCATTTACAATGGATGTATTTTTTACTGTTCTGTAGATTTTGTTATTAAGTTTTCCCTCCTACTTAAAATTATTGCTTTTTTTTTTAAAAAAAAGTGAATAAATTTGTTATTAAAAATATATAGAACATTTTATAAAAAAAAATGGTTCTTAATACTTGAACGCTAAATAATTTTAAACGCTTTAAGAATAATAAATTAAAAAGGAATTAACTGTAAAAAGAAATTAATCATGTTACTAATAGAATAATTTTCACGAAGGACAACTTATGACTGTTCAGAGTCAGACTCGAAATAAAACGTGTCCATATATAGCAAAAGAAAATATTTATTTTCAAGCCATAATAAAAACATCACGAATATTAATATGAAATGTGAATTAAATCGTAATATCAAGAACATTGCACACTCACCTAGTCAATAATTTATCTGTTCATACAACGCAACTTATTATGAAATGAATCAGTGATTTATAAAAAGAAAATGTTTATTTGAATAATAGAAGTGTAAATAAAAAATTGTTTACTACATACTTCCACATTTTGTCTTTAAAAACAAAACTTAAAATTACCTTTATATTTTTATACATAATTAAAAATAGTACCAATGAAAATTTTTAGAACATTAACTATCTAAATGTGCATAGTAATGATAAAAGAAAAACTTCAATTATAAGTCCAGTATTTTTTAGTTCGATAGTTTTTTTCTTTTCTTATAATAAATATTTTTCCTTTTTCATAAGAAGATTTCTTTATTGGAGAAACTGAAGGAACTTTTGTATCCTAAATATCATCGGTAAGATCACAAACAGTAAATTTTAGACATAAGACGAAAACTTCAGAACTAATTTCCAATGGATATTTTCTTTGAACTAGACGTTTAGGTTTTGTTGGCTAATTTTAGCTTTGCTTTTGTTCTTTTTTTCGTCTTTGCTTGCTTACAGCTCTAAAACATTTGCTAAGAGTCAGCAAATTATTTGGAAATTTTCTGATTCCATTGAAATATAAATAACTATATCACCATCTCCCGTACTTGTTTTTCTAGTCCTTTGTTTCTGACCAGTTCCGAAATATATTCTTTCTGAAATCGTCTTCTTAACTCCTCTCGTACCTTCTGCGTATAATGAATTCTTTTTCGTATGTAATCCTCATCAATAGTATCGAGACAAATGATATCATTGCCAGAGGATGTCTAAAAAAAGAAGTTAACAGAGCTTAAGGGCAATCATTCATTTAGATTTTGCGACAAATATGTTGGCTGATCACTACCAGTAACATTGTTGACATCTCTTCATAACATAGACAAGCTCTTTTAAGCTTTTTTCATAGCAGACCTTTAATAATGTGAACCATTTTCTCCCACTCTTTACCGTACTCTGCTGCTTTTGAAAGATTAAAATTGCATTAAATTTTTCTTACTGCTCATTCAATGATGTCCCAGTCTAAACAATGCATATATATATCGTTCGAAGTTTCTTTGAAAATTAATCTTGTTATCACTATACATAACAGAAATTCTTCTTCGTAAGAAAAATGCCAGCATAAATGCTTCAGTGGATAAGGATGTGGTTAATTCTAAATGTACTTCTTTTACTACAGCATATATATTAAGATGACTATCCAACACTTCTAATCAACACGAAGATAGAGTATTCCTGCTAAATTTGTTCTTGCAATTAAAAATACTGGAATGGATCTTATTCTGTCTCTAGAAAGTGCAGAAGGCTTACTAGAGAATAAATATCATGAGTGGTTGGTTGTAATGAAAACAATATTGAAGTATAAACTAAGCATTAAAAACCTTATCTTTATTATTGCCTTCATTTTTTGTCAGCAAATCCGGCCTAAGTAAAACAAAATATCTATGACCATATACTATGCAGAGCAAATCTTTAACAAATGTCCTGGTTTGAGGCATACTATATATATATATATATATATATATATATATATATATATATATATATATATATATATATATATATATATATATAAAAGCCTTTTTTCCTCACTATTTAATTCGGATACTTTCATGTAATCTTGACTAAAATGTTGTCGTTCACAACAAAATATAGATTTTACATTTTTCATATACTGATAAGTTGGAGCAGCAGTTAATGCAGCAGAATTACTTTTCGTAGTTATTTAGTTACTTTCTCTTTTCAACCAGCAACTATTGTTAAAAGTATTTTATATTTTATAAATACATAATTCTCCTTCTACCTCCCCCTCAGGGGGATTACCTACTTTTGGTAAACATAGGTGTCACAATCCCGACGTACACTACTGATCTGTCCTCTTCTTTGATTTCCACTTTCCTCTACTCTTCTGCTGTTTTCCTCTTCTCCCTCATTGTGGTTGCCTCGAAAGGGATTGAAGGCTTCCCTTGAGTAGCTTTCGCCCCTCTGTTGCTATTGGCTATTCTTGAGGACTAAATCACCCACGTGTTTGCCGTACATGGAGACCCGCGTCCCTAGAAAGGGTTTTGTAATTGAGGCCCCTAGAGACCAACACATTACTTTGGCTTCTGCTTCAGGTAAACGAGAGGTGTGTTGTGGTCCTATGCAAATCAATCGGCTTTATGGATCAAGCGATCGATACATCTACTGGGTGACTCGTTAAGGGTGGAGACCACTTCAGGGATGTACCGTGAGCGTATAGGACTAACTAACATTGTTGCAGTTGATGTGCTGCATCCCCTTGTAGGGCTCTGTGGTGGGTGATGCCGTCTAGTCCCTGAATCTTATGATATGCTACATGAACAATATTATTAGTTCTTCTCTCCCTTTGCAATGATTGTCAACGATAAAGATCCCTGAGCAACAGTTGTCAATGATAAAGGCAAAATATTTTATTTTTAAAAGAACTGAAGGTTGTTCTTTTCAATTTGTGTCACCTTTTATCATTCACAATAGTATGTTATCTTATGTAAGAGAAGTCAAAAATATTCGAAAGCTACGATCTATAGATATTTTGGTTGAGATTGCATCCGAAAGACAAGCAATACTCAAACAATCACTGAAATCAAATTGAAATATAGAGATGGTCGTTCAACCTCACACGACATTAAACTTTTCTAAGGGAGTAATTTCTGCAGCAGATATCATATATACATCTACAAATGAAATACTTGAAACATGAAAATCCCAGAAAGTTTGTGCTGTTAAACATATTACTCTTAATCAAGGTTGTATTTGAATGAATACTAAATATCTGATTTTGACAGTTTCAACTCCTGACTTGCCACAACATATTAAAGTTGCATATATGAGATGCTCTCTGAGATCCTATACACCGAAGCCGCTGATCTGCTTTCATTGCTAACGATTTGGCCATTCAAAAATAGCTTGCAGAGATAAACTTACAAGCGCATGTTGTTCATGTGTTGGCCATGATAGTGTTACCTGCAATGTTGAGGAGGTTTGTGTCAACTGCAAAGGCGACCATCCTGCTTAGTCACAATGTTGCACAGCATGGCAGTTAGAAAAAGAAATTACTTACGTAAAAATCAGAAATAATGTGTCTTATCCGGAGGCTCGACGAACTGTCGCCTCACGTACACCACAGCCAGGTATTAGCTATGCCACTGCTACTAGGAAAGTATTTACATCTTGTTGCTCCCAAACCGATACTATTTCAGAGCTTTCAACAAAGCCATCTCCCAAGCCAAAAGAAGCAAAATCTTCAACCGTTATGCGCAAACTGACTTTTGAAAAATCAAGAGAATCACAAGCAAAAAATTAAAACTTGCTAAGAAAGGCACTCGTAAGTCTTCCTTGACAGAAAGGAAAGCCAGGCTTGCGTTGGATGAAGATAGCGTGAAACTCTACCCCTCAGATGCTGATAGTTTAGAGGATTCAACAGAGACTCAGATGAATTCTGCTGATGAATAACATTTATCCCATTAATGACTTCCTTTGTTTCATAGAATTGTCGAGGTTTTCGTTCACGAATTTACGACGTCTTATCTGTTATCTCTCGCTGAAACTCCATATGTGTGGCTCTTCAGGAAACATTCCTGAAGCCCACAGTTAACACCAAGCAGCTTGGGTTTCAATGCTTCAGGTAGGATAATGGTGGTGATGCGTCTGTATCTAGAGGAGTTTGTATATTCACATCAAACGCATAACCAAGAACAGAACATCAACAAAGAATTGACCAACTCCCAGTTCTATTTGAACTCCTCGGAGATTTTAATGGCCATAATACTATGTGGGGTAGTGAAGATACGAATTCTTGCGATAGTCAGATAGAGCAGTTCATATCTGACAGTTGACTTTGTCTTCTGAATACCGATGAGAAAACTTATTTCCATGAACCAACACTGATATTTCACTCTCTTGAATTGGATATTTGTTCTCCATAACTCCTGCAATTGCTGAATTTTGTTGTCGGAAATAACCTTTAAAATAGTGATCATTTCCTTCTAATCATGCCTCAGGCTGGAAGTGATAGTGCGCGTCACAGCCCACCTAATTATGTATACAGTCGAGACGATTGGAAGCTTTTCACGCCATTGGCTGTGGTTAGTGAAACAAAAGTTAAGACAGATGTGATAGATGATGCCGTTAAATATGTCACCGACACAATAATTCGAGCTGCGGATGTTGCTACCCCTAAACGTTACATCATTCCACATATACACCGGAAACCTTGGAGTGCCAACTCTCCTATAAGAAACAAAGGAAGCAATGGAATATATTTCGTAGGTAGCAAACTACGGAGAATCTTGTTGCTTTTAAAAGAGCCAAAGCTCAAGGTTGAAGATTTAGACATCAGAGTCAAAGAGAATCTTGGATTCGCTTTGTGTTTTCAATCAATTCATCGATATCAAGCAAACAATTGTGGAGGAAAGTTAAAGTAGCCAATGGTATTTATCAGGATTATTCCATTCCTGTATTAAAAACTGTAGCTGCAGTATACTCGTCAGCGGTAGATATTGCTAATGTCATCGGTGAAACTTTTGCTAATGTTTCCAGATCTTATTCGTATAATCCTCCTTTTCGAAGGATCAAAAGTATTGCTGAACGGGCACCTCTAAGTTTCCATGATCGACATAATCTACCCTATAATTGGGATGTAGAATATTCAGAATTAAAGACTGCATTATGTAAGGCAAACGACACCAGCCCAGGACCAGATGGAATCTCGTATCAAATGCTCCGTCATTTAAAACCTGATTCTTTATCAAGCATACTATCATTGTTTAATAGAATCTGGATTGAGCATATTAATTTTACATCTCGGAGAGAAGCTATATTGATTCCAATTTTGAAACCTGGCAAAGATTCATCTGACCCTCTGAGTAATCATCTAATAGATCTTACGATCTGAGTAATCATCTAATAGATCTTACGATCTGAGTTATCATCTAATAGATCTTACAGAATTTCCTAGCTTCTAGGCTTTTTAAATTGCGTATTAGATTTTCAGTTTCCAATACTTTTACTCAAGCTGAGGGTGTCCCTAAAGGTAGCATTTTAAGCGTAAGCCTTTTTAACCTTTTCATCAATAACATACTTCATCAGTTACCACCTTCTGTTAATAGTAATTTATATGTTGATGACTTACAAATTTCATATCAGGGTTCAAACATGAATATAATTGAGAGACAATTGCAAACAGCTGTAAGCAATCTAACTGCTTGGAGTGAACAAAATGGTCTTAATATATCTCCTAGTAAGAATTGCTGTGTCGATTTCTGTAGGAAAACAAGTTTTCATCCTAATCCTGTGCTTCACATAAGGAATGGAGCTATTTCTGTGGTTACTGAGATAAAATTCCTCGAGGTACTTTTTGATAAGAAGTTATTTTATATTCCGCATGTTTTATATCTGCGGAAGAAGTGCAAGCGATCACTCAATATCCTCAAGGTGTTGTCGAACAAATTTTGGGGTGCAAATCTCACTTCACTCCTTCGGCTACGGCTGTGTTGCTAATGGATAAGCTAGATCTTCCATTTTACGCAGATTGGACATAGTCCACTACTCTGCTTTAATGATTTGCCATGGAGCATTTCATACATCACCCGTTCAGAGTCTATATGCAATCTGTCAACAGTTACCATTAGACTTGCGGCGGATACAGCTGTCTCTTTTAATTATTATTCTAAAATCATGTCCACTCATCATCCCCTCTTACTTTCTGCGATTCCAAGTGCTGCTCTTAAGATATTATATAATGTTAGAGCATCAAGCATTTAACCTTTTCTCTCTCGTGGCAAATCATATCTATTCCTCTCTGACCTATGTTTGGATTGAATCTATATATTTGTTTACACATCCTCCTTGGTATGATCCACGCATTATTGTGCTGAATCCCTTTGGAAAAATAAAAAATCGGACACAAATACTGCTATTCTTCAACAGCTTCATTCATTCCATCGCTGTCAGTACACTATGTACACTCCAGTATTCACGGATGGATCCAAATCTTCAGGATCCGTTGACTCTGGTGTTTATCTTGATGATACCTCCTACAGTTATAGCCTTCACAAACCCTGCTCCATCTTAACTGCTGAGGCTATAGCTATATACTGAGCACTTCTTCTGGTAAAAACTAAAAATGAACATAAATTCTGTGTGTACACTGATAGTAAGAGTGTAGTAGAAGCTTTGAAGAATAACAACTACGATTGCCATCCAGTTGTGTCTAAGATATTCAAATTAAGGAATTCTATTACTATCAAGAGATTTGAAATACTGTTGTGTTGGATACCAAGCCACATAGAAATCGATGACAATGAGAAAGCTGATGCGTCCGCTAAGTCTGCATCTACTTCCATTTTGCCTTTAATACCATCAAAGGACTTGAGAAAAGGATTCAAACGTTTCATATTTGCTCTTCGGCATTAATCCTGGAAACTGCAAGTCAGCAACAAACTCCATCCCTTCTTTTCATATATCATTCCATTATCTGTTTTATCTCCACGAAGCGCAGACGTTACACCGACTCGCCTTCGAATTGGTCACACGCGTTTCACCCAGAAACATGTGATCTTAAGTGATCTCCAACCAGGGTGTAAAAAGTGTGATGAACTATTCACTATATATCATATTTTAGTTGTGATATACAGTGAATAGTTCATAATTTTAGTTGTGATATACAGTGAATAGTTCATAATTTTAGTTGTGATATACAGTGAATAGTTCATAATTTTAGTTGTGATATACAGTGAATAGTTCATAATTTTAGTTGTGATATACAGTGAATAGTTCATAATTTTAGTTGTGATATGCAGTGAATAGTTCATAATTTTAGTTGTGATATACAGTGAATAGTTTCACCAGATTTTAACCATCATAGTTTTAGATATTTTAATAGTAATATTTTAACATTGGAAGATCTGCTTGGAGTACAACCCCATTGCAATCTGTTTGCGTTTTTAAGAAACATAGAATTTATGAATTTTATCTGATTTAGGAATATTTAAATTTCATGTTATTAATTTTATACTTGTGTATATTGTATGTTTAATAATTTTTAATGTACATTTTAACTTTACTTCTATATTTTATTAATAGGAGATTAAAAAACTTATGTATAATATCTTGTGATTGGTGCAGCTTGTCCTTATCTGGACCTTGTGCCATTAAAACAAACAAACCTACCAACCAGAATCCTTTTGTTGGGCTCGGTGGTAGGAGGTGCGGTGAGGTCCCGAAATATTTCAAAGTATATACAGAGTATTCAAAATATTCATTTCTTCCACTGGAGAGACAATTGGAATCAACAAATCTTAAATTTTTTGTTATTTCTAGGAAAGAAGCAAGTTTTGAGATTGTGTCCCCTTTCTTTGTCCAAAAAGGAATATCTGTAATGTTAAGGGAAATAAAGAGTATAAAAAGTATAAAAATATATCACAGTATAAAATGCTGCGATCGGGTGAACTTCTTGTAGAAGTTGCATCAGCTAACCAGTCCACCATTATAGTTAATGTGAAACTGTTGGCGAACTTTGAGGTAATCACCGTTCCTCACAAAAACTTACATTTTTCTGAAGGAGTGACTCAGAAAGGGATTTATTAAATACGCCTACGGAAATGATCCTAGAAAATCTCATGGATCAGTAGGTCTATGGCGTTAAGCGCATAACACACAAAAGGGATGGAAAGTATATTGATACTAAATATCTCATTCTGACATATGCCTCCCCGGACCTTCCAGAAAACGTAAAAGTAGCATATATGTATTTAACCGTAAGGTCGTATATTCCTAATCCCTTGAGTTTTTATAGCGCCAACGTTTTGGGCATTCTAAAGATTCTTGTAGGACCAAACTTACACGCGCTCGTTGCGCAGAAGTTAGCGACGAGAGTTTAAATTGTACTGCGAAGGAGGCGTGTGTCAACTGGAAAGGTGACCACCCCTCCTACTCTCGAAATTGTCCAAAATGGGTTCTGGAAAAAGAAATTACAATTCTTAAGGTAAAACCAAAATTTCATACCTTGAGGTTCAACGAAACGAATTGTAACATCTCGTATGCCACAGTCTGGAGTAAGCTATGCGATAGTAGCTAAAAATTCACCAGATCCAGTAGTACTCAAAAAGACTCCTACACAATTACTTGATTACCCCCAAATATCAACATCGAAGCCAAAATCTACGTTAGTTAGCAAAAGAAAAGCTCCTTTGGCTAAATAAAAACTTACAAGAGCTTTTAAATTAAGATAATGAAAAAAGGGTTCTCAAAGACCCTCAATATCCAAACGTAAATCCATGTCCATGGAGGCTGATGCGGTTTATTTACATCCCTCGGACTTATCCCTCGAGGAGATGTCTGATGACATGCTGAGGGAAAGGAGCTTTCCAAATTGAACAATAATTTCCTTTGTTTCTTGGAACTGCCTTGGTTTGCGTTCCTCTCAAGATGACATCAAGTCTGTGATTTCTGTCTACAACCCTGCATGAGGTGTACTTCAGGAAACATTCCTGAAGTCCTACAAAAACTTTTTCATGCGTGTTTTTAAAAGCTTTAAAAAAGACTTTGGTGACGATGGTGCAGTGTCTGGAGGTGTTTGCATATTAACAACCAATAACTATCATAGCACTGCCCAACCTTTGAATACTATGCTACAGGCTGTGGCAGTACAAATTCATACTGTGTGCTTATTGACAGTCTGTAGTTTGTATTTGCCAACACATGATGTCATCATCCAAGAGGAAATCCATGCATCAATTGATTAGTTGCCTGCACCATTTCTGCTATTAGGCGACTTAAACATCCATATTTTTTTGTGGGGAAGTGATACACAACTTCTCGTGGTCGGCAGATAGAGCAGTTGATTTCAGATAATTATCTCTCTCTGCTTAATACCGAAGAGAAGACATATTTCCATGTACCGACAAGAACATTTCACTCGCCCGATCTGGTCCTTTGCCCACCATCTATTTTGCCACTGTTAAATTTATTAGTAGGAAATGATCTGTATAACAGCTATCATTTTACTCTCGTCATCTCGCTGACTGGAGATGAAGACTGGAGTAGTGTAAGACAACGTCTTCCTACTTACGTGTACAGTTGAGCAGATTGGACGTTATTTACACACTTAGCAGTGATTGATGATGAAATGACTTTGATCGATGATATTGA
Source organism: Latrodectus elegans (assembly GCA_030067965.1). Taxonomy (NCBI): domain Eukaryota; kingdom Metazoa; phylum Arthropoda; class Arachnida; order Araneae; family Theridiidae; genus Latrodectus; species Latrodectus elegans. The sequence continues at coordinate 44,508,605 of CM057815.1, forward strand.
TATTTCCGTTTGTAAGGTCACCGAAACTATTATAAATGCAGCTGATGCATCCATGCCTAAGAGTTCACCTATACCACTCAGGCGCTGTCAACCTTGGTGAAATGATGAAAGTCAAAGCACCTATAAGGAGCAGGATAGTTATGGGGGTTATTTAAAATATACTCTATAACGGAGAATCTTATTGCCATTAAGAGATCAAAAGCATTACTCACAGAGCTCGTCGTTGAAGTCAGAAAGAATACTAGTCTCGCTGTGCATACTCAATTACATATTCAGCAAATAGTTGCGGAGAAGAGTAAAAGCAGCCAATGGAATTTATAAGGACTTTTCTATTCCTATTTTGAAATCCGGAGCTGCTATACCCTCTTCTTCTTAGGACATCGCTAATGTCCTTGGTGAAACCTTTGCTATCGTTTCAAGTAACGACTCTTACAGTCCTTCATTTTTAAGGACTAAGAGTCGTGCTGAGCGAACACAAATTCGGTTCAACCATGGACAGGCTTTGCCTTGGACAGCAGATCAATGACACTTTACCAGGACCTGATAGAATCATCTATCAAATACTTCGTCATTTAAGTCCAGATTCAATGTAGAACTTGCTGCTTTTGTTTTATAGGATATGGACTGGAAACAAATTTCTATTATTTTGGGGTGAAGCAATAGTGATTCCGATCCTAAGTCTGGTAACGATCCTTCTGTTCCTTCAAATTATCGATCAATAGCTCTAACGAGTTGCTTATGTAAAACTCTCGAACGTATGGTCAACTCCCGTCTAGTATATGTCTTAGAAAAAATAATTTCATATCTATTAATCAGAGTGGCATCCGTAAAGGAACATCTACTCTTGATAATTTTACCTGTAAACCCAAATCCACAACGCTTTGGTGAGGAGTAACCATCTGGATTCCATTTTCTTAAACATCGAGAAGGCATACGACCATACATGGCGATATGGAATTCTTCTTTCATTATATGATTTTGGCTTTTGGGGTAATCTTCCGATATTCCTTAAAAATCTTTTACACTCCTGTGTTTTCAAAGATCGGATATGAATTTTTTATTCTGATTATTTTAAATAAGTTGAAGGTGTACCTCATAGTTGTATTTTAAGTGTCATTCTTTTTATCCTTCATCTTTTAGTGGCATACTTCATAAATTATTACCTTCTGCTCATGGTACATTTTATTTTGATGACTTGCAGATATCTTGTGAGGGTTCAAATATGTGTTTAATTGAGAGACAGTTACAAACAGCTGTTAATAAACTTGCTGTATGGTATGCTGAGAATGGCCAATCTATTTCTCCTAGCAAGAGTAGATGTGTCCACTTCTGCAGAAAAATTACTATGCACAGTGATCTGATGATTTCTATTGACAAGACAACTATACTGTAGTCAAAGAGATGAAATTTCTTGTGTAATTAATGTGTAACATTCGAATGAAAATTAACTTTCCTTCCATATGTTTTAAATTTGCGGAAGAAATTCGAACGATCATTTAATATCCTCAGGGTGCTTTCAAACACATCCTGGGGTGCCGATTGCACATCGCTACTTCGAATATATCAGTCACTAATTTTATCACGCATTGCCTACGGATGTGTTGTTTATGGATCAGCTAGACATTCTGTTTTATGCAGATTGGACACTGTTCATTTCTCTGCTCTGAGGATATGTTCGGGCGCATTCCACACATCACCCGTCCAGAGTCTATTAGCTATTTGTCAACAATTGCCTTTAGACCTGAGACGAATGCAGCAGTCTCTCAATTATAATGCTAAGATCATGTCTGACCCTCATCATCCATTACCTTCGTTGATTCCAACAACTGCTCTTAAAAGACTAAAATTTTTGTCCAAGGATCATTCCACCTTTTCTCATTAGTATAAAATGATATTTATTTTTGTCGGACCTGCATGATGTTCACATATATTTTACCAATCGATTTTTACGGATGAACTATACACAGTTTTTCATATTTTAATTTCATGTATTGATTTTAAATATCATCATTTTAAGTCTTTTAAGACTGATCTATTATCGATGTGAGATTTACTGGCTGAACCTCCGCATCAAAACATTTTTGCACTTTAAAGAAGCATTGGTTTTATAGATTTTGTATAATTTTAAATCAAATAATTTTATTTATAAATTTATATCATTTCTCATCTTTAGTTTCGTTTTTCTTTTAGCTATTTTAATTAGAATAATTTTTGTTGTATGTTGGGTATTCGTCTATTTTTTAATGTATAATTTTTAACAATGCTGATAATGTAAAATTACTTTTGAAAGTTGATTGGTTAAAAAAAAAGCAATATATTGAAATTTGGTTTTGGCACAGCTTGTTCTTATCTGGAATTCACGCCAGAAAATCCAACCAACCAACAATCTCTTTCTACCTCATGGAATAGAAATAACACGAGGCCCTCTAATAATTTTTTTAGTCAACTGAAGTGATGAAGTGATTCTTGAACACACACATCAAGTGATATCTGTCCTAAACTTTTATTGCACCAACAGGGAAACAAAATTCGACATCTGGATGCAACACTGCAGCTTAGTTTTGGATGGTAATGCCTAATGTCTCTAGTACACATAAATAGGAGCCGAACTAGTCTTATGATTCTCCAAGTTTTACATTTGATTTATGGCTAATTAGAGATAGTAAATAAATCATTTCTCCTAAAGAGATATTTAAGATGCTCTATTAATTTTAAATGATTATTTTTACAGGTAGGATAATATAAGCTATATTCTGGGCTTGTTTAATTTTCAAAGACGTTAATACATATTCAAATTAATTTTCTTCCTTGATATCTTCGTCTTCTCAAATATGCGAAAAATGTACCCAAAAGGCTACATCCCTGTTCTCAGGGTTCAATCAAATTTCTTCAAATGTAATTTTAATAATTTAAATTCCTAATAAAGAGAAACTGAGTTTGGCGACAAAATCTCATGAACAACAGTTTGTGAATATTGTTTAAATAAGGTGTTAAGTTCAATAAAGAAGTCCCTGTAGTTTATCTTTTACACCATATCCTTTATCAAAATTCTACTCAATATAACTTAATTTATTATCTAATAGGAATAAATGTTCAGATTTATCCATAATGTTTCGAAAATATAACAGATATTGGCTTATTTTTTAAATTTAAGCTTTGAATAAATTTAATGAAATTCTTTGCAGTGTTAATTGTCAACTTAAATTTGCTCTTTCCTTTCTCAGGGATTCTATTTCCTTCATTATATCTGCTGCTTCATTCCTTTTTTTATGTGAATTCGCATTTTCTAAGGAATATCAAATTCTTAAAATCATTCGAATCTCACTTATTGAAATCTGAGAAGCTGAACAAATTTTTTCCAGTTCGCAGACTGCGTGTTCTGTATCAGACTTGAAGTAAAACATTTTTATGGAACCAATCTTAATATCAAGTTTGACTTAAATTATTTTTTGCTGTGTATTTCAAGTCCGATACAGAACAGTGTTATATAGGAAATGAAATAGAAAAAAATGAAGTTTACAAACTATCTGACAATTGTAATTGATATTTGGTCTGTGGCTTTATTATTCTGTTCCATAAAAGGAATTGGATGTATAAGTTTTTAAGTTATAATATGAAATAAGGATTAAATTTTATTCTTCTATTGATAAATTTTTATAGCCGGGTTGTTTCTCATTCACGTTTTCTTAGTGATTTTGTAGATAAACGATAAAGGTAAAACCTAAGCTGTTTCCAGAATGCTCCAGTGTAGAAATATAATATTTCTGAACTATATTTGGCACAATTTCTACATATTATGAAGCTTAATCTTGTTGAAATATTAATGTTGGATTCTTTTGGAAAATATGTGAGGAAGGCTTAAAATTGATCTTAAGTATTTTTAAAAATTTTTATTTTATCGCACTTATTATTTTTTATGTCACAAACGTATCATCATGTTAACATAAGTGGTTTCAACTTATGTTGAATGACTTTAACATTATTGACTATGATTGGATTTCACATTGAATACTCAAGTCGGATTTGAAATTCCACTTGCACATTGAATATTTGAATCAGTAGTTGATAAAACTCCTTCTTAGCAGCTACGTACGTTTTTCATATATCAGAATAAGGAGTATTTTGGATTCATGTCATTCAATTATATATTCTAGCAGACATTCTTTAAATGTTGTTCTAAATCCAACTAATCGAATTTAATGAATTAACTTGCAAAGAAGATTTAAACTGGGGAGAAGTCTAATGTTTTTTTCTAGCTCGAAGAATATTACCCAAGGAACCAGTTCATAAACGTTGAAATATACAAGTCGAGCCATTATCTCATTAAAATCGAAATTCTAAGCAATGTGTCCTAAGGGGTAATTACACACTTTATGATACATCATTTAGAGTCGCTGCCGAAAATGAGAATCAGCAAATCGTTATGTTATTAAAATATTCGCACTATTACTTTAGATAAACTGCAGTCTTTAGGGGCAGAACACCATATCACCATTCCAGTGGAGACAGTTATATACCTCAATGAAAAACAAATTGACTGAAACCGATGAACTTGAACTGCAAAAGTCGTCTGTTCTAAGAGAGAAGATGGATTTTTCTATGGATACTATGACAGTCAGTCTGCTGGTAATAATGATAGTCAATTACGACGCCACTGCAAATGAATTCTTTTGTGTTATTGGGTTAAAAGCAAATGTCTTAAGAGTTAATGCAAACGTTACCTCTCCTTAATGAGTGTAACATGATGGAAGAATTCATTGTTTTATGGAAGATTCTGAACCAAATAAGATTATGGGCATTGATCATCTATCGACATTTAAGTTCTTTTATCTAACCCTGATCAGTTTATCTGTGCCTCTTTTCCTTCCTAAGTCTTTATTTCACCGATAAATTTTTTATGGCAAATATTGCTACCAGCACCGACAAACAAGCTAATCGAAAATATCATAATGGTATTTTTTGTTGCATTCCTAGGAAGTAACTTCGTCATGCCGTTAGGTTAATCAAAATATTTTTTCGGTAATATTATCGGTTTCCTACTATGTGATTGCTAAATTAAAATGGCTACCATGAGCTAAATTGACATTCACAAGTTTCGAAGATTTAGTTATTTAGTTACTTCACGTACAAAAATTTGTATGCAAAGTTTTTATATGATTTAGTTATTTATTTAAAAGTTTTTTCTCTGTTTTCTACCTTTCCCTATTTTCAATATATATATATATATATATATATATATATATATATATATATATATATATATATATATATATATATATATATATATAAAACCATCTTAAAATGACACATATTTTGATGGTGTTAGAATAAATATTTTAATTTTGCAAAAAAGAATAATTCTTCGCAATTTTTAATTAATGTTTTCAATGATGTGGGATTGTTGAAAATAAATTATAATCTAAAATATATTCCCCGAAACTTTTTTAACTCGAAATTAGATTTAATTTTATTACTTTTCAGAAGTAAAATGATAATATTCTTTGTTAATCAGAAATGACAATGCACTGTGTTACACATAGATCGGTAGGTATAATATATCAATACTTTTATTAGATTCAAGGGATTTATCACATAAATAATTTTTACTGTCTATAGTTTCATAATAGAGACATTTATGGATAGAATTAGTTATTTATTTGACCAAAGAAAATAACATTATATGTTTTTATTTGTAGTCTCACTTACAAATAAAAAAAATATATAATTTGCATAAAAATATAATACTGCCATTTTATTACCTTCTTTTAAAAAGGAGCTAATGGACGTAAAACTAACTTATACGATCTACACTGGAGATCTCATCGGAAAGAATGACGTTAAAGGACTTTATTGAAATCTCTAGAACCATAAAATCGAGCTCTAGTGTAACATAAAAGTCAAAGGCTGTACGTTTTTATGTGCATTGAAAAAAATGTGCATTCAAAAGAAATGAAGCTAAAAGAATAGCATCTGTTTTATTTTCCCAGCAATTTAATTTTTCGAAAGTTTAATAATATGCAAACGACAGGAAAACCACAGTTAAAATTTTCTTCATGTAATATCTTTAATTATTTTATTCTCTTCTTTACTTATATAGTCAATTACTGTCAACGATTTAATCCTCTGTTTTTTTTAAAGAAAACCTCCAGTTAAAATTTGTGATATTACTGAATTTCGCAAAATGATATTCATACTTTTGCTACTGTTATAAATAAACAATGAACTAAATTTCATAGTAAAAACTGGCTGCTCCTTGCCCTACGTAACCACAGCGGCAATTAGATAAAATAGATAAATCTATTAATATTAGTCAGACCATATTGTCATTCATTACTCTTCAGATGTGTGGTTATAATCCTTAAAAGATTTATATAGAGTTTCAAATTATTCATAGTTGGTTGGTTTTAATGGCGCAAGGTCCAAGTAAGGACAAACTGCACCAGGCAAAAATCGTCTTTATCTACTTTCACAGTTCAAACCATTAAAATTTAAATATTTTATTAAAAAATCAAAATAAAATATAAATATGTATAAAATTTAATATTAAAAGATTAATATAAAAGTTTCTAAAATTAGATAAAATTCATAAAATCAATTGCTTTTAAAAACGCAAAGAGATTGCGATGTGGTGGTTCACCTAGTAAATCTTGTAAGGTTAAAATATTACTATTAAAAAAAGTGAAACGATAATTGTTAAAATCTGGACATACAATTAAAATATGACGCACTGTGTATGGTTCATCACATGTCTCACACCAAGGATTTATATCACTTAAGAACAAATGCCTATGAGTGAAACGTGTGTGACTAATACAAAGGCGAGTCAGTTTAACATCTGCCCTTCGCAGCGTTAAAATTGATAATGGGATGATTGATGGAAAGATGGAATAAAGCTTGTTGCAGACTTGCAAATTCCAAAATTCCTGCCAAAGAGATTTTACGAAATGTTTAATTCCCTTTCTGACATCCATTGATGGAACTGAGGGTAGAGTAGGAGTAGGTGCAGACTTAGCTGCTACATCAGCCTTCTCATTTCTATCTATGCCCATGTGACCCGGTATCCAGCAAAACAGTATTTCAAATCCCTTGATAGTTAGAGAATCCATCCGTTTAAAAATCTTGGACACAACAGAATGACAGTTAAAGTTACTTTTTCTCAAAGCTTCCAATACACTATTACTGTCAGTGTAAATACACATGCTACATTCATTACTAGTACTCACTAGCTGAAGTGCACGGTATACAGCCGTAGCCTCAGCAGTGAAGATGGTGCAGGACGTGTGTAGGCTATAACTAAAGGTGGTATTATCAAAATAAATTCCACAGCCAACGTGTCCTGCTGTTTTGGATCCATCTGGGAATATAGGTGTGTAACGTTCATACTGACAGTGATGGAATGCAAAAAGCTGTTGATAAATAGTCCCGGTTGTGTCCGACTTTTTGTAGTTTTCAAAGGAATTCATAACAATGATATTTGGATCATACCAAGGCAGATGTGCGAAGAAGTCTGTGGACTCAATTCGGACATCACATAGGTCAGAAAGCAAAACACTAGATTTTATGCGAGATAGAAAAGGTTGAATGCTTGATGGTCTAGTAATGTATAATCTCTTAAGAGAGGCATTAGGAAATGTGGAATGCAAGGGATGATGAGGTGAGGATATGATTTTTGAATAGTAATTAAGAGATAGTTGCATCCGCCGCAGGTCTAATGGCAACTGTTGGCAGATTACATATAGACTCTGGACGGGTGATGTGCGAAAAGCTCCACAGCATATCCTTAAAGCAGTGTGGTGAACAGTGTCCAATCTGCGTAAGACGGAGAGTCTAGCTGATCCATAAGCAACACAGCCATAGTCAATTCGAGATAAAATTACAGACTGATAAATTTTTAGGAGTGATGTGCGATTTGCACCCCAAGATGTATTCGAAAGCACCTTGAGGGTGTTGAGCAGTCACTCACATTTCTTCCGCAGATTTAAAACGTGCTGGAGGAAAGTTAACTTCCTGTCAAAAATCACGCCAAGGAATTTTATATCACTGACTACAGGAATGGGTCTATTATTTATGTGAAGCACAGGATCATTATGGAAGCTAGTTTTCCTACAGAAATGGACACAGCAACTCTTACTAGGAGATATACTAAGACCATTCCGTTCACACCAAGTGGTTAAATTATTTATAGCTGTTTGCAATTGTCTCTCAATTCTATTCATGTTTGAACCCTGATATGAAATTTGTAAGTCATCAACATACAAATTGCCATGAACAGAACATGGTAATTGATGGAGTATGTCACTGACGGAAAGGTTAAAAAGGGTTACGCTTAAAATGCTACCTTGAGGGACACCCTCAGCTTGACTAAAAGTATTGGAAATTGTAGTTCCAACACGCAGTTTAAAAACGCGTGAGGCCAGAAAATTTTGGATAAATATTGGAAGATTACCTTTAAAGCCAAGATTATGCAGAGTACGGAGAATACCATAGCGCCATGTACGATCATATGCTTTCTAAACGTCGAAGAAAATTGCAACGAGATGGTTTCTCCTCACGAAAGCATTTCGAATTCGGGATTCTAGATCTACTATGTTATCTATAGTGGATCGTCCTCTTCGAAATACGCTTTGATGAAGATGTATGCAATTATTCTTCGCTAAGACGTAAATGAGTCTAGCATTCACCATACGCAAAAATGTTTTGCATAGGCAACTCGTAAGAGCTATTGGACGATAACTCAGAGGGTCAGATGAATCTTTGCCAGGCTTCAAGATTGGAATCACTATTGCTTTCCTCCAAGAAGTTGAAAAGACATGTTCTGTCCAGATTCTATTAAACATTATCAAGATGTTCATTAACGAATCATTGTCTAAATGACGGAGCATTTGATAAGAAATTCCATCAAGCCCTGGACTGGTGTTATTTGCCAGAGACATTGCTGTCTTTAATTCAGACAATCGAAAGGCACAATTATAAGGTAGGTTATGTCGATCGTCAAATCTTATTAGTGTCCTCTCTGCAATTTTTTTATTCCTTAGGAAATTAGGACTATATGAATCAGAGCTGGAAACACGAGCAAAGGTTTCTCCTATGACATTAGCAATATCTACAGGTGAAAAAAGTATAGCAGCTCCAGTTTTTAAAACAGGAATGCAAAGATCCTGATATATACCATTGGCTGCTTTCACTTTCTTCCACAATTGTTTGCTTGATGTCGATGAGGTAATTGTTGATACATAACGAATCCAAGATTCCCTCTGAGTCTTACGTCTAATTCTACGGGCAAATGCTTTGGCTTTCTTGAAAGCAATGGGATTTTCCGTGGTTGGATATCTTCGGAATATATACCATTGTTTCCTTTGTTTCTTATAGGAGAGTTGACACTCTTTATTCCACCAAGGTTTTCGGTGTTTATGTGGTATGGTGGAATTTTTAGGGATAGCAACATCCGCAGCTTGGATTATTGTGTCAATGACATATTTAACGGTATCATCTGTCTTATCTATCTTAACTCTTGTCTCACCGATCACAGCCAATTGCGTGAAAAGTGTCCAATCTGCTGGACTGTACACATAATTAGGTGGATTGCGATGCACACTATTACTTCCAGCCTGAGTCACGATTAGAGGAAAATAATCACTATTATAGAGGTCATTTCCAACAGCAAAATTCAGAAAAGGCAGGAGTGATGGAGAACTAATAGCTAAATCAAGAGAGTGAAATGTCCGAGTAGGTTCATGAAAATAGGTTTTCTCGTCGGTATTCAGGAGACAGAGACAGTTGTCAGGAATAAACTGTTCGATTTGACGACTGCGAGAATTCGTATCATCACTACCCCACAGAGGACTATGTCCGTTAAAATCACCAAACAATAGAAATGAAGCTGGGAGTTGTTCAAGTAAGTCGTTTAATTCTTCTGTTTGGATGACATCGTTGGGTGGTAAGTAAATGCTACAAACCGTGATTAGGCATGTGGTGTAGATTCTCACAGCCACAGCCTGGAGTGTAGTTCTTAAATGATGTGCTGTACTGGGATAATTGTTTGATGTAATTATACAAACTCCACCAGAAACAGCAGCATCACAACCATAATCGTTTCTAAAGCATTGAAACCCACGCATTTTTGTGACAACAGTGGGGTTCAGGAATATCTCCTGGAGAGCCACACATGCGGGGTTAAAGCGAGAGAGGATGGATTTGATATCATCAATGCGAGACCGAAATCCACGACATTTCCAGGAATCAAAGGAAGCCATCAGTGGAATATATTCTATCTTTTATCACTGTTGCTTATCATCTCAGATGAATCCTAAGAACCGAAATCATCATCTGATGGATGCAGTTTTACAGAGTCTGCATCCAGACAGAGAAGAGCTTTTTTGTTGTTAAGGAAGACTTTCTAGGGCCTTCCTTGGCAATTTTTAACTTCCTAGGCTTTAAGGCTTTTGATTTCGCTAAAGTTGAATTAGCGTTTATTGGTATGGTATCATTTACTGTTTTTTGCTTATTAGACAGTCTTTTTATGCTAATGGACTCAGTTTCTGTTTGAGTACCGCAAGATCTGATGATCTTCTTTACTGCTGCAGCGTAACTAGTGCCTAGTGCCAGATTGAGGAGTGCGTGATGAGACTAATTTACGAGCTTCTGGGTAAGAGACTTTATTCTTTATTTTAACTACTGTGATTTCTTTTTCAATCTGCCAGGCTGGACAAGATCGAGAGTAGGAAGGGTGGTTGCCTTGGCAGTTGACACACACCTCTTTAGCATTGCAAGTAATACTATCATGGCCGACATTAGCACAACGGGCACAAGTAAAATTTCCCCTGCAAGCTAATTTTGAATGTCCGAAACGTTGACATTGAAAACATCTCAAAGGATTCGGAAAATATGGTCTCACAGAACAACGCAAATAAGCGACTTTTACATATTGCGGTAAATCTGGAGTGGCAAATGTCAAAACTAGATTGTTTGTTTTCAATACAATGCCATCTCTTTTGATTGTCATTCATTTCACAGAGCATACTTTCTGAGATTTAAGATTTTCAAGAATCTCATCAGTAGATGCTTAGAGCAAATCTTCTGCCGTAATCACACCACGAGAAAAATTTAAATTCCCGTGAGGTGCTACAATCACATCCATATCACCCTGAGTTCACATAGTCGTCATCAGGATAGATTGCCTTTCAGAAGCAGTCTCCAGTAATAGATCGCCAGATCTTAATTTCTTCAGTGATTTTACTTCTCCGAGGAAGGCAGAAACACATTTTTCAATTACAAAAGGGGAAACAAACTGAAAAGTTCCCTCTTATTTTGGATAATAAAAAACTTCGCAGAACACATTGACAATTGCTCCTCCCTTGGGAGTGAAGATAATGTAGATAGTTCCATGCAGTAGAAGTTAAAATTCAGGGACTAGACTAGACAATTCAGGGACTATGCAGACGGCACCACCCACCACGGAGCCCTACGAGGGGATACATGTTATTGTACCAGTGCTAGTCAGTCCCTATACGTTCACGGTACATCCCTGAAGTGGACTCCACCCTTAACGAGTCACTCGTCCACCCTTAACGAGTCACCCAGTAGATGTACCGATCGCTTGATCCATAAAGCCGATTGATGTACTGAGGACCACAACACACCTCCCGTTTACCAGAAGCAGAGGCCAAAGCAATGTATTGGTCTCAGGAGGCCTCAATTACCAGGATCCTCCTTTCCAGGGACACGGGTCTCCACGCACGGCAAACACGTGGGTGATTTAGTCCTCAAGAGTAGCTAGTAGCAACAGAGCGGCGAAAGCTACTCAAGGGGAGCCCTCAACCTCTTACGAGGCAACCACAATGAGGGAGAAGGGGAAGAAAAAGCAGAAGAGTAGAGGAGAGAAGAAATGAAAGCAGAGAACAGATCACTAGGGTACCTCGGGATTGTGACACCCGTGTTTACCTAAAGAAGGTAAACCCCCTGAGGGGTTCAAATTATTCATAACAAGCTCTTGGGCACTAACATATTTCGACTGATTTGTGTATTTTATTAAAGCGCAATATACTTGAGACCGGCTTTTGAATAATAAGAATCGGTTTTACTAGTGAATATAAAATAGCACTGCGCTAATATTGAATTAATAGGGTGGGTCATAAAAATCACAATTTTACAGAAGCATCTATCTTTTCTATTCCATTTTTCCCATATTATTTTTAATCATACTATATGATTGAGGAAAAATGTTTTTAATCTCATACTTATATGAAACTAATGCTTTAATCTGATTTTTTAGTCATGAAATTTTGATATGTAAATCTTAAATTAAATTAAAAATGTAAATTAAAATAATGACATTTTCCCTATCTTGTTTTAAATTATTTTTACTCAAAATTCAAAATCAAAATTTTTTTAATTAATTTAAATATAACTTATTATTGTGACAGTGATTCTGTCGACATTGAATCCATCCATGTTATGATGATTATTATGATACACTAATAATGGATGCATTTACGAAATTTAAATCAGAACTCTCTATATGAATGATAATCATTGATATTATTTTTTCGTATGTTATATATTCTTACAGTTCAACATTGAGAATGTGTTTCAATTAAAACTTATGTATGCAAAATATTTGGATGATATTTATCATTGTCATTTTTTAATCCGTATATATTTTGCGGAAAAACCAAAATTTCCAGATATTATATTAGTACTTTGATTATCAGTCTGTCACTTTACTATCACAATCAATCTATCAATTTATATAACACTTTTATGCACCTTGTGTAATACAATTCTTCATCATAAATTGAGAATTTTATGTTATGCTTTTAGAGTTCTCATTTGAAATTTAAATGTCAATCATAAGAAACTATACTTTGCTTAATAATTATTTTTTCTGAAAAAAAAAAAAAAAAATAGTGTACTTTTTAACGAAATGTCACCAAAAAGAAACTTTTTTGCTAATGTGCATAATGTGCTAAATATTTATGGAGAAAGAATTTAACATTTTAAATATTTAATATTTGTTTGACTTAAAATGATTAGAAAATAGTATCATTTAAATACATGGTCATACTTTGTTCATTTTATACGATAATGAAATAAATACGAAATAACATGAAACTGATTGACTAAATCGCATATTTTAAGATTGATGCGATAAAAGAATGTGATGATTTTTAGGGTAAAAAAAAAAAAATTGGAACAACCATTTCGAATATTTCAGTTTCTTTACGAATCGCCCAGAAAAGAGAACGAAACATCAAATTCTCATTTATCATTCAAAATTCCAGTTTATTAAATTGCTTCTAGGATAAAATGAAATAAAAAGAGGTAATAAAAAGAAATAATGTAGGAAGAAATGTCAGTAAATATTTTTTTCTTTTCAATCAATATCTCGCCTCAAAACAGAGGAAATATTTTTGTCTTCGAGAAACGTAATAAGTAGACTTTTAGTTCCTCTTTTGAAAAATGACCGAAACGTTACAAAAGAAAAGTAAGAAATAGAATTGAAAAATAGATATAAAAGTATATAGAATTTTGAAAGCCATATTGCCCAGAATTTTAAGGAGAAAATATAGAATGGAATTATAAATAAATGATTTTCAAGATTGAGAGAAAACGTGAGAAGATTTTTATGTTCAATTGATTGATTGATTGCATTTTTATCAGTAGCTCAATTCTAGAAGAATCGTTCTTAAATTCTTTCAAAAATACCATGTTATATATGTGTTGATAATAAGAATTGCTGATAATATATTTTTGCTTTAATTTTGTGAAATAATAATTAAATATTGATTTAGTCATTATAAACAAAAAATAATTTTAATAATTAACGAATTGAACTTCTCTTATATGTTATATGTTATTTTCAATATTAACAAAAAAAATATTTCCAATATCTTATTGCACTATTTTACAGGTATCACGTGCTTATGTAACTGAACTGGTGACATTTGATGTACTGCAATCATGCAATTAAAGATTTTTTTTTTAGCAAAAGCTGCAGCTTTAATATTTTTCCTTTTAAAAGCAATTGCAAGTAATTATTTCAAATATGTATTTTTAAATATCTAAAATTGCTTATTATGATAATGCAGTAATTGTGGTAATAATTATGCAAAAAATGAATTGAGAATGTTTTGAGTTCCAGTGCTTGATAAAAGAAATATTTCCAAGACATTTATGTTATGTGTATTTTATTTTAAAGATATTAGAGTGAACATAAATACTTAAAAATATACTGAAGAATGTATTTAGTTTGTTGATTTGTGTCGCGTGTTTTCCAAAAACTGTAAAAATGAAAATTATGGGGTTGGTTTAATTTACTGTCACCAAAATTAAATTTTACTATTGAATGCCAGTCACATGGTTAGTTAAAAGTTTTATAATTTATTTATAAATTCAATGCTACATATATTTTAATTTGTGCATAGGCAGATCTGATAAGACTTGAGAATAAAATAAAAAATACATAAATTAAGAATTTTTAAATATATATATGTATAAATCAATATTTATGCGAATATTTTTAATTAGGAATGTTGCAATCTTTAGTTGGCAACATTTTAACTTAAAACAGCTAAAAATGGCTAAATTACCAGGTTTACAAACTTTAGAATATGTAACTTGCTTATAGCACATGAAACTACTTATTTCCAACGAGAAAAGTAAAGTGATCAGTAATTTCTCTTCAGTGGAAAAAGTTCAGAAAATTTACACGTAGGTGTAACAATGAAAATGTGACTCAAACAAAGTGGCTACAATGAATTGGCAACATAGAAATTTATTGATTGCTTAGAAGTGAAAAAACGTGATCAACTTACCTGTGCATTAAATACTTAACTCAGTTGGCAAAATGTTCAATAAGCCAAAATTACATTTACAAAGCAAGTTAATGAAATTCATGAAATTTTTCTCAATTTGAGGTAAAACATTTCATCTCAAACAGATGATAAATAAAATTTTAACACACACACGTATATATATATACACTACACACACACACACACACGCACACACACACACACGCACACACACACACACACGCACACACACACACACACGTATATATATATACACTACACACACACGTATATATATATACACTACACACACACACGTATATATATATACACTACACACACACACGTATATATATATACACTACACACACACACACGTATATATATATACACTACACACACACACGTATATATATACACTACACACACACACACATATATATATACACTACACACACACACACGTATATATATATACTCTACTTGCCACTATATATATATACAATACACACACACAATTATATATATATATACACTACACACACGTATATATATATACACTACACACACACACACACACACACACACGTATATATATATACTCTACTTGCCACTAAAATTGCTACTACAGGAAGAAACAAAATGATATTTATTGGACAAATATATTATACTAGAAATAACAAGTGATTAAATTTTCAAAAAATTTGGCTGGATAAATCCTGAGAAATCATTACCCAGAACAACCACCTCTGGCAGTAATAACAGCAGTTATACACCTAGGCATTGAGACAAAGAGAGATTGGATTGCATGTACAGGTACAGATGCCCATGCAGCTTCAACACGATGCCACAGTTCATCAACCGTAGTGACTGGCGTTTGGTGACGAGCCCGTCGCTCGGCAATCATTGACCAGACGTTTTCTATTGGTGAAAGATCTGGAGAACGTGCTTGCCAGGGCAACAGCCGAGCATATTCCGTATCAAGGAAGGTCCGTACAATACCGGCAACATGCGGTCGAGCATTATCCTGCTGAAACGTAGGGTTTTGCAGGGCTGGAATAAAGAGTAGAGCCACGGGTCGTAACACACCAGAAATGTAACGTGCACTGTTCAAAGCACCGTCAATGCGAACAAGAGGTGACCGAGACGTGTATTTAATGCCACCCCATACCATCACGCCAGGTGATGGGCCAGTATGACGATGACGAATGCACGCTGCCATTGTGCGTTCAACACGATGCCGCCAAACACGGATGCGACCATCATGATGCTGTACACAGAACCTGGATTCATCTGAAAAGATGATGTCTCGACATTGGTGCTCCCAGGTTTGTCGTTGATCACACCATTTAAGGCGTTCCTGTCTATGACGCAGCGTCAAGGGAAGCCGCAGCCATGGTCTCCGAGCTGAGAGTCCATGCTGCTGCAAACGTCGTCGAACTGTTCGTGCAGACACTTGTTGTCTTCCAAACGACTCCGTTTCTTGACTCGCGGCTCGTGACGTGGTTGCTCGATCCATTACGGCCATGCGGATAATATTCCGGTCTTCTTGGCTGCTAGTGATAGGTGGCCGTTGAGATCCCGCATGGCGTTCCGTATTAACGTCCTGAACACATCGATTCCATATTCTGCTAACAGTCATTGGATCTCGACCGTCGCGATCAGCAATACTGCGATAAGATAAACCGCAATCCCGGTTTGCTACAATTCGACCTTTATCAAAGTCAGAAACGTGCTGGTACGCATTTCTTCTTCTTACACGAGGCATCACAGCAACTTTTCACCTGGCAACGACGTTCAAATACAATTTGTGTATGAGAGACCGGCTGAGCAATTTCCTCATTTAAACACAATGTAGGTGTCGCTACTGGCGCCTGCTTTGTCTGAATGCGCTGAAAAGCTAATCATTTGCATATCACAGCACCTTCTTCCTTTCGCATAAATTTCACGTGTGTAGCATTTCGCCTTCTTGGTGTAACAATTTTAATGGCCTGTAGTATATATATATATATATATATATATATATATATATATATATATATATATATATATATATATATATATATATACACAAATATTAATCTTATACTCGAAATCATATATTAAGTACACATAATTAAGCTTCATTAGAAGGAATAATACTTTCATGTACTCCCACATGTTTTAATTACTTTAATGCTTCAATTTAATTGCTGTATTTAGTAACTTCTGACAAAAGAAGCTTTTCGTTATCTTAATTCATTATTTAAAAGTTTTTTATTTTCCTTATTCACATAATGAAATTACATTTTTCTTAAAAAAAGTATGGTATATATTTATAACAATTAAATTTTTATATAATATTCATATTTGTCAAACATGCTTGGATTAGTTTAGTCGTATTTAATTATAGCGACATCTTTTCAGTGGCTTAAAATTAATTATACTAAATGGGGCAATGATATCCCCAAAATTGCGAATGTAATATTTGCTAGTGATGTTGCCATTTTAGCTAGAGAAATAAAAGTAAAGAATGAATTGTCAGCACGTTAAATGAACACTTAAATAAACTTAATATAGGATTTACTAATTAGAAAAATACAATTAAACGTGGAAAAACCCAAAAATAAATAATTTAAAGTAAATCTTGTACCATTTAGTAATACTACACTTTATAACAAAATAGTTACATGGGCAGAGGTGTAAAAGTATTTAGGATTAACCTCCAAAAAATATTATAATCTCATTTTACTAATACTATTGTAACACTTTAAGCAGTGTATGGAGTCTTACATCCTATATTAAAATATAAATAAGAACTAAATTTTTAAAAAATAAAATCTTCTTGTATAGATCAATGCAGCTTAGTGTTCAGCTACGATTGTCAAATTTTTGGAAGTACAGCTTCAAATAATTTAACATAAACCCCATCAGGTCTATTTCTAAGGTACCATGGTATAATAAAAAAGAAAACTCTCCGGCGTGATCATGAATATTTCCAGTTATTTTTTCAAATTTGTCAAGAATAATAAATCTTTTAGAAATAGACAATCTGGTAATAACTGGAATAGCTATATATAATGTCATTAAAACGACGACTGGAAAATATAATTCCTTCAGCATTTGCAATAATTCACAATATATATAACATGCTGGAACCACTTATGGTAATGCCAGACTCCCAACCTGCAGAAGGAAAAATCCTGGGTCCAATATCAACCATTGTGGAACAATGAGTTGGTTGGGTTTTGCGGCGCAAGGTCCAAAAATAGACATGCTGCGCCAAGAGTAAGATTTGAGTAAATTTTTTTAAATTCATTAAACTTTTATTCATAAAATAAACCAAAAACAATATTGGACCAAGGTCCTATATTGTTGAGCATAGGACCTATATTGTTGTCCTATATTCCATGACCTAGGAGTAACAGAATATACAAGCCATCAAAGATGTGAGAGATGACAGCACAAACATCAGGTCGTAAAAACAATTTTTTTAAACTTATATATATATATATATATATATGTATATATTTATTTTTTTATTTTATCTTCATTCGAAATATATCAGGAATAAAATGAATCATGCATCATAAATGAATTTTGCTATTCCAATTTTTCCTAATCATTTTGAATAGATTTCAGTTACATTTTATTAAACTGCAGATAGAAAATTAGTTCTCGAGCTCCATCAAATGCATCATCGTCTCTTTCTAAAGGGGGCAAATTAAACAATTTTTGTGATAATAGATATTCTCAATCATTAATTAATGAATAATGGAATTATTTGATAGTTATGAGAGTTTAGTTTTAAAAAACAGTTTCAAAATATTATCATAACTATTACTTATTTGTAAAATAATGTAATCATAGTAATTTTAATTTTTGTTTACCATTTAAAATATTTTTTTACAAAATTTTTTTCTTAAAATGATAAAATAATTTAATACGTAAACTGCTTAACCAGTTCGGGAAAAAATTGAAAAAAAATTCATAGTAATTAAAAAGAGTAATTTTTTAAATAAAATTATGACTGCTTAGAAAAACGGGACTTTGTTTAAAAAATTATATATAAACCTGACAGCAAAGCTAAATGCTTATTATATATTCAATAATACTTTGATAGTATGAATGTAGAATATGAATCATTCAATTTTTATTATATTTAAGCCCTTTATGAATAATTCATTATTCTAGAGTATATTTTTAGATTTTATCTTACTTATTAGTTTTATTTTCCTGACATAAAATTTATAGCTTCAAACTTTACAGTATTTCTACTTTATTTTTAATTTTTTCTGCTTTATCACTTTTGTATTTTATTGAAAATTTAAACAAACGAATTCTATATTTAAAATCTTTTTTTTAGCACCAAATAATATGTGAAATCTTTCTTAAACACCGGAAGTTACTTTCAGGTATTTTGAAAAATCATATTGCAGTAATAGTTTTTTATATTTTAAATTAACGCTTAAATATGTTTTTAGTTTTTGAATGTAAAACTTTGTAAATTTTAGATTAAAAATGTAAATTTAAGATTTTGTTAATAAAGTCGTTTTATGTTGATTTAAATTCTTTCTTTTTTTCAATACAATATTAATAAATACTTAAGAGGGTTATTTAATGTAATAATTCTGGCTCAAAATATATTATACAATAATCTAGATGGTATTTCTTTCTTTTTTTCAATACAATATTAATAAATACTTAAGAGGGTTATTTAATGTAATAATTCTGGCTCAAAATATATTATACAATAATCTAGATGGTATTTCTTTCTTTTTTTCAATACAATATTAATAAATACTTAAGAGGGTTATTTAATGTAATAATTCTGGCTCAAAATATATTAAACAATAATCTAGATGGTCATGGTAAAGTATAAGGAGTTTTCAAGAATTGTTATCTGTTATAATGCTTCTTTGACTCAAATAATAAGGTATTTGTCACCTCGAAACACTTCGATTAAAAGCAAGAATAATTACTGTCAAAGAAATCTCCAACAAATTTTTAAATATCAACACCAACAAACTTTACAAAGATAACGTGGAAAATAACACAACACATATCAAACAAATTAATCTCCGGTTGCAAATTGTAGCTATGATGGAAAATAATGAAAGTTTTTACCCCAAGGACTCCACTTTTTTTCAGTTTTAACTCAATGAACCTAAGATGCATGATTTTGAAATCATTTTGTTTTAAAATTCAGTGAATAATTATGTTTGAAAACATAAAATAACAAAATGGTTTTTTTTGAATTAGCATTCATACAGAATAAAATCATTCATTCAGATCTTGAAAATTAGTTAGCAAATCTTATCAAAATTTTATTTAAATTGAATGTGTATTTTTATATTCACGTAATTAAATTGTAATGACATAGAATTTCTAGATCAAAATATTTTTAAAAAATGTTTTTTGAATATTAAAACTATAGAATTTCAAATTAACAAAAGTGTAAGCAGATGTTTAAAGATAAAAATTCCACTTATTGTTCTAGTTGAAAAACACCATATTTGCTTTTATTTGCGCCTTACTATATCCCCAAAACACTCAGATTTTACTACATTTATTGTTGAAACTTGTTAAAAGTTATTACTGATTGAAATATATATATATATATATATATATATATATATATATATATATATATATATATATATATATATATATATATATATATATATATATATATATATATATATATATATATATATATATATATATATATATATATATATATATATATATATATATATATATTACAATTATAACAATGTGTACAATCTATTGAAATTCAATAAGCCTCCTACTATGACAGGTACCTTAAACGTTAACTGAAATTTTAATAAATATTATGAATTTAGGCTTTAAACTGAGGTTTAATTGCTTTAAAATGTTCTTCCTTAGATGCTTAAACGTATGTGGATAAATAGTAACATCACAGTGTTTACTTCATTGCTAAAAATTCAAATAGTTAAAAAAAAAAAAGATGGCAGTAATACAAGATATGAAATAATATATTACTGCAATTGTTTAAAAATATATTATTAATACAATTAATTTTATTCTCATTTGAAAAACATTATAAATAAAAATGAAATTTTTCATCAAATTCCTTTATTAAATACAGTCATTATTATATAGATAAACGTTTATCAAGGGATATATTCATTTTCAACATTTACCTTTTGATTCGTACAAATGTACACAAATTGTAACTTTTCAAATGACACAATTTAAAAATTAAATAAAAGGAATCAACAGAATTTATTTATTACTCTAATCTACTGAAAATTGGAATTTACTTACCTTGTAATAAAGCAGTGTATATGTTTATGCATATCCATTTGTTTAATATAATTACTTTCTGTGGTTGTTATACACTATAATTTTTATTTAATAGTCATTTTAGAGTTTTTTTTTTACATATTTCTTTACTAGTGAACTTAATTCTCTCAATTAACAACATATTAACAAATATTTTAAATTTGAAATAAATTTCTTGAATTTTTAGTAACAGGTTTTGCAGGAAATAGAAATTTTAAATTTATTTTGAATACTACACTACTGGCCATTAAAATTGCTACACCAAGAAGGCGACATGCTACAGACGTGAAATTTATACGAAAGGAAGAAGGTGCTGTGATATGCAAATGATTAGCTTTTCAGCGCATTCAGACAAAGCAGGCGCCAGTAGCGACACCTACATTGTGTTTAAATGAGGAAATTGTTCAGCCGGTTCCTCATACACAAATTGCATTTGAACGTTGTTGCCTGGTGAAAAGTTGTTGTGATGCCTCGTGTAAGAAGGAGAAATGCGTACCAGCACGTTTCTGACTTTGATAAAGGTCGAATTGTAGCGTACCGGGATTGCGGTTTATCTTATCGCAGTATTGCTGCTCGCGTCGGTCGAGATCCAATGACTGTTAGCAGAATATGGAATCGATGGGTTCAGGACGGTAATACGGAACGTCATGCGGTATCTGAACGGCCACTTATCACTAGCAGCCGAGAAGTCAGGCATATTATCCGCATGGCCGTAATGAATCGTGCAACCACTTCACGAGCCGTGAGTCAAGAAACGGGGTCGTTTGCAAGACAACAAGTGTCTGCACGAACAGTTCGACGATGTTTGCAGCAGCATGGACTCTCAGCTCGGAGACCATGGCTGCGGCTTCCCTTGACACTGCGTCATAGACAAGAACGTCTTCAATGGTGTGATCCATGACAAACCTTGAACGCACGAATGTCGAGACGTCATCTTTTCAGATGAATCCAGGTTCTGTGTACAGCATCATGATGGTCGCATCCATGTTTAGCGGCATCGTGGTGAACGCACACTGGCAGCGTGCATTCGTCATCGTCATACTGGCCCATCACCTGGCGTGATGGTATGGGATGGCATTAAATACACGTCTCTGTCACCTCTTGTTCGCATTGACGGTGCTTTGAACAGTGCACGTTACATTTCTGGTGTGTTAAGACCCGTGGCTCTACCCTTTATTCGAGCCCTGTGAAACCTCTACGTTTCATCAGGATAATGCTCGACCGCATGTTGCCGGTATTGTACGGACATTCCTTGATACTGAATATGTTCGGCTGTTGCCCTGGCCAGCACGTTCTCCAGATCTTTCACCAATAGAAAACGTCTGGTCAATGATTGCCGAGCGACGGGCTCGTCACCAAACGCCAGTCACTACGGTTGATGAACTGTGGCATCGTGTTGAAGCTGCATGGGCATCTGTACATGCAATCCAATCTCTGTTTGACTCAATGCCCGGGCGAATAATTGCTGTTTTTACTGCCAGAGGTGGTTGTTCCGAGTACTGTTTTCTCAGGATCTATATATATATATATATATATATATATATATATATATATATATATATATCCAGCCAAGTTTTTTGAAAATTTAATCACTTGATATTTCTAGTATAATATATTTGTCCAATAAATAAGTCTGCATTTCTTCCTGGTGTAGTAATTTTAATGGCTAGAAGTGTATATTTGCCTAAGTGGTTTTTCTAATTTATAAAGATCAAAAGAATTAGTTTAGAGCACATTTATTTATTTTAAATTATTTTACAGATATTTTGTGTGTGTGTGTGTGTGTTTTACATATTGAAATAAATCTTTCTTGCAATTTTTATTATATAGTTTATATATTTATAATTTTTATCTTTTATTATATCTGTGAAACTGTAGAAAATCAATGAAAATATAAAATAATTTTAAAGCATTGCTAAAATCATCCTTAAAATGAAGTTTTAATAATTTTTATTATTTTTTTCTTACTATCTAACATAAAAATACCTTTTTAAGGAGTAATTTTGGAGATTCTAATACAATTTAATATATTTACATTATATGTAAGTATATTGAAATGGACTTTAATTTCAAACGTGTCCATACATGCAATAACTGGATTATCAGAAACATTGGAATAGGGAGAGTGAAATTTTGCGAGTAAAACATTCTATTCCTTTAATTCCAGTCTTTGTAGATTCAGTCTTAGCTTAAATGAGCTGAAATAAATAAATCTATATTTTCCTTTAAAGATATTTTATTAAAATGAATTTGGAATGTCTGATCTTTTGTGCATTTGTTAGAAAGTCATTCACGTGCAATAAATTTATTCCTATCATACTTTTATAACGGTTAATAATGATTTACCAAACTAATTCTTCGTGTTGATTTCAATTTATTTCTAGGTATTTCTTTGGCAATGGAAATTGAATTTAAATGGTCTAAGATAAATTATTACATTGTGTCCAAAAATTTACATTTAAATTATTGACAATAAAGATTTTTTTAATAAGGAAATTTTCAAACTGAATGCAAAAGTTACGATAAAAACAGTAAACATTTATCAAGAGAAATGAAACGCGCTGTAAAAAAGAATTACCATTTTTAAATTTCATGAGAAAATTTGATAGTATGTGATTTCTTAAAAGTAAAGAAAAAAATATGATTTCAAAAAATATATTAATCCTTCAAGAGTTATATCATTTGCTCATTACTTAGAAAAGTAAAATTATAATAAAATATAAAATTATTTAAAAACTAAAATATTATTTTCAATTTTATGCATATTTTGACAGAAGTTTAATATAATTTCGTTACTAAAGCAAATTTAAAAATTAAAATTTTTCCTTAATGATTGAAAAATATGTCACTTTAAAATTAAATATTTAAAATCTTACTATATTTTTCTGCATAAAATTTATTTAATTTTATGAAAACTATACTTATGATGTCCCTATATATATATATATATATATATATATATATATATATATATATATATATATATATATATATATATATATATATATATATATATATATATATATATATATATATATATATATATATATATATATATATATATATATATATATATATATATATATATATATATATATATATATATATATATAATATATATATATATATATAACTGCTACTAAGTTTACTAAGTTTTGTTGGAGAGTTTGAAATTGTTTGGTGAGACCAGTCATCTATTATTCTCTTTATTATGTAAAACACGGATTATGGATTAGTAATATATCAGGGATAATAATTGCGTAGAAAAATAAGAGCAAATAATGGAAATTTAGCAAAATAGGGAAAACATTAATCATTTAGTTTGTGATTATGAAGTGAAGGTCATTAAAAATAGTGGAAGTGACTCTTCTATTAGTAGCCTTACGGAATATAAAAATTCAAGTGATACAGAATCTGATGATTTGTTTGTAATTCGTCGTGGTAACTTCGCCTTTCGAATTTCACCCTATTGCATGAAATTCGAAAGGTGAAGTTACCGCGTGCACCTGCTCATTTTACTTTTCCTGCCAAACCTGTTATGAATTTCATTACTGATTAGTCTAATTTTTTGGTATTCTTCCATAAGTACCATGATAAATTGATCAATATTATCACAACTGAAACTAATCGAATGAGCTCCATGCTCATAGATTGCATTTAAAACCATGTTTTACTTCTTCAGAAGAAATAAATATTTTTTTTTAGAAATACCTATTCTATAAGGTGTAATAATGAAACCACACCTGCAAAATTATTACAGTAAAAATTAATAGAGTAGTATACCCTCTTTTGCAAAAACGATGTTTTACTGATTATTTTGTCAGATAAAGCAAAACTTTACTTCAGGATTAATGATGTATATGGTGCAAGTACACATCTTTGTCCAAAATTAAATAAGATATGGCCAATTCAGCGACATTTTCTTTCAAAAGTTCAGAGTTCGATTAAATTGGAGTAAGATAAAACAATGGATGAAACTTTTTTTCCCCTCGGGGGGCTTACCTTCTTTAGGTAAACACGGGTGTCACAATTCCGAAGCACCCCAAGTGAACTGTCCTCTTCTTTATCTTCCTTTCTTTTCTGCTCTTCTGCTTTTTCTTCTTCTTATCCCTCGTTGTGTTACCTTGTAAGAGGTTGAGGGCTTCCCTTGAGTAGCTGCCTCCGATCTGTTGCTCCTCTTGGGGACTAAATCATCCACGTGTTTGCTGTGCGTGGAGACCCGTGTCCTTGGAAATGAGGGTCCAGATAATTGAAGACGTTACAGACCAATACACTTCTTTAACCTCTGCTTCAGGTGTGTTGTGGTCTTCAACACATCAATCGGCTTTATGGATCAAGCGATCGGTACATCTACTGGATGACTCGTTAAGGGTGGAGGGCATCTAAAGGATGTATTGGGAGCGTGCAGGACTTTACTAACACTGGTGCTGCTGGTCTACATCCCCTTGTTGGACTCGGTGGTGAGTGGTGTGGTTAGGTCCTGAGATTTAAAAATATTTTATGGAAAATAGAAAATCTTCTTTTCTTCCATGAGAGTAACTTTTGCTGAATAAAGTAAACATTTGTTCAATAAAGAAATCTTTTTATTCAAAAGAAAGAAAGGAACGTTGGAAAATGTGTACTTCTATCTAAAATATCGATAATTTTTGGGGAAGTAAGGAATATTAAAAAAAATTTGATCTGGTGACCAGCTGGGGGAAATTGAATTACCAAACAAGCTACAACCATCAGCAACGTGTGAATGCAACTGACTTAGAGGTAACCATCTTGACTCATGGTAGCCTCAATTTTTCTTGTATTGTTTTTCCACAAGGAATTTTGAAAATTCGCCGACGTGTATAGAAAATCTTCAGAATTCGAAGGCCTATGTTGATCGTATAAAAGCCAGAAGAAATGGAAAGGCATTGATTCTAAGAATCTTACTCTGACCTTAATGTCCCAAGACCTCCCGCAGAATATAAAAGCTGATTACTTGAATCTACCTTTCTGGCCATATACCCCAAATCCATTGCGAAACTTTAAGTGCCAACATTTTGGACATCTCACAATGCTTATAGGGTCAAATTGACTTAGGCACGTGGCGCAGCAGTTGGCTACAACAACTAGAACTGCGCAGCGAAGCAGAGTTGTGTCAACTGTCAAGGTGACTATCCTCTTATTTTCAAAATTTTCCTCAATGGATACTTGAAAAGGAAATTATTACTGATAAAATTACTAATAATTGTTCATGCCCCGAGAGAAGGTGGCAGGTTAACAGAAGATGCCCGAAATCTGGAGTTAACTGTGTAACCGCTGCAAAGAAAATCATCAGATCTACAAGTACCCAAACCAAATCGATTTCACTTCCCATTGTTAGATTACGTCAAGCAGCAACAACAAAGCCAAAATCGGTTTCTACTTCAATTACTAATCTCTTTAAGTCAAAAGTGACGAAGGCATATAAAATAAAATTATCAAGAGAGGGCTCTTCTACATCCTCCATATCCACTCGTAAAACCTTGTCTCTGGAGGCGGATACTGTTTCCCTGTACCACTCGGACGAAGACTTATCGTTCGAAGATATGTCGGAGGACATGCTTTAAAGGCCAGGGAAAGGAGTTTTCAAATTAAACAATAACTTCCTTTGTTTTTTCGAACTGTCATGGTTTGCGTTCCCAACATGATGACATCAAGTCTATAATTTCAGCTTACAACCCCACATATGTTGCAAATCAACAGACATTCCTGAAGTCCTACAAGAGTTTATCCATTCGTGGGCTTAAAAGCTTTAAAAAGACTGTGATGATGATGGTGCAGTGTCTGGAGGTATCTGTATATTAATATCTAATAATTTCCCCGTCAATGCCCAACTTTCAAATACTACATTACAATTTGTTGCTGCAAGAAATCATACTTCATGCCTCTTAACATTATGTAGTTTATATTTGCCACCACATGATGTCATCCATCAAGGGAAACTCGATACATTAATAAATAAGCTGAAAACACCATTTCTGCTGTTAGGTGAGTTTAACAGCCATAATTCTTTGTGGGAAAATTATGATAGCAATTCTCGTGGTCGGCAGATAGAGTGGTTTATTTCTGATAACAGTCTAGGTATGCTTAATACCGACGGGAAGATTTACCCACAAGAACATTTCACACTCTCGATCTGGCCATTTGTTCACCATCACTTCTACCATTGTTAAATTTAAATGTAGGAAATGATCTGCACAACAGCGATCATTTTCCTCTCTTCATCTCCCAATCTGGAGATAGTTATGTAAGACAGCGTTTATCTATTTATGTGTACAGTCAGGTAGAGTGGACATTATTTATACAATTGTCAGTTGTTGATAACAAAATGGTTTAGATCGAAGATATTGATATTGCCGTTTTAAAACCGAAACAAATAAGAATGCAGCTGATGCATCAATACTTAAGAGTTCCCCTATACCACACAGAAGTTACAAACCGTGATGGAATGATGAATGTCAAAATATCTATAAGAAGCTGAGGAAGTTATGGGGGATTATTTAGAAGATACCCCACAACAGGAAATCTTATGGCTTTTAAGAGAGCAATAGAGTTAGCTCGCAGAGTTCGTCGTCGAAGTCAGAAGGAGTCTTAGTATCGCTCTGTATCCTCAATTACATCTTCTCCATCCATTAAATTGTTGTGGCGAAAAATAAAAACAGCCAATAGAATATACAAGTAAATTTCCTTTACTATTTTGAAATCTTGAGCTGTGCTGTACACTACTGTTTGAAATTCAGATTAATATATCTATACTTTTATGTAGTCAAAAGACCAAAAGTGCACATTTTTTGTGTGCTTTTCCTACAAGTTATCAAGTGATTAAGAGATTTCAAATTTTGAAAATATCACGCATTGTTAACAAATTTTCTGAAACCATACACAACTATTTTTCTATTTACGCACACAAAAAGGAATGAAATCAAAATACAGATGTTAGTAGTCTTTTCAAAATTTATTAGAACTTAAATTCTATAAAAGTTGATATTTTAAAAGCAATTTTTTAGTCCAAAAAAGGTAATAGTATTGGTTCCTATACAAAGAGAGCATTTCCCTTAAATTTCTGAAGAATTCGTCAAAATAATTGTATTTGAAAAATTTATTTAACTTAACAGAAGGACATGAGATGCTCATCTCATGAAAAAACAATGTGATAGAGTAGCTTTGGAAATTTTCAATGCAATCCCTTGTGGACAATGACCTAGAAGGAGAAGACCTTAAAAGAGATGAGTCGACTGTTTGGATTCCAATTTTAGATTTATGTAAATAAAACATTTAGGACCTATGGGTAAGAGCAGAACAGCCTATTTTAAAGAAGGCAAAAATCCGCAACAAAACCAGCTATGATAATGATGATGATATACACTGTAATATATAAGCTTAATGTTCTTAAGTAATATTCATATTTTCATTCAATTTAAATGAATCTTCAGCTATTTATATGTTCTAACTAATGTGTTGAAAGTTTTAGGAAAATCTATAACATAAGTTATTCTTCTTAATAATTCACTTTTAACTGTGCATATATAAAAATTTACTGTTTATATAATTTATTATACTTTCATAGATAAGTGAAAAAAAAGATTTATAAGAAATCTGATTTTATTCAATCTTTTAATTATATTGATATTATTTTATAAATGAGAAAATTATTTCTGCAATTGCATTTTAAAAACCTTATGCAGATATTAAAAACAAAAACGTCATTCTTATCATAAATATTCTAATATTAACTCTAGACATATGACATAATTAAATATTATTTATGAATGTAATTATTTAATAGAGAAATTAACTAAAATCAATAACTATTACCAAATATGTTAGAAGTAGTTGTCACCATTTCCATAAGCCTGTTAAAAAAAATTATTTCAGTAGAGTTTTCGAGGTGAAAGGATTAAATACACCCACAGAATAAGCCTGGTACTGTTGCGAATACATCCATCACTTAATCGACGTAAGCCGAACTAAGACGTGAAAAGGGGAAGAGAAATTGACTCTTCAGAGCAGTCTTTAGTCCATAACGAATTGCTACCGCCTCGGAATGTCGGCTTTGATCTCATATGAGAGTTACTAATCTCTCTGAAACACTCTTATATACTGTTAGACGCAATGTGTTTAAATTACTTTTCCTATGAGGACGAGAAACAGGGGAAAGCTATGATGAATGTTTCCCTTGGATTTTGAAAACTTTTTTTCTCTGTAACAATATGGACATCACAGTCCCCAACGAAAATCCTGTTAACTTTTTGTATTCTTAATATGTTATATATATATATATATATATATATATATATATATATATATATATATATATATATATATATATATATATATATATATATATATATATATATATATATATATATATATATATATATATTGATGTTAAATTTCAGGGTTTTTAATGTAAATTTGTTATCGTTTTCCGTCTCACAGTTTCATGTAAATCAAGTTAAGATAAAGTTCTTTTGATTGAATGATGAAACACTGATTATATATATATATATATATATATATAATGCACAAATAATCAAAAATATCTTATAATATTCCAAAGTAGTGATAATAATAATGAATTTAATTATTATTTAAATTATTGACAGAAATATTTTTGGTGAAAATGTGCTTTGGGTCCCCTGCTTGGCACATTTTCAAAAGTCGCCAACTGGTGCGTTTTTGCGTGTTCTATCGCGGAGTTGAATTCTCCGAGAAACACTACGCAAAAACATGGCGATGAAACCGAAATCAGTGTTTTTAATGAATTTCACCGTTGGTATGGTAACGAAAACAAAACAATGTTTTTTTTTTTTACGAATTGTATAGCAAAAAATACACATATAATTGTAGAACAAAGACAGGAGTGCATTTAGGATGAAATAGTAAGGGTTACCATGCTTTGTGCGTCTATCACCCATTTGGCGAAAAAAGGGTACCCAAACCAAAGATTAACCATATTTTTAATATATGTATTTTTATTCGTGTGTTGTAAACTGTACTTTACAGCTGTTATTAAATAATCCATATCTCTGAGAATGTTTTAGTATAATCTGCAAATTTCTTTTATAACATTTATTTTTATTTATTTATTTTTTTTTTTATAAAATAGCATTCGTCGGAGAAAATTTCCGAAATTTTAGAATACAGTTTTTTAAAGTAGTTGAAAAATCTGATATAAAATTTTATAAAATACATATGAATATTTACTTTTATGCTGACAATTCCTTCATGCAATACTGTATGAAAAAAACATAATGCATACAATATAGTATACAAAATAGCTATAGAGTGAGTGGAATACTTACATGAAGAGAAACGGTTGGAGAAATATTGATTAAATAACAATATCAGTAGTAAAATAATATGCTTACTTTCAATCATATAAAATATACTGCCTATAAAATAATCATTATGTACACCTATGAAAAAATGCTTATTCTCCTAGAAAACTTGCCTTTTTTGAATGATTAATAATTGAATAAAACCTATTTCTAGACACAATGAAACTGAGTTATTTTTATTAAACTTTTTTTTTGTTCTTTTTTTAAGAGATTTCGCGTTTACTTTGTGGAGTTTATATCGTTTCCTTCTTAATGCTGATATTTTTGCTATAAGCAAAATTAACTTTATCATAGTTTGATCGTGCACAGAGAATTTTAATGAAATCCATATGAAAATTTAATTACCAATCATTCTGAGTTAAAAAAACAGTTTATATTTGTTCTCGAAATTGCATCACTTCATTATGAAATGCTCATGTGATTCAATATTCACATTTATTGTTGATTTTATTGTTTCAGTTTGATGAAATTTAAAGCATTCTGAGATTTCAGAATATCAGCAAACGAATTTTTGAGTAAAAGAGCAGTTAAATATTTTAAAAAATTCATATATTCAGTTAAAAAATAAGAAATAAGTATGTACAAAGCTAATTTCTACTATATCTGAATAAAAATGGTACTCAATAAAGAACCAAAAATTTCTATTATTTAAAATAAAAATGCAATTTATATTTCAAATTTAAATTGACAACCAGAAAAGAATAAAAATAAAAAAGATAACTGAAATGTAATTCATACTGAACACCCACTTATTAGTGTACTAATTTTAAGTTTTTAATTAAAATGTAAAAGGAAAATATTTAGAAGCAATTGTTTTTAACAATTTTCTTAAAACATAAAACACTGTTTACCTTTTATATAAAAGTAATAAAATTGTTTCAAAACTATGTTGATTTTAAATAAAAACATTTTGATTAATATTTATGATACATATTCCCAAAATTTAATTTTTATTATTTTGTTTTTATATTTAAAGTAAGTTTTATTTAATCACATAATTTTAAAAAGGAGTATTTTCAAATTAATTCTATGATTATGTAAATTTTAATAAAGATTCGTAACCTGTAAATTTTTCTTCGGCTCTTAGTAAATTTTTTTTTTCATCCTATAACTTTTTAGCACTCATTTTTCCTCTTTGTTGTATTGATATTTTTGAACGAGTACTGGCATTGCAATTAAACATTTTTCTTCCTACGTCTGCAGTTATATTTTTCCTACTGTAAATCAATATTATTCTTTAGAAATTTTCAATCTTAAAATTTTTTTAAACAAGATTGTTGAAAGGATTATTAAAATAAAATACTTACATATAGAAACTTTTTCTCTCTCTTTAG
Source organism: Latrodectus elegans (assembly GCA_030067965.1). Taxonomy (NCBI): domain Eukaryota; kingdom Metazoa; phylum Arthropoda; class Arachnida; order Araneae; family Theridiidae; genus Latrodectus; species Latrodectus elegans. The sequence continues at coordinate 44,540,396 of CM057815.1, forward strand.
AAACAGAAAATTTTATCCCCGAATATAGAATTTTAACTAGTATAATTTTTGTTATTTTATCATATTTTTTAAAATACATTTAAATTCAAGAATTTATTATTTTAATTAACTTTTTACCTCTTTTTAGTTGCTTTAGCAAAATACCTTTAGTCGAAATTATTTAATAGGTGAAAAGAACTAATTAAATATTTCCCATGGAATATATAATAATATTAAAACAACTTCAAAAGAATCCAAAACATAATAGAAAAAATATAATAAGAATAGTAAATAATAGAATAATATGAATAGTTAACAAAGGATTCACATTCTTCTGAAAAGCAACATTATGTTGATTAAAGCTTAATTTATAACTACTTACAGATTAACACGTATTAAGTTATGTAAAATAGAAGATAAACTAGGAAGCGCAACAGAAATCAGTATTTAATACTTAGTATACAAAAGCTTTCTCAAAACTCTAATCAACGTGAAACCTGTAAACCCAACAAGATTATTTCGATTATATAATTTATTCAGTTGTATCATTTCATTATTCATGTAAGATTTAGAATGTATTATGTGGATGTATTTAAAGAAATGTATGACTTGTGACGATCTTTAATTATGATTCTATACAAGAGTGCAATGATGATGATATTATGAACTGAAGATGATATTATGATATCATGAACTGAAAAATAAAATGATCGTTTACTCTCATATTTTGAAAATTTTCAAAATATGAAAGCAAGCGATCATGCTGAAAAATAACATAGCTAATTTTACTTCAACTGATTTCATACAAAATATGATTTTGTGATAGGATAATTAATTGCTCTTCTTCAAACTTTGCTACCATTTATAATTTAGTTATTTACAAAGTTGATAAAAGAAATGTGAATCTTAAATTTGATAGAAAAAAATTCAGGAAAAATTAAATTATTTTTTTTATGCTCCTCAAGGATTTAATTATAATTATAGTTAAAATCCAATTAAAATTTCAGCCAAGATCATAAATTAAATTTTTCTATCTAAAGTGAGCTTTTATTAGGATTCAGATTTAAATTTAAAAGTAATCAGATTTAACAAATTAATCTTAAGCAGCAAGTATTAAATAGAGTAATTATATGTAATATCTCTTCAAAAATTCTTATTAATGATTAAAGAAACATCAGCAAATGTTTGGGTAAGAGAATTTTCATTCGAAATGAGCATTTTAACTTGAAAAATTAAGAATGAATGCTCAAATAAGAGAATACTTTTATCTCATTTAAGTAAAATCACTGTTACAACATCATTTAAGAAAAAATCTCTGTTACAACATCATTTAAGAAAAAATCACTGTATTTACATCATTTAAGTAAAATTACCAACAACACATAGCAACGAGTCATGTACACAGGTGTCAGGTGCCACAACAACGAGTCATGAAAAAATTAGTTTTAATATTATTTTATCTCTTTTTAAAATACATACTTTGAGATATGGAAAAGATATTAGAAACTGGATATCAAGTCTGTTAATTTTGCTACATTCTGAATAATTTATTCAAGTATGAAAGAACTGAAAGGAAATGATACAATCAAATATGAAGGAACTGGAAAAAAAATTTGAAGAATATTCTTATTTAAAAAAACATTTTCAACTGAATAGATTGAAAATAAATACACTGATTTTGCAGAAAACGTTTGCGATATAGTAAAAGAATATAAAAAGGAAAAACTTTTTAAAATTTCGAATTATTTTCGAGAAAAGAATGACAGACTATGAAATCAGCAAATTCGAATGTTCGAAAGATTTATTTATCCCAAATATGATTAAAAAGTAAATCAGTTCCTGTTGAGTACAGACTAAGTCTTACTTAAAGAGAAAGCTTTAATAATATGGAATCATCTGAATTAGATGGAAAAATCTATTAGTACCTTTATTGGAAAGGAAATTAGTACCTTTAATAAGATAGTCTAAACTCTTATAAATTAAAAAAACCAATTAGTACCTTTAATGGAAATTATTAGTACCTTTAATGAGATAGTCTAAATTCTTATAAATTAAAACCTTGAATTATTAGTATTAAGTATTGAGAGTGAGGCTGAGACAGGAAAAAATGTTTCTGTTTTGATGGAAAAGTCAAGTAGTTTAAATTTAGTATCAACCTCAAAGGTTTTAAATTTTCCTAAAAAGAAAAATATTAAGTTCTTAATTCAATTAATAAAAATGTAAGCTTATGCTGTGAGCTAATTATAGCCTAATATTAGGAAATGGAAAACTCTAGGTTTGATTGATTCAACTGCTATGAAACAATAGATTACACTTAACTTAAAAAGGAGAAAGAACACAATTTAAGATAGAATATTTTAAAATGTTTACTTTTTGCATGTAAATCCAAATATACCCTTGAAGATTTTCAAGAATTCCTTCCTGTTCACACTCGAATATTTATAAGAATCCTTTTTAAGTCTTCAATGAATAAAAGAAACAGCTGTCAGAGCAGAGATATTCTAATGCTTTTTAAAAATTTATTTTATAAGACTATTGTTAAATTAAATATATTTACGAAATTGTTTTATATTATTTAAAAGTTAAAACATTACTTATTTAAAAATTATCACAAACCAGAAATGTAAATAAATATTTTTAAATCTGAGTATTATTCTTGATAGAGACTTAAAATGTTTAAAATACAAATTTACATATTATAAACATTTATTATGAATTTATAAATTTTAAAAATATATATACAGATATCAGTAAATTTAATTCTATTTTGGTTTCAAATAAAATGAGCGTTATATTTTAATTATTAGTTATGTTTTCTTAATTAGTACAGTGTGTCATTTAGTTTAATGCTTTGCTCCACAAATATGTCCTTCATTATTAGTAATTGTATTTGTTAGTGTTTATTGTAAGTTATTTTAAAATATCAAGTATAAAATAATTTATTAATAATTTGCAATAAATTTGTACAACTTTATTATGGCAAATGCTTAGAATTTTTATTAAAAAGGACTATCCTTCAATAATAGCAAGTTTTAAAACAATTTATGCATATTTGCAGAAATGTTTCAGCTTTTTATGTGATCGATTTTCCCTCTTATGATAAGATTCTTTAAACTTAATAACTTACAGAAAAATCATACATTTCATTTTAAGAAATTAAATGCTATCTTTTTACTAAGAAACATCTAGAGTAATTTTATTTATTAAATAAACTACCAGCTACTAGGACGGAGCTTCCTTTTTTTAAAATAATTCAATATCCTTAACCAATGGTATAAGATTTATAGTGTGCACATTTATTATATCACTTATTTGTTACAAAATGTAGCAATAGCTCTATTTATACTCCACAATAGAAGCAAATCTCTATATTTCACGAGGAAAAACAATTTGGTATTGAAACATTCGATGAATTTTGTATTCTTTTTTTTTTTTTTCCACGTTCATTTGAATTTCTATTCAGCTTCTTTTTCTTTCTAGATAAAATGCAAAGCAAATTTCCATTTCACACCAAAATTGAATTTTGCCCCTTATTCTTAAAAAAAAAAAAAAAAAAAAAAAAAAAAAACTTCTTTTTGCTGTTTTGGGTATTTCTCTAAAGGCAAATAAATAATAAATTGCTTTTAGTGTTTATATAGACTTTCACTGTTTTATTTTATTCGTACAAGAATTCACACACACACACACACACATTCAGGTACTTCTCTTTTCATGTACTATGTACATTAATTTAATTATTTTAATGTCTTTGAACTTATATTTTTTTAAAATATAAACACATAATCTTTGAAATGATCCTTTAATTGTATGTCAAACTTCATGCTTTCGTTTTATAGTCATGTTTTTTGAAATTGTACTTTTATGGTTTCAAACAGAGTCTCAAACTAAAATATTTCTCATCAGCTTAATCTTTTGTAAGTTTTCTGATTTAACGTCTAGAATTTTATGTACTTAATTATTTTTAAGTGTGTTTTAAAGAACTATCTCTTTTTACATTTATATTTATTTTTTGTTTGATTTTATATCATGATATATTTTGCTTCAAATTTACTGAAAAATATCATGTGATTAAGTGTTTTTAATATAAAACTGAACATTAACTACTGCTTCTTCTCTGGAAATGCATAAATATCTATTTTTTTTATCATTTCCTCAAGGCAGGAATTTAATAAAATGTCACGAGCATACATATAAAAATTAAAATCGTTATTATCTTCTTTATTGTTTTTTCCCCTTAGGGGGCTTACCTTCTTTAAGAAAACAAGAGTGTCACAATCCCGAGGTACCCCAGTGATCTATTCTCTTTAATTTCTTCTCTCCTCTACTCTTCTGCTTTCTATTCCTTTTCTCCCTCGTTGTGGTTGTCTCGAATGAGGGCTGCCCTTGAGTAGTTTTCGCCGCTCTGTTGCTATTAACTCCACTTGGGGACTAAATCATTCACGTGTTTGCCGTGCGTGGAGACCCGTGTCCCTGGAAAGGAGGGTCTTGTAATTGAGGCCCCCTAGAGACCAACACATTACTTTGGCCTCTGCTTCAGGTAAATCGGAGGTGTGTTGTGGTCCTCAGCACATCAATCGGCTCTATGGATCAAGCGATCGGTTCATCTACTGGATGACTTTTTAAGGTGGGGCAATCACAGGGATGTACTGTGAGTGTATAAGACCTCACTAGCACTGGTACAGCTGATCTGCACCCCCTTGTTGGACTCGGTGGTGGGTGTTGTGGTCAGGTAACGAAATTTAAAAAAAATTTCTCATGGAAATGTACATATTTCATGTCTTTCACGGTAGCAAATTATATATAAAACGAATGCGAAATTTTCTGTGATAAAAAGAAAAGAGAAAAACTTTACACTTGTTTCTCCTTTTTTTCAATATTTAAAGGAAAATCGGGAATAGTTGAAGGATTAAAAAATACTCAGAAAATGCACAAACGATGATTTGTTAGTAGAGGTTGCCTCAAATACTCAAGCAGCCATAATTGCAAATATCCAATATTTGGCAAATTCGGAAGTGACTGTTATTCCTCGTAGCAATCTTAATTTCTCAAGTGGCATTACCTCAATTAGGAATTTGTTGAATACGCCTACGGCTGAGATTCTAGAAAATCTGCAAGATCAGAAGGTCTGTGGGGTTAAACGCATTTTAGTCAGAAGGGATAGGCAGTTAATTGAAACTAAACATCTAATTCTGGCTTTTGCGACCCCAGACCGCCCGCAGTATATAAAAGCAGCATAAATGAATCAATCTGTTAGGCCCTATATTTCAAACCCACTGCGATCCTTTTTTGCCAGCGTTTTGGACGCTTGTGAGGGCAAACTCACCTGTGCTTGATGCGTGGTGATTGGCTACGATAATTCGACTTGTCAGCGAAAGAGAGGTGTGTTAACAGTCCAACAGTTATTGAGATAAAATTGCCCATTACTCGATCAGCATCTATTTTAATCATTCGATGTTCCCTGGAAGATGAAACTGTGCCTAAAGGCTTTTTCCTAGAATATTACACACATGTCCTATGGGATTTAAATCCGAAGAGTACGCTGGTCAGTGATATCTATCCTTTCCAATAACTGCTGAACATCATACATGCATAAAAGATGAGAGTTGACTCCTTACTGTACCATTCGGTTATCGGGTTTAGTCCACTCATCACCATCGTGGGTAAGCAGCACCCTACAGGAGCCAGAAAGTTGTCCCCAACCTATGCCGTTACCCAGCTTGTTGTTGAGAATAAAGGATTTTCAATGGTGGAGCCTTAAAACCTTGTATTGGGTCACGTAGTTCCCGATACATTACAGTTCGTTTTCAGGCAGGGTTGACAACATAAGGATGGATGAGATGCTGAACAGCAGGAGTCTAGGGTGACCGTGCCATATCCCCCATAAATACAAAATCTATTTTAATGACACATTGGAACAGACACTCAGAGAGGAGTCTCTGGTTACAAAATCTCTGTAGAAAGATGTGTTGCAGAGCCTACCCGTTCAATATAATGCCTCCCAAATACCTACTTGAGGACCACCGTAATGGTCTGTTTTCGTTACGTTCCTCTGGTGAAAAGTTATTGTCTTTGAATCAACTGGAATTTTGAATCACTTATGGAATTGAAAGTACTCCCTTCCGTAGAGAAAATACGAGCTCATCGAGGAGATTTCCAAGTTTTGTGCTCCTTGCACCACTCAGAAAGTAATGCCGGTGGCTAATTTTCAGACAGATGCAGCATTCAAAATGGAAGGTGAATATTCATTCTTTGAGAAGAGTCTGAGCACCGTGAACCGCACCACTTATTGCTCCGTTGCTGTAAGCAATCGCTGAAGAATGGCACTTAGAGAGTGGTTTCGGGCTCTTTTTGCTTTTGATGATATATCGATTAAATTACTTTATATTCTTGGAAATAAATTAATTTGCGAAAAATCATTATAATTTATCTGTGTGTTGCATAATGACATAAAAAAGATTAAGATATCACGTTTCAGAATTCTGTAAGATTTCTTGATTACGTTATTTCTTATTTGATTGGATTATGTTGATAAAAAGTTCGTTGAGTAATATAATACCACCTGTGGATACTTTAGCTATATCAAGCAAGCTCATTTTATAAAAATAACTTAATTATGAAAATGGTATCATATCTGTGGGATAAAAATCTTTTTAATATTAATTTTTATAGCATAATGTGATAAATATTTGTCAAAACAATTCAAAATGCATATTTATAAATTGCTATATTTTATTATGCTTGCAAAAAGAAGCAGTAACAAGTTTTTTTTTATGCTTTTAGTCTTATTATAGACCTTTATAACACGTTTATATGGTCTCCTTATTGTTTTCTTTTATAAAATTGGTAAAAGCTATTTTAAAAAACACTATATTGTCTAGCTATTTTTACCTTGTATTATTGAATGTTTTCAAACGAATGAAATTTAATTTGCATTCAAATTATTTTAAGGCATTACAAATTGAAAAGCAAATAATATCTTTACACGTAATATTTACTATATTTGATTATAATTCTTTCTGTATCAAGATTTCATCATTCCTCTTCTTGTATTTTGTTCTATAAATGAAGGTAAATTTGTGTTGTTTAGCAATTTAGTAAAATTTCCGACACGTCTATTTCAATATCAGTTTATTTTACTTAAAAATAAATTCTTTAATACTTGTTAATATTCACTAATTAAAGCTTAAAATATAACAACCCTTTTGTAACACCCATTTCTGATTAGTTTTGATTTTTTAAAAAAAATATAATTTAGCCTTTTGATTTAAGCTGTTCATTTGTATAAAAAAATGCTTATGTACGCAAATATTAAGAGAAAAATATATACTTGCTTTATAAAGATTAAAAATTGATATTCGAGATACATGTATAGTATTTCAAAAGTAAACTATTTAAAATTATGTATTTAAGTAATATATATATGTATATAGAATTGAAGATAGTTATATTTTTAAAGCAATTCTATCTAATAAAGTAACCTAAATCTTCCACGTAATTCCAATATAAATTAACCATAGCTCTTTCTGCCTACAATAATGTCAGCTACGAATCCAATTCATGCGATTAAAGAAAATTGAATACACATCTTGATGAGAAAACTTGAGAAAAGGTATTTAATTTCAAACGTGTACGAGCTACCAATGACCGAATTTCCACTAATTACTCGAATATTTAGCTCGAACAGCAATTTAGAATGAAAGTTTTCCTAATTCAATGTGCCATGAACACAATAAATTTTTGAATACACGTTGAATTGCAGAAAGTTATGTGCTATGTACAGTGGAAAATGTTTATTTTTAATCAAAAATTAAAATTTTGAAATTAAAATTTTTTAAGTTTGTAAAAAATATATTAGAGCATAACATTCTTTTTTGATAAGAAATTACTATATCTAACAAATTGGAACATTCTTTTAGGTCTTTAATCTAAAACAAAACGATGCTGTCCTGGAAGGAGTAATTTTTTTTCAAATATATTTTTAAAATTTATAATTTGTGTTATTAAAAATATATCCTGATAATGTGTGTGAATTATATAGAATAAATCTTTGAAAATTTTCTTCTGATGAATTTGCTGTAAATTATTTTATTTATTTGATTATCTCTAAATTAATATTTTGGAAATTTGATATTATTTTTTCGTGTTTTATAACTTTAAGCGTAAATCCTCGCAAATATTTTTTTATCAAAATATTTATTGTTTTATTATAATAAAACATTAAGTTAAAATAAAATTTTTTTATTCAAACTTCAATATTTTGTGAATATTTAGTATACATATACTGTTTCAGTTAAACGGGAAATTTAGTAAATCTGTACATACATTTCTAAATTTAAATTTAAACTTTAAAATTTGCTTCCATGGAATTTATGCTTTGCAATAAGGTTATTTTCTAAATAATAGAGAAACTTTTCTCAAGGTACCGGCAGCCTCAGAACTAATAAATATGCTAGTTAGAAGGTTTTTCGTTACAATGAATTAGTTTAATTTTCCGTAAATTAATACTATTTATTACTTAAAAATTTTAAAATTAAATAATTTTTACTCTTATTATTTTTACTTTTGTATATTAAAATTAAACTTGAATAAATAATCATTTTATAACACTATTTGGTTAATTTTTACTAGTCAAACATAGTTAATTTTTCTACACTTTTAATGAAAGGGAGAGAAAAATTTACTTAAATAAGTTTGTTTACTTAAAACCAAATAAAAAACAAACTTTTTTAAAGAAAAATTGTTTTAAATAAATTTGTATTTCTTTTTTTTAACAGATTTTAAATATTTCTAATGTAGTAATTAAACAGCATTATATTAAAGTTTATCTATAACAATTCTTTATATTCTATTGATTTTTAATTTATGAAGTTAACTATCGAATATATATTTTTTTAGTTAAGTATATTAAAAATGTGTATTAAAATTATTTTTGACTCAAAATTTTAAATATTTATAGAATATAATTTAGATATTATACATATAAATAATTCTTTAAGATTTTGGACATAATGATTATTAATTATACCATAAAAATAAATTATTCATTTATTTTAAAACAGATTGAATAATTATTTACAAATAATTGATTTACATTTACTGTAAAATTTTACTAGTTTGAGCTTTTGCAAAATTATTCTTTTTTTTTCCTAATGGCAGATTGTAGACAGTTATAACTGCAACAGAATCTATTAATCTATTGTTCCCTGATATCCAAGGAACCGGCCAGAAACAGCGACCTCTTAGCCGCCGAGTCGTTGCCCCGGGTGCACCACAGGGGGTGGGCCACCATCGCACACACACGCATGCTATAGGGACCCGTTTAAAGGGTAGGCATCATTCATACTTCATTCACACACACAAGAAAAGGACAACGACAGGATAGAGAGAGAAAGTACATCCGTGCCTAAACCGGGATTCAAACCCAGGACCTTCCTATCCGTAGTCAGGTACGCTGACCAGTAGAGAAGTTGGCCGGCACAAAATTATTCTTTAGGCATTCTTAATATTTGAAAATGAATTTTATGCTTACAATTTATATAATTTAATGGAAAATCAAACAAAAAGATTTATTCTTATTTAAAAACAATTTTACTTTAGATGATAATCACTCGTGTCATTATTTCGAAATGTTTTATATAATATAGCATAAATAAAATCTGTTCTTCGATTTTATTAGAAGGGAAATCGTAAAAATATTAAATAATTCACTTATAGATGTGAATTTTACTTTTAAAAACGTTACTGTAGAAAAAAATGTTATAGAAGTAAATATTACATTTTAAAAATAGAAAAAAGAGTAACCTGAAAATTATATACAGAAAAAAAAATCTTTGTTTTTTATGCTAGAAGATTAATCATAACTATTTTGCAGTAATATAAAGTTGTAACTCAATGCTGATTTCATTGACTATTTAATCGAATTTTTTTTAACATATATATAAATATGTATAATTTGTAATCTTCTTCAGCAATATTTGCATTGTTTGTAAAATTGATGTTCCAGTTATTGATTAACTATGATTGGTTTTGAATTAAATTCTTTAAAATGAAAAAGAACAAATATAAAAGCATGTTTTATATGAAAAAAATCCTTTAATAAATGAAAGAAAAATTAACTGTGTAAAAAGTATATGAAAAAAGCCTTTAAATATAAAAGAATAATTAATTGTGTAAAAAAGTATTTGAAAAAAGCCTTTAATATATAAAAGAATAAAAAAATTGTGTAAAAAGTAAATAAAAAAAGCCTTTAATATATATATATATATATATATATATATATATATATATATATATATATATATATATATATATATATATATATATATATATATATGTAAAGAATATGAAAAAATGATTTATATGAAAAAAGCCTTTAATGTATAAAAGAATAATTAATTGTGTAAAAAGTATAGAGAGGGCTTATTCACCACAATGTTATAGCTGATTGTAATTATTTTGTAGATTTTTATTCTTAAGATAATAAAAATAAGTAAATTACTAAATAAATATTATTCATCAGTGTATTTTTATATCTTACAATATATATTTTAAATAAAAGTGAATATAATTTGAATAAACATAAAATTAACGAGTCTAATCTAATATTGATAAAAATTACCTTTTGAATATAATATTTACTAAAATAAAGAGTTTTATTATAGGAATAATAATGATATTTTACATAATTTAAATAACTAATTAGGTCATAAATCTAAAATCAAGATTACCAATAAAGAAAAATTTCAATTTAGTCAAGTATTAAATACTATAGTTAAGAAAATGATTATTATTGATTTTATCAACAATTTGCAGTAAAAATAAACATACATATAATTAATTATTATTTCATATTAGTATCGATAATGTGGATTATGAATTAACTCTTATAATAAATCATTTGTTTTTTAGTAAATTTGTATTATTTTTAAGTAATGTGCTTCTAATTTAAATGAAATTTTATTTATTGTTTAATATATTAATGAAAGATTTTCCCTAAAATAATTATAAGAATTATTACTCCATAAAAAGTTAATGTGAAAAATTACTTTTAAGCATTTATTTCAGGGGATGTTGTTGATAAAGTTAAATTAATTTATTAATTATTATTGATAAGTGCTTTAGTCGTTAGTAAATTTGTATGTATGAACTTTAATTCCCACATTTTTAGTAAAATTAAAGTGATAAAAATGAAAGAGTAACAAAGTTTACGTTAGGGAAAAATTTTATATTAAAAATTAATTGTTATGTGCTTATAACTACTTTCAAATTTTTGTTTAATTTAATTTTTGCCAAAAATGATTAGGTTATTTACTTAAAAATCATTTACTAATTAATGAATTTGTTTATGTAGTTTGGACATATTTCTTTAATAAAATATTATCAGATAGTATAAAATCAAAAAAAAAAAACATTAGATCGTGAGGTACAAAAACTTGTTCTTTGATTTAAAATTTTTTGAAAAAAATAAAAAAGTGTTTTTGTTAAGTTAGTAATAATTTTAAAATTAAATAAAGGCTCATAAATATTAAATCTTTTAGTATCTGATTGTATTTAACATGAAAAAAATTTTTTCTCGAGATTCCCGTTGAACATTTTTACTTCTTTTCTTTTTATTAATTCATTATAATATATCATTAATATGCAAAGGATATTTAGCATTTCCACTCTAAACCAATAGTATATTCCCTACCATCATGTTTTTGTACAATGTACAGAAAAAATAAAGTTTAAGAAGTAAGGAGGTTCATTATATTATCCTACAACTTAATCGTTGTTAATGATTCTTATTTATTGTTTTAAACTATTTTATTGAATAAATTTTAAACAGAATTTATTTTAGTTATCCAAAATCACATATATTTTAAGTAATTTTTAATTGCGCAGAAGGTACTAAAAGTTTGAAAACTTTTTCTTTTCATCTATAAAGTATGAACATTAATGTGTGGACATTGTTTTAATTGTTGTCGTATAAAAAAAACAATCACAATCATGGAATTTGGTGAATAAAAATGTCACTTCTGTAATTTAGAAAATAGAAAATTCTTATTGTATATAGAGATTAATAAATCTATATCATGATGAGATTTTCCATTCTTTGTCAAAAAATAGCAGAGAAAAAGGCCTTTTATCCGGCTTATAGCATTGTTTCTAGTTGACGTTTCTTTTTGAATCTAGATAATAATTATAAAACACTGTTACCATACATTCCTCAGTATACATCTCAAATAATCACTTAATAAATAGAAGATGCATTAAAGAGCTGCTGTTAAGCAAGCTAAAGATTAAATATAACAAATATTTCAATTCCAACGGCGGGTACTTGGGTGACGAACCCTTTACCCCAACAAGGCCAGAAATTTCTACTCGTATGTCGTTACCCACCGGGCACCTGTGAACCAAGTCACGGAGGCGAGTAACGTTGCTCGCGCCATACCACCACAAACCCGTTTATAGCGTGGGCCACATTCATACATCATCATAAAAGAAAATACAGAGAAACACAGAGAAAATAGAGAAAGAAAATAACATCCATACCCGAACAGGGATTCAAACCCGGGACCCACAGCTCAGGAGCGCAGCCATTGGTCCGCAATGTAACAAATATTACACGTAAACTTCAGTGCTAATCCCCTTAGTTTTAATATTTCCAATATATTTAAAAAGAAAAATATTTAAAAACACTTCTACTTTTGAAGTTAAATAAAGGTTAATGATATAAAAATTTTATGCCCATTCAATTTTTAAATTTTTACTCAGTTGTAATTTTAGAGTACTCAAAAGTATGAAATCATTTCTCTTTTGTTTATTCAATTTAATTAGTAATATTTTCAATATTTTTTTATAAATATGTAATTTAAATACATAATTCTAAATATTTTATTGGGTATTTTCATCTCACTTAAATTGCTTCGGAGTCTTCAGGTAATTTGATTTTGTCATGTATGACGAAATAAGTAATTTATTTCCTCCTAAAGCATTTTAATCTTCCTAATTGCAATTGAAGTAAGATAGAATCTAGTTTAGAGGAAGTAAACAATTAATTAAAAAATAACTTTCTTTGTTTAAGTACGTTTTACAAATGCAGTAAAATAAAATGAAGTAAAGATATTTCGTTTAACTAGTTAAAATTTTTATTCAAAGAGATTTCCTTCTAAGCCTTAGGCAATAAGTTGTTATATTTTCAACCTGACTATGTCTCGCTACAGTAATCTATTTATCAATTTAAAATAAGAATGGTTAAAAAACGAATCGCTTTACTTCTAGAGGAAAATCGTTCAATGAGAAAAGAGAGTTGTAAAATATAATTACAGACAGAAAATTGGATATGTACTTAAATTTATCTTCTCCGTTTTTATTTTAAAGAACAGCAAACACAACATAAAAAAGGAAAATAAATAAAGCTCAAGAAATCGAAACATAGTTTTCTTTCTTGTTTACAAAAGTAAGTTTTATTGATAAATTATTCCGTACAAGCATTCTCTTAGAAGAATTTCTGCAACTTAATTATGAAAATTAAATAAATATAAAATTAAAGAAATCATACTTTCTTAAAAACTGTTTTCTGTTTTTGCTAATAATTTAATTGTAGATGTACTGAATTGAAATAACGTTATATATACATCACATGAAAGCTATTATTTATTTGGTTAAATAAGTTATTGCATCATACAAATATAGGTTCTCTTAATTTGAAAAAAAGTAAAATATTTATAAAGATTTGAGTTATATGATGGAGACAGAAATGGTTTAACAAATAATAATATTTGTAAATAAAAATGATATCACTGAATTAAACACTAATAGTTCATAAATAGTCCGATATCTGACTATTTTCTACCCATGAAGCACTTGTTTTATAACAACAAATTTGTTTTTAGACCCTATTATTTTGTTCAATTTATTTAATGAATATCCTTTTTGTAGGTAGCCAAGTTCTGTACTTTTGATGCATATTTTTTCCTGATATCTTGGTATTAAACTGATGATAGAGGTTAACTAAATAAATTGTTTATTAATTTTTGGGGAAAAAAAGTAGTTATTTGAAAAGAAATTAAACTAACCATAAATAAAAAAATGAAAATGCGTACACATTTTTACATTTAATCAACAGCTGTAGGTTATGGATCAACTGTAAATGCTGAGGAAATTAGAATCAAACACGCATGCCGTTTGAGCTTTTTTTTTTTTTTTTTTTTTGTTTCATGAATATTTTTATTCAGATCACTTTTAAAAATCATAAAACTCCATCTCGTTTATATTATAACAAAACTGGTTTACCTCTTATAGTTATCATATCTAATTTAAATCAAGGAATTTTTCTTTCCCTTTTAAAATTTGTTTTACCTTATTTCCATCTTTCATTTAGTATTCTTAATTCTTTGATTCATTTTTCTTTTATTTCTCTTTCCTTCTTTTATTGTATGATCTTAATGAACTCTTCCTGACGAGAATAAGGGCAAATTTTCACAAAATGTCTGAAATTTTATCCTTGCGGTTTCTCATTTTAATTCTACTTAATAATCGAATAAGGCATCAAGTAATGCTTTGTAATAGTTATCAAAGTTTTATGTTGGCGAACGAATATATAATTGTAGTATTTATACTTCTAAACTCGTGTATTAGCTCATTAATGCTTCAACGGATATTTTTGTGAGATTAGGTAAAAAGGTCAATGAACTGTTAATATTTGCTTGTTGCTTCTGGAAAATTTAGTTATAATTCAAATACTTTTGATGCTTTTTTAACATTTTAGTTGATTGTAAATTTCACCAAGCTGTAAATACTGGATCACAATCATTAATGATACAGGGGAGATTTCTGTGATGATTTGTTGCCACCTGAAATTTTGTAATTTATCTTTATAAAATATTGATTTTACAAAATGTTTCCAAAAAAAACTTAATAAAAACACCAGCTTTTGTAAAAATATGGACGTAATAGTTGTTAGTTGGATATAAATTATTAATCATAATCAGCAGAATATGTTTTTGTTATAAATACATATTAAGAATTTGAAGTTGAAAAAAGTTGCTCAGCTTTTACTTATTTTCGTTAGATATCATTATTATTTAATGCATTATGTAACAATATCTTTAAAAATTTCCCAATGTTCTCAAAATAATTATTTGATGGATTTTTTTAACCCTAAAAATATCTTGAGTCTGTGTATTTTTGACATTTGTTGTTTACATGTTGTGAGATAATGGTCAAAGAATATCTGTCATTTTTTATGTTTCGTGAAGTATATCTGATTTCTAAAATACAGTTTTTAAATCCACAATTTTTCGTTACATTTTTATATCTCATATGTCATTTATCTGGTATTTCTCATTCCTTCTTTTATTTTCTGATCTTAATGGGACTGCTCTTGATAAGACTTAAAGAAAAGAAATTTTGAAATACTTTTTTTAATTTTTGGATATTGTGATGTCAAGAACTATTCATATTTCAAGATTAAAGGCTAAGGAAATAAGTTTTCATTTTGTTTGCGGATCAAGTGATAAGTTTTGGAATACGATTATTTGAGATTTTACTATTCCCTATTTTTTTCCTTCATTTAATCTTGGATTTTTAAATGTCGCACTTAGTTTTTAATCCAATATAAACTCTCTAGGTCTTAATAACTAGTATAGTTTATTTTTCTAATTCATAACTGGATTGCTTTCTTTCCCACTTACTCTATAATCAAAATGATGCATTTATTTATTAGTTGCTTACTAAAATAAGTTATTACTAGTAAAGTTTATTTGCATATGCAGTTCATTTTTATCTAGATTCTGAATTCCTAATATGAATATTTATAAGAGAGTCTTTTTAAGTGTGATCAAAGGTCAGTTTCCTTATAAAGAAA
Organism: Latrodectus elegans; assembly: GCA_030067965.1. Classification (NCBI taxonomy): domain Eukaryota; kingdom Metazoa; phylum Arthropoda; class Arachnida; order Araneae; family Theridiidae; genus Latrodectus; species Latrodectus elegans. The sequence continues at coordinate 44,556,225 of CM057815.1, forward strand.
AACTTGAGAATTGCTAAATTTAGCATTAAGAATTAATGAAGTGAAAAAATAGTATTTAGACAGATGTTGTTGTTACTTATGACACTTGGAAAAGCCAATATCGTTATGCAGTTGGCTATGCGAATTTAAGCCTGTAGGGTGCGTCTTTCGTTAACCAGAGCACCACGAAGGTGAAAGTAAGACTTTGTTGTAAACTCCTCCGATAGATGGCACTACAAGAGGATTCAATCTATCAGTTTTGACTTAGATCTGAAGAGGGATTTTTTCTAGTCCATTATACCCATGGTAACTGTTCAATGATCTACCACAAGACTTTGAATTCCAAGATTTAACGATCAAGTATTCGGTGGGTCTTTAGCGGCATTGGAAATCGAACCCCATACTTCTGGATGGAAGGGCAATGCCCTATCCACTAGGCTAACACGGTCCTTATTTAGACTATACAATAAATAAAAATACGGAGAAAATTATCTGAATTTTGCATTTTCTATTAAATACCAACAAAACTGCTTAAATCACTTGATTTATTTCTTGATTCACATATATCTACTTTATCCCTTTTTATATATTTCGAAACGCATATGAATAAGACTATTTGCAGTATAAGAGAAACGTGTGTACTTACTGACAGACGCTGTTTATTACTCATGTGGAGAAATATGATTATTGGAGAATCATGTAAGAAAGAGTTTTATTTGTTCATGTTTTATATTTTACGAATGATGAAAATATATCATTCTGATTAAATACCATTAAGAAATGTAGAAGAGTTATTTGATTATTTATATTCATTATCAGATGATTAAGTATGCATTTATATTTATGAACACTGTCTTTAGAGGAAAAAAGATATTAATCACGTATAAGGAATGTAAATCAAGATAATTTCAGAAGAAAAAAAATATTTAAGAAATAAAAAGAATGTAAATAAAGATAATTTGAAAAGAAAAACTTAATTTACTGATAAAAGGAATGTAATTGAAGATAATTTTTTTTCAGAAATAAAAATGACACTTAACACAGATAAGAGCAATATAAATAAAGATAATTTAGAGAGCCCGTATTGCTAGAAGTTCATAGAAGTAAAGTTGAAAATTCTGCAAACATACATGACAAGAAAATAGTTTTTGAAATAGTTTTTTTTTATCTTTGATAACTTTCAGCTTTTAGAGGAAATTCAAAATTTTATTGAAATTTCAAGAGAACAAATAACATTACCTTGGAAAAGAAAACTTTTTAGTTAACGTAAAAAAAAAAAGCAATGTAAGTTTTAAAATTGAAATCTATTCAGGAATTTATACGAATGAAAGAGTGTACGATAAAACGTAGTTTTATTATCCATGAAGAGTGAGTCAGTTGCTTTGGAAATCTCAAGTGAATAGATATCACTTTAAGATTCATTGGTGTTCTTGCTAGCAAACTTCGAACGAATTAGATTTAAATAATAATTTCTGTTTGTTGAAGCTGCCCGTTTTTAGATATTCTATTGAAATTTTTGAACTGATGTTGTTCGATTGCTTTCTTTGATCATTTTTATAAAGCTTATTGAGATAACTGTGTTAAGTGTGAGTTCATTTTATATTTACTTGAAATATAAATTTACTGTTCAGAAATTCAGTATTTCAGGCCATATCATACACAGTAAGAATTCAAACTACATATTTAATTAGAGTGTAATATTACATACTACCTAATTGTGTAATTAAAGAAACTAATAAAGAAGTTTTTTAATGGTATTAGCAAAAAAGTGATAATACAATCTATCATTAATTTTTTAAAGCAAATTTTTATTACTTTAAAGTTTAAAATTTTCTGTGTTCAGTTATCTATTTAAATCTTCCGTTTCTTAAATTATACGCACATAGTCATAAGCAGAATACAACTGCTTATTTGTGTTGTAGCTTCGAATGGATCTGAATTTATAAATTTGTCTGAAGATTTTGTAATTAAAGGGTCAACATTGGGATTATCAGAGAAAAGCATTTTAAAAAAGACATTGAAGCGATTATAAGGGTTACTGATATATCTACTTGAAACAGAATATCAAAGCTCTTAGAAAAAGCATTTGAGTATTATCGATGCCGTTGAATTCTTCTTTTAGATTTATTAGCTTTTAATGTAATTTTGTAATGTTTTAGTTCCATTATACTCCCAAGTCTTTATCTATGTATCTGTGTCAAATGTATCCATTATGAATTTAATTTTGAATTGATAATGTTATCTCAACTTGAGGCGACAATTTTGGATTCTCCAGACAATATTTTTTAATATTTTTAAATTCAATATAATACTTTATTTATTATAAGTTTACTCTGTAAAGTGATCATAATCTTTTAATGTCTTATCAAAATTCAAATATGTTCTTCAATGGTCCTTAGTGTTTGAAACTCTGCCCATCTTCTTATTAACAAAATTATGTACATATAGTTTCATCATTCAAAGTTAATAGCTTCTATTTCGTTAGAAAAAGACTCAACTTACTTGTTTTTGACCACATGTGATTTATCAGAAAATTTCAAAATATGTGGATATTATTCCATGTATTGAACACATTTAAAGACTTATAAGCAACGTCTTATCCTCATTAAGAAGATTTTAAACACATATTGCGTAGTAGACTTCATAGTCTTGCCTCTAAAATACCTGCCCATCATTCTATTTCAGATTAATTACATCACGTAATTGATTATTTCTTAAGAACATAAGAATTTTCCATTTTGTGAATACATTTCCGCTGTTTGCTTTAAAAAATGTTCTAACAATGTGTGTGTGTTCGCACTTAAGTAATAGATTTATGGAAGTGGTTTATAACCGATTATTATTTCACTCTTATCCTTCAAGACTTAAAATCTCATCATGTACATACCACCCGTTACATTCTCTTGAAATGATTTCTGGTAGAAAGATGCTTTATCATTGAATATTTGATAAATTTTATTGATTTTCAATCACCACTTATCATATAATGGATATATCAAATTACTGATTCTTAAATACACTTCGAACATTATTTTCCATAGAATATAATATTTCATGCAACATTAAGAATCTTTCCCCCGAACCTTAGTAAATTACTACTTTTTTAACAGATATTTTTTCAACTGATAAAACTATTAATCTTTTTTTCCAGTATTTACAAACGATTCGCGAGCAACTGGGTCCAGCTTAGCATCATTATAAGAAATGTACTTTTTAACTAAAACTTTAAAGCATTAGGTTGAACATATGTAACCGAAACATTTAATGATACGCATGTTTTTAGATTATACGAGCCCTAATTCGAATGAATAGTTTTTCTTTTATATTGATAACAGAAATATCACGTAAGTTACTCAAGAAATTTTATTATCAATGCTAATCTGGTTGTATTTAATGTTATTGAAAATTTTGAGTCCATTATGATTAAAGAGATTTGATATTGTATTTTTTCGTGCAATGAGTTAGTAGATGCGTTCATGAAAATGAATCAATAAAGTCTCCTTTCTGACTGTCTCCTAAGGAGATCGCGGTTTTAATCGTGGTAACTACAGTGCACAGACTGAGCTGCTGCAAAATATTAACTGAATAGCTCATTGCAATCTTTTATCTTCTATTGGTGGAGCTATACCTGCTAACCAAAGGTGACGACCAAGTGCTCCGTCTTATGTCTATGGATAATTTATCATTCTCCCATTTTAGAAAAACAGTGAGTTCGAATTCCGTATTAACCAAAGACCTGCCATGTTCTCTAAAAGCGGCTGGTACATGTTAAACATATCATGGTCATAGTGTCCTCTAAGTAAAATAATACTTCCGGGTGTGACAGGTCAAGTACTGAGGTTCTTCTGCTAGGTTCCTGCTGTTGTATTACGAAGAGTACTTTCTTCCGGGTACTTCAACCTCACTGCACTTCAGAGTCCAACTCTGGGACTAGGCATTGAGAAAAATGTTGGTCCAACAACAACTACCATTTCTTAATCAGATATGACTGTAATTTCACTCTTTTTTCATATTTTAAGTTGGTGGATATCATCAGTTGATTTCAGGTCAAAACCAATAAAATTAATATTTTTTAATTTTAAATTGCTTTAATTTTTACCAACGTGATGAGAAATAGCAGAATCGCTTTTGTGTCGGTCACGTACCTTTCTTATACCAACATGTAATATACAAATTAATAATGCTCCTTATTGTTCATTCTTGATTATTTATCGTATTTAGTCATTTGTCCAACTTTTGTAGTAAATAATAATTTTTTTTTAGAAATATACTTTCAAAATTACAAGACTTCAAGGGAATACCCATACTGGTGATGTTTTTGATTTTTGCACAAGTTTAGCTTTTTATTTCATATATTATAAAATTTTAAGCTATTCTTGATTTCCACACACAAAAAGTGCATATTCATTTTTAATGTTTCATTTATAAAACTCATTTGAGGATTTTTATTCACATAATTATTTTCTTTTTTCAATTTTTTAATATTATAAAATTAATTATTATATTTAGACACACACACAGTATCCTGTAAAAATAATCTTTTTGGATTTTTCATCATTAAACCTAAGTAAATTCTTGAAAAAAAACTTAATTATATATTATTATGTTTAAAATTTTGTTTGACACTTTTAGGGTATCAATATTATTTTAAAAATATTTTATTATTAATTACTAACTATATAAGGCTTTATCTTCATTATAATTGGTATTTAAATAATTTTTGCAACGTTATTAATTATTTTTAAATAAAAGCAAAAAATGTATAAAATATTCATGAATTTTATAAAATTAGATATTTTAATTTTAATCAAGGATATACATAAACAATAGATTAAATGCATTTCATAACAATCTTTCTCTGTGTAATCAATTTATAACTAGCTGAGCTGGCAGCCGAAAGGTTAGTGCTCTTGCCTTTGGTTCAGCAGTTCGTGGGTTCGAATCCCACCTTGGGCATGGATGTTTGTAGTGATTCGAAATCTATTTTAAACCGTAGCTCCCGTTCTAATTAGCCCTTGTGTGCAAAAAATTACCGTTGAGCAACAAACTAATTTATAACTAGAAAGCTTAAAAAATATGAAATGTTTTACTTTTTCATTATTTAAACTTGTTATTGTTGACTTAAAATTAAAATTTTTCTCAACGGAAGATACATTATATTTTTGGAACGGAAGATAGTTCCAAAAATATAATTTCAAGAAAAGATCAGAATAAACATTACATTTAAATATTACTTTGAGGGGATATTACATAAGTTAACAGAGGATTTGCGCTACACAATTCATCATGTGATCAACAAGAGTTAAAGCCTCTTAAAGCAGCGGGCGTAACGACAAGTTTGACGGAAAGCTTTATTTATTTATTTTTTAATCCCCTGTTGTACTAGAACTTTCCTGAATCTTCGATTTAAGGGAAAGCATTTAACTAGTACGAACTACTATATTTCCTCGTTTATTCGAGAACACGTGAACATACATTATTATCCTTCAAAGATTTAGATCAGTTTATGTGAAATTCTTTATTTAGAAAGGATTTTTTGCATCACACTAAAAGTTCATTGGATAGTGTACTATGAGAATATATGCAATTTTTATTTCATTCGTACTGTTAAATCATGTTTGATATAGTTAAAAATTTTTCTAAATTTAGTTATTTTATGATTAAAAAGAAGAATAATATTACTTCTTATTATTTATAAACCTTGATTCACTGCTACGTATATTAAAAACTAAAGATGCCTCGTTTTTTATGCTATTTGATTACTGTTGAGTAACCTATATGTTATTTAATAATAAATAAAAGTAACAAAGAAGTAACTGCTTTAAAAATTAACTAATTAAATGAGGCATTTTGAATTTCTAAATTACAGGTCAAACACACAATTTGATTTGTTCATATAAAAGTATTAGTAAAAGTATTTAATGTTACTTATAAAATGTCGTGAAGTTTTTTAAGAACTCATACTGAATACAATTTTTTTCATTACATTCCTCGATGTTAAACTACATTACCATGAGTTTCCATAAAATTTGATTAAAGTAACTCGACTAATGTATTTTGCTTACAATCTTCTATAAAATCTACAATTGGAGTAGCCATGCTAGCTTACTTTCTATAAATATACAGTGATAAAATTATATTTCACTTGCTTATTAGTTGGACGATCTCATTTTTTGAATTATAAATTTATTTATTTTAAATAATTATATAATATTAAATTCATCCTGGCTCCCTGAAATTAAAACAAACTCATTGCAAATTTTGTTATTAGCATTTATATATTGTTTGTTAAATGTTTGAAATATTCGCATTTGCCTATTGAAATTTTAATTCCGTGTGGATATTTAACACTTTTCCTACAATAAATATCACCGTTGAAATATTGCTAATATTTGCGATTTCTTTGCTAACAAAAGCATTACATACAAAAAAAGCGTATTAAACATTTTCTGTATTTATTTCATTTTATAAAATTTTAAATTCATTAATTAAAATAAACATCTTCAGCATGGCTTAAGGAAATAGAAAACGATAGATAAATAAAAACATATTTTACATTAAACAATGCTAAATTTCTGAAAAGAAACTTTCACTGTTTTGTTTGAAGTAAAATTCTTTTTCTTGGTAATTTTGTAAAACTTATGATAAAGATATTCAATGTCACTTTCTTGTGGATGAGAAGTAAAGATACAGGGGTAGCTACAGATATGTGTGAGTGTGTTTTCTTTATGCAGCTCTTAACTCGTAACCCAAGAAAATCTTTATCTTTCAACAGTGAAAACAATTTGATATTGAAACATTCGGGAAGTTTTGAACTTTTCTTTACATTTTCTTTATCGCTTGAATTTCCAATACATGCCTCTTCCTCCCTTGATAAAACACAAAACAAAAATTCCATCTTCGACTTAAAATTGAATTTCAACGCTTAACCTCAACAAAATTCTATTTGATGCGTTGCATGTTACTCTTGCTGCAAATATATAATAAATTGCTTTTCGTATTAAGGTCAATTTTGCTGCTTCTTCATGTGGTATTGGAATTGGAGTAAAGTTTAAACTTGTTTAATAGTAAACTTGTTTTATAATAATTTAGTTATTTAATCGCTCATGTAATAAATATAATATTTTAAATGATTGATCATGCTATATTTAATTATCAATATGCATGAATTAATTTGAAAAAATATAACAGAGGTATAAAGTTTAAATGTTTTAGTAAAAATATAATTTGTATCATAAAATTAGTTTGTTATTAACAATCTAGTTATTTACAATAATACTTATGTAACAAATATTATTGAGTAATATTTCTAAGTAATAAGTAATACTTGATAAGTATTTTTTGTTATTTAGAAACTATATAAAGTATATTCAACTAATTCTCATCAGTCAAAACCAACTGGAATTCAAATATGTGGATTTGAATATTATATTGAATAACGAAGCTAATAAAATAAAAATGAATTTAAAAATGAAACGTTTAAAATAAAATAAAAAGTTTAAAAATCATATAAGTCTTCTTCTATTCATGCAACGATAATGTTACGGGTCTGTATTTAAGCTAATAATAAAAAAATGAGAGTTTTATTATTTTAATGGAAACTGTTTGATTCTTTTATCCAGAGAGGATAAGGTTTTGGAAACAAGTCTCTCAATATCAACAAATAAGGAGATTTTATAGAAAAACAATAAAATATTGACTCGGTCCATCAAAAACAAATTGATGATCCCAATGTGCTTGGATAAAAGTCTATAATCTAGTGATAGAGTAAAGGATAATGTAACTAATGCCTCTCATCGGCGAGGGACGTCTTCATGATTATTATTAGATACAACCCCCATTTCGTGATGATAATTTATTATATTGCTACATGGCATTATACTGTTTTCTTACACATTATATATATATATATATATATATATATATATATGTGTGTGTGTGTGTGTGTGTGTGTGTGTGTGTGTGTGTGTGTGTCATGTATTACGTAGCAACTTGATTTGGTATTGGTGATATTGTTATTAAGACGCATTATTAAAGGGTCAGATCTTCAAAAATAAATTTTATTATTACAGGAACAATTTTATCATGTTTCGAGAATATGACGGCCAATCATAACTTCTATAATACGTCTGATCTGTAGGAGAGCTCAAACAAAAAAGCCGAGAGAAAACTTACCCACTCTGAAGGCTACAGAATATCAGGGTCGAATTCGTCGAGATTAGTGGAGCGAGATGACATCATCGGTCAGTTCGAATTCCTAAACCATATTTGGTAATTTTCATTGCGCCAGTTATATTATGAAATTTTGCAAAAGGAGTGTTATTTAACTCTCTCTCTCTCTCTCTCTCTCACACACACACAAATATATATATATATATATATATATATATATATATATATATATATATATATATATATATATATATATATATATATATATATATAGTTTATGAGCATCAGATAAATGTTTAGCATAATCCTATTTAATATATATTTTTATAAAAATAAGAGTCTCAATAAAATATGGATAAAATGTTTTCTCACCTTAACTGAAAAATTAAGCTAAATCAATTGAATGATAAAAGCGAAAACTATTCTTACACAGTATGAAATTTCTGGTTTCTACATGAAAAACCTCTTGTGTGATTACGTTAATATGTGACATTCAAAGTCTTTTCGATGGTATGGCATGGGTGTGGAGAGAAGAGTGCCAGATCAGGTGTGACCCCGTCACCTGACCGTGTTTCAAAATGACGAAGCTCTTGGTGATGGGCAAATATTCCAAACCTGCTAATTTTAAGGTGTATTCCGGAGCTCACTTGCACATCTTTTTATGTATGTCTGTGTGAATTCTTGAGAGTTTTCGGCTTATCTTTCTTGCATTTTTTACTAATAAGGCTTATTAGTAAAAAAATGTTTCTTTAAATAAAGGTTTTCATTTATTAAAAAAGTTTCTTTAATTTACTGTGAACATTACAAAGATTTTTGAGTTTCATAGCTTTCAGCAGTCACTGGATCGCCATAATGCGATAAATAATATTTCCCTTAAAGGAAGATGCTTTTTTTTTTAACAAGTTGCTCACAATATTTTTACAAACAAGTTTACTAGCTTGCATATATTTACTTATTCACTGCAATTCGGTTATTACTTATTCCCTATATTCACGAAACCCGATTTTCTCATTACGTCCATTCGGCTGTGTTCTTGTTAAAATCTTTTATCATTAACGTCGTCAGTACTGAACTCTTTTTCTGCGGCAGAAGAACGTTTGGCAAAGCTATTCTGATTCATAGAACAGCACAACTCTAGTTGATTTGGCAGATTTTTTATGTGCCACTTTTTTGTCTAAGAATGCAACTTACTTCGTATCACTAGAATAATTCGTTACATTGCGTTTACCCTGAAATGCATATATTTTTATATTTATTTTCACACATTAGAAACAAACTCTAAATTAATAACAGCTTGTTCAAATTAAATCAACTATAACAAATATTGCTATTGAGTGCAAAGTTATGAATAAATCTGCAAATGAAAAGTTTAATTACAAATGAAAATATATATTCTATCTAAAGCTTAACAATATTTTTTTAAAAGAAGTAGTAATACTTAGGTAAGAAATGTATAATGTGATGCTGAGAACGAGCGGAGTAATGAATTGCTGACACTAACCATGAAGAATTTCAATGGAAAATTTTAGATGACTTGAAGTAAATCCAAATCAGACATAAATAACCAGAAAAGTAAATGTGAGTTCTTTAGCGAATCACATTCCTTGTGAGCTGCAGAGAGAAATTCGTTAGATTCGTTAAAATATTAAACAACTTATTTTCCATTAAAAGGATGTAACTATCTCTTTAGAGACACAAATCTGAATGTCTTATAATATAGAACCATGAATCCCATATTTACATGGATGTCCTTGTTGTTTGTGTTTAGATTGATTTCCGTATATTAAGCGATGATAGTGTAGTTTCAGATGTTAAAGATAGATAGCACAGTTCTAGTATGAAGTTTATTTATATTAATTAATGAATAATTCTTCAAATTTACTAGCGATATTTGCTGTTTTGCTTATTGGGTCAACCATATTCCGTATTAAAAACTTTGGAACCGGAATGATTGTTTCCATATAAAGCCAACACATCCGATTTCTTCATTTCATGCATGAACAAATTTCCAAGACTTGATTATTACCCTATATTTTTTTGTTATTTTGCACCATGTTATTTAAATTTTGAATCAAGACGCATTTTTATTATAGTTTATTTGTGCTTTTCACTTCAATATTATGAAATCAATAATGTAAGTTACGCAGTAGTTGACGTTACTCAATATATTTAAATATGTTTCAGGATAACAACATGGTAATAAATTTTATATAGTTCATTTATACATTTTATCATTTTAATTGTTATTTTTAATATATATATATACATATATATATATATATATATATATATATATATATATATATATATATATATATATATATATATATACATATATATATATATATATACATATATATATTTAGGAATGTGTTTATTTGGCTAATTTTAAGCTTACATGTGACTCTGAAAAATAAATTTCTGTACAAATGATCTAGATTTAAATCTGAAATATAAAGTTAGAGAAATAGGTATTAATTCCAAAGAATGAACATCGGTAGCTTTGCCGATGACTCATTCTTTGGAAGATCTCTATATAACGATCCTTGTGATCGTTATATAGAGATATCAGCAGTTATTTAATTTAAGATATCAGCAAAAAATATATTTTATTGCTGTCATCTTAAATTAAATATTGTGTCATTTTTTATATTCATTTGGATATATTTTTATATTTGCTTTAAAAATGTTAAGCAATTGTGTGTAATTTAGAGATCATAAATTATCAAATAATGAGTCAATTAATATCAAATAATGAGTCAATTAAGCGATGTAATTTACAAAGATGGACTTTCAAAATTTAAAATTTAGCACTAAAACTTCCTTAAAGTTTTAAAATGTCATGTATAAATATAAATCTAAAATCTATATTAAAGTTAAGTGAAAAGTATTTTATAAAAATAATGGGATCAATTGTTGATTGTAATCAGAAGATTTTTCATTTATTTATTTATATAATTTATTTTAAGGATTAAAAGTAATTTAATTAAATAATAATAATAATAAATTCATTCAAACTATTAAAAAAGATAATGCTACGCAAATGATAAAAAATATTAAAATTCGGTATTATTATGTATTTGATTCGATTTGAAGAATCTCAATTTAAAAAACTTTATCTGTTTTAAAATATTAATTGTTACGACTGTTAAATAAAAATGATTTAAGATAAAGCTGTAAATAAGATTAAAGTAAATTTTGATGTTAAAAAAGTTTTGATTACATTGATTGATAATTTTATTAATTGCTGTTATCTTAAATATAAGAGTTTTAGAATTTAATACAATTTCATACTTTAATTAATAAACTAATATACACCTGAAAATCTGATATAGAAGTTTAAAATTTTATTTTTTAAAATGTTTTGATTTTATTATTTTATTGCTTTTGTAATAAAATATTAAAATGTAAAATTATTTTATCAATTTTATTGTTTTTTTATTTTTTTTAGCTGTAATTATGATATTTCTCTGTAAATACTCTTTAAAAATACAGCACTTGTAAAAAAAATTTTGAAATTTTTTATAAATTTTCTTATTATAGATTACCTAAGTTTTATAATAATATAGTTGACTCAGTAAATAATAATTAAATGCTTACATATTAAAATCGTAAAATGTTTGTATTGTTATTATTGAAAAATAAATTTAAAGTAAAATAAAAATTAATTTATTAAAAAGAATCATTAGAATAAAATATTGCTATAATTTAAAAAGTATAATGATATAAAAATATTAATAATAAATAAATGTAAAATTTCATTATTAAACATAAAATTTTCAAATTTTAATAGAGTTATTTCAAATTCATTCTCTAAAAACACCCGGAAAATCGAATGTAATTTTTCGTTTAATTATATATATATATATATATATATATATATATATATATATATATATATAGTTTATATAATTTACATTTATTTCTTGCATAAAATTGCTTTTGCGAACTGCTTTTGTGTTTCCATTTTGTATTTCATTTTACAAAGAGGTTTTAAATTATAATTTTTCGAATAATATAAATAAATGTATGAAATATTTTCTTAAAGTAACAGGAAATAAAAAATTATTTTTTTCTTTAATCAATTATTTTTTAACAATGATTTAATTGAAAAATTTATTACAAAATTAAAAATATACACTTTATGAAATAAATTTCTGAAACGCTAAGTTCATCTATGGAAGTAAACTTTAAAAGCAGAAATTAATCAATAATGAGAGAGCGGCGCGTAAATTAGTTTTGGTGAGATAGTGTATCTAAAATTCTTCGAAAATTAATATTTCAAACTGCTGTTAGAAACATATACATCAATGAGAAATTAAAATAAAAAAATATATTTAAATGTAATTTAGATATTCATATATATATGTAAAATAATGTGAAAATCAACAACTTTAAAATTTTGCAAAGTTTTCATTGTATTTGCATCATATTATTAATAAATTCTCCTTAAACTTGTAACAATTATTTTCAATTGGTTATAGGAATTCCTTATTAATTATTTATATAATTAATTTTGTATATGTAAATAATAGTAGTATAAATGATATCCTATTAATGATATTAAGATGCAGAGAAGGAAAAAAATATAATTTAAAGCAGTTTAGTAAAAATTAACACAACAAAACAATTTTATATTTTTCTAAGAGCACCGTTAATCATGCTTATGTGAGGTTATCAATAAATTGGTTGCAATATTGTAGGCTTTGAAATTAATATATATTTTAGAAAGCATATATTTATATATATATAGATAATTTTTTTTTGCTTGAATTTTTATACAAGAAGAAACATTTCAGATCGATATCACATAAGAAGTAATGAATGTGATGAAATTTAAATGAGATATATATTTAATATGTAACAATTTTATATTCTTAAATATTTGTAATCTGTTAATCTCAAATGAATTTAAATATAGTTTACATGTTAATTGTTGATTGATACGATTCTAATTTTAAATTAATATGCAAACAGATTACTATTAAAATATAAGCGAATTCACATCGTATTGTTTACATCATCATGAAAATATTTACATATAACTATATATTTTTATTTAATATTTTATTGATAAATTTACTAATGTATGTGTGAACATAATTTGTAATATATCTAAAAGGAGCTTTTAATAAATTTGTAGCTCATTAAAAATTAATTATTGAAAAATATTAACAAAAATAAAAGAAATAAAAATAGCTTAGTGATAAAATCTCAAATCAACTGAGAATATCATTTAAAATTTTTATTAATATTTTAAAATTTTTCCAAAATTTGTATTTCAGGTAACTTACATTTTTGTAGTCCGTGCATAAAGTTTAATAATTATTTTTTTAATATTTGTGAAAAAATACTATTTCAACCCTTTCCCTCATCTCAGGTAAGATTCCCTTGAATCAGTAAAAATCCCTCTCATCCACTTTCTTCAAGTAGAAATATCCCTAAAATCGATCCCGCCGTGAGGGAAAATCTCAAGTCTCGAAGACACATACATACACGCCGATATACCTTGGGATGCGTGTATTTTATTCCGAGGAATAAAATACGCACACGCCGAAGCTCCGAGCTCAGTTTGTGTCTCAGTACTCCGAACACAACCAGCATCTTCCTCTGCCCAGTTGCGGTTGGTTGCACTCCCTTGCTCTCGCTCTTCCGCCGTTGTTGACAATCCGGAAGAAGCGACCTCGTGGGATCGAATTCATAGCATCTCCTCTCGTCCTTTTGCTCGTCGCTTAACAGGTAAGTGCTTCTTTTCCCACCTGTATCTGCCTGTCAATCATTGGCTTGTGTTGTGTGGCTTCACACGTGACTCCGTGTTGCATGTCACGGATTGTGCATGGTAGCTGCAGAAGTTTATCTACTTATTTGAAAGTAAAATATATATTTTATAATGATAAAGATAATAACAAACAAACATTTAATCCTGGAAAAAAGGTAATGGAATTTGTGACAGTATATTATGAGTTATTTCACTAAATAAGACTAGCAGAAGCAATTAATAAAATTCATCAATAAAACAATTCATTAATAAAATTCATCATCGAAGGGAAAAATCAAGGCAGAAGCATTGAATGAATCGACCGTAATTTTTATTATTACGATCGATTCATTCTTCGAATTTTTAAAAAGATAAAAATTATTCCAAGTAAAAGGTTTTCACAGAAACTGTAATTTAATTAAATGGTATTTATTTAACTGTCAAGAATTATTTATCGAAATTATTTTCGTTGGTAATTAAATCTTGACAGTTGATTCTCGATAGTTAAATATGAAATGTTTTTAAACATTATAAAATACGATGCCTAGTTGATGAAACATTTTAAAAGTCCTTTTAACAGAAATCTGCGTTCAAGTCTTAATACATTTATAATATATTTATTGGAAATGTTAATTACATAATTCAATAACGTAAATAAAATTTTAAAAAAATGAAAAATAAATTAATCAGAATTCAACCAAATTAAGTAAAAATTTAATAAATTATAAATGAATTCTGATAAAATAAATTTCAATCAAAATTATGAAAGTGCCTCGTTAAAGACACCAGTCTACTGATAAAAAATGCATGCATTGTTTTTAAATTTGGAATATATAATATTAAGTAGTGTTAAAAATATGGCATAAAGGAAAATTTAAATTGCATATTAATTTAGCAATCAAAATGTTCTCACTAATTATCAAAATTAGTGATACATAAATTTAAATAATTCTATATTTGCAATAATTGAAAAATCATCTTCAAATGCATGCAAATCTGTTCGACGTTTACACTGACATTACTTTTTTATTACTACCTAAATAAAATTATTAAATATGATTTTAAAAACATACAACGATTGACAGCAATTTCATAAAGATAAATTTAATAAATTTTATAATATAAAATTTTGAAAACTTGTAAATGTGTATTCGTATTTTTTTTAAATAAAAAACAGTATTTTCAAATTGTTCTAGATGGTTGAAATCAAATTTTTCATTTTTCAAGAAGGAAATTTATGATTTTGTTCATTATATTCCATGATAGTATTTTTATATCTGTATTCATATTTTTTATTTTAAACATTTGAACTTTTGAAATACTTGTTGTCTGTTGGATATATATAGATTATTTTATAGTTTCAAATATTATATAAATCAATATTTAAAGTTATGATAAATGGAAAATATTGTTGATATTAATCAATTGATTTTTATAACTGAATAATATGCAAAAAAATCATAAATTTGGGCACAAAAAGGGCCTTATTTTTTCAATAATTTTTAAATACAAATATTTTAAATTATAGTATAATCATTAACTATTTTATGAAAAAATAACGTACAATTTGTCACATATATGTTAGATTATAACATACTATATGTTAACAATGACAACTTAATTTATATTTTTTTAAATTAAAATTTTTTTTTAATGTGTACTTTACTAATTCCGTATCTATAAATTTGGTGCGCATTTTTGATACATATAAAAAAGTTTATATTATTTATTTACAAATTTCTGAAGAAAGAAGAGCTTATTTATTTATTTATTTATTTGCTATAGATATAAAAATGAATAGGATAAAAGAAATAAATACTCACTTTCAGGTAAGACCAGCTTGCATAAAAGCCCACAATGAGCATTGATGAAGTATATATACCCGTATGTAGACACGTCATGCAACGTAACTACTTTCTTACTGGTCAATTCTCAAATTGGGTGGAGCTTTAACTGCTCAATTTTCTTATACGAAAATCTGATATTATGTGCATGTGGCATAGCATTAACTACCATCATCGAGGCATGGGGTTCGGATCCTTATTCACAGAATTATTAAAAATTGTACAATTTTGTCAAATGAAAAGTTGAAAATGTTTCTGACAAAAACTTAGTATTTTATTAACTTCTGAAACATACTTAAATGGAAACATTATTAAAGTGTACAACAATAGTGCTTAGCCATATTTCGAATATATAATTATGATAAAAATTATATCTTTTTCTATAATTATGCTGAAATCAAGTATTTTTTAAATTTAGCATTGAATGAAAGTATTGATACTTACCATGCAATTAAATTTGTTTTTCTTTTATATGAATACCTACTTTTTTTATTAACATATGGCACGATGTATGCGTTTATGTGTACTCGATAATTTTTAATTAAATATCATAAATAAAATTATTGTTAATCATCATTAGATTCCATTTTTAACTACTTTTTTTAGTAGACAGATAAATATATTTAAAAAATAAACAAAATAATGTGTAAAAATTAAAAATTTTTATTATTTGAAGACTTAATATTTGTAATTTATTTATTTTTTAAAATTATGAATGACATAACAAATCCTGCTTGAAACTACAAATTTATAAGCTATCGTTTATTATAATTATTCATACATTTTAAAAAATTTACTATTCTAATTAGATTGTATTTAAAGATATATTTTTAAATTTAAAAGCTCAAGATAATTCTTATGTATTTAAGATAAGGCTATTCACTTATCTTCTTTTTTACATAATTAAGAAAAGAAAACTCTGAAGCTTTTAAAATTTAATTATGTGTTTAATATTAAATATAGCTTGGATTACTTTCAGTTTTTTTTTAATGTTGAGTAATTTTTAAAGAATTATTGTTGAAACTCATTAATATATTATGCATTTTAATTTAATTAAAATATAAAGTAAAATGTTAATAACAGTGAATAAAATTATTTGTTTTATAATTAATTATATGAAAAAATAATATAGATATAATTTAATTAAAAAATAATTATCAATTATATATTTAAAAATGAATTATATTTTCGAGTCCCTTAATAACTTTGAGGGAAATAATTTTGTAATAGAATGAACTTTTATAACGACAGTATGGAAAATAAATTAATATTCATAGTTTCCGATGAAAAATAATAGCAGAAGTATATAATAATAAATATGTTTGTTTATTTTCATGTATTCATAACTATTTACATTTCTTTTTCATCTGAAGCATACGGTTAATATTAACTTAAGTTCCCTATATTATGAAAATTTAAATTGATTATAAGAAAAAATATTTTTGTTTGTGATAAAAGTTTGACAGTTAACGTAGTTGTTCTTTCCATGAACTTGTTTCAACGCATTCATTTTGTGACTTACTTTGTGTACGTTGTTACACAATATCACTAGTTTTGATATAGATGCTACAATTAAGTTACATCTTTTTTCAAAATCTTTTATTTTGCCTTCAAAACTTTAATTTTCGATTTCTAAGTTATTACTCAATGTTGTGGGTGGGATTTGTGCAGAAGAAAATTCTTCCGATTCATTTTAATAACAGGTAATACAATCATATTTGTTTATTCAGTTTTATATTACTACATCTGTATTGTATTACTATTACATGGATATTATAATAAAAAATATTTTACATTAAAGAATTATTTAATATATACAACGTTACATATTAAATTAATATTTAAGCTGAAACATTATATGCATTCCTTGTATACTAAGTACACAGTATATGTACCTAGTATAAATGGAAAAAGTTTTCCTTTTATTAGATTTCTTCTTAAGTTATGTTATTGATATATATGTATTTAATGCAAATACAATATTTATGATAAATTTTATTTTAAAGTGAACATGCCATTTTATATAATTTACGACAGATAATCATTATTTTAAGTAAATATTTGATAATAGTAATCTAACTAAAACACTATTAAAAAATAAGGAAGGTAATCAATATGAGAATATCACATTCTATTTGAATTTTACTTTTAGAATATAAAGTAAATTGGTAATTGTTTCAAATATATTTATAATTTGTAAGATTAAATGAATCATTTATTTTAATATATAACTTTTGTATCAAATGTAATAGAAACAATTTTGTAAAAAAGCGAAGAATAATTTATAATTTTTAATATTTTCCAATACGAATAGAAATGAATAATTTGATCACTAAATATTATCATTATAAATTAATTCCATACAATAATTATGTATATTTTCCTCATTGTGGTATGCAATATTACGAATACAAAATTTGTTAATGAGGAAAATTATGGATGCAGCAACATTTTTAATTTGAAATAAACTTATTATTCGAAAGTACAGAGCGATAAAGAAGAAAATATTTATGTTCTTAAACTCTCTACACTAAAAGTCATTCATTTTTTTCTTATTAATTTGAATTGCCGTTTTATTTTTTACAATAGTTTATATTTCTATTTTAAAGCACTAAAGTGGTAATTCATTAATATTCATTAAAATTTGATTACTTTATGTGAGGATTTACGAATGTATTATACATAGAAATCAATAGGAACGTTGTATTTAACATATTGTTTTATTATCTCATGGGAATTAGAATTCAAGTTAAAATCGGAAGCTAATGTATTTCTTCAGACTGTCCAAATTTATTTGGCGTTCATTTTAAACTGAAATCTCATCCTTAAGATAAAAAATATTTCTATCGTTTATTACCAATAAAACAATGCATATTATGCTTAGTCATATCTGTTCTGAGGATTTTAATAAAAGTTTTACTAATATAAGCAATAATCACTAATATAAGCAAAAGATGGTGTTAATATTTGCTGTTTAATCCAGTTTTATGTTTGCAACCATTTAACTTCCAACGACCAGCAATATGGCTTTTTCCTTTGAATTATGGGGATATACAGTTGGTTATTAAAATCACAATACGTGGAGAAAAACAAATAAAAAAATTTATTTCACGTAAGCAATATGGAAAGAAGACAAAATGATTAAATTTATATGCAGTTTTATAGTTTACATGGGTCTAGAATTAGTAAGAATAGTCAACGTACCTGATAGCTATAAATGACTCTTAGCCTTTAATCAGGAAATCAAACTGGCTTTGATGACTGAAGCGGGCAACTCATTCCATGCTACTTCAAATTTTCACCATATTTCAACAATCGTAATAGATAGAGAGGTTTTAGTGGCCAGTAGGTCACCAACCTATCACTAGATGATTTCCACTGGTGAAAATCCTAGAGTCCATACAAGATAGAAAAATATACGAACATTTTATGTGTGAAGAATGAGCAGAACATAGCATGCAACATGTGCTTGTTTGAGACAATGTAGGGGACTTACACAACGGCTTAGGACTGTTGTAACGCATTTTAACTTCCACCGCTTAATTGTTCTCCGGGGAGACTCCATAGATAGGAGGCCGTATTTATATGTCTCAAAGGAAGGAACCCGGAAAACTTCCAACCACTCATTGTACAGAGTTGCATTTAGAAGGTAGAAACACTATCCTTATATTCTTCTCCCATTATTCAACACTGACTGGGATAGAAGCCGAGACATTTCGCTCTAAGGAGGTTACAATGAGTCTAACATTTGCTATTACATTATCTTGTTGTAAAACGGCGTTTCGCAGGTTTTGAAAATAGACACTAGCACTGAACTTAGGAAGATATAAATGCATCTATCACCTTACAAATTACACTGAATCGAAATGAGAATTGTGCATATCGTGTATCCAATCACTGCTCACACAATTGTACCGATTGCTCAAACTGTATGATGAAATCGAATGCAAGCAAGTGACGAATGTTTTCCTTGGAATCTTCAGGAAACTAAACTTTGCCACTTTGTTGCAGTGTGCAGTTGTTAAATTTCAGCTCTTTGTTGTTAAAAGCGTTCAGAATTGACTTCAGCTTCTCTACTTCCTTATCAGTGAAGCCGAAGTAATGGTTGGCATCCAGACAGATGGTCTTTTCAAATGTTCTTACATTGAAAACTGGGAGTGCTGCGAAATAAATTACATTTCCAGAATAATTTTCATGATGTGGTTGTATGATTTTGCAAGGCTGACTTCACAATATTACTGTCCTTTCAGGTGTTTGGAATTAAAATCATAAGGAAACACCCAAGGGATTTTCACTCAGTAAGACCCTTGTAAATAAATCAATTCTGTATACAATGAGACTGAATTTTGAACAGTGCTAGTAGCAACATCAAATAACTATAATCCATTCTCTCCATAAGAAAAGGATCTTGCGTATTTAGAATTCCTTTATTCGCTAGTAAACATTTCTTGTTAATTGAGGCACAGCATGGAATTTTGAAGAAACTCTCTCGCATGATAAGCAATTTTTGAATAAGAAGTCTACAGCATAATTTCTCTTAAACTACGTTTTAGATGTCTTTGTTTGTTCTGTTCGTTCAAATTCATTGAAGAGCTAAATTATTTGAATATTCCTATATAATAATACTTCATTTCATGAATTTCGATGTTCATAAGTACATTTCTTCTTGGTGTTGCATCTGTAATGTCCAAAAGCGCATATGAATCCAATGTACTATTGATGAAACCAAGTAGAACTAATAAGCAAGATTTTTATTTGTTGGCTTTTATTCATTTCATTCACCGTAGACGGCGATCTTGACTACACGTCTAGGCTCAGAGTCAATGAAAGTACGGATGACCTACTATGGAATGGCTCTCCACTTCCTATCAACTAATTTCGAAATGGGAGGCAGCGGCAGGGTCTTGATATGATGTCTTATTATATCCAAACGTGTTCAATTGGGGAGAGATCTGGCGAGAACGATGGACAGAGAAGCAGCTGAACACCTTGTAGGGCATGTTGGCTGATGCAAGCCATGTGCGATCAGGCGTTGTTCTGTCGATAAAGGGCACTGGGCCCCTCTTGAAGGTAGGGGAGTGTCAGAGGCCGCAGGACATCATCCACGTAACGTTGGGCTGCCATATTGCCGTAATACGAACTACGGGTGATCTGGAATCGTACGCAGTGGTGCCCCAACCATGATGCCGCGTTTTCGCGATATGGGACTATAACACCAACATTGTTTCAAGGTTGGACCTGTCTCCGTTGTCTACCCCATACTCGCACGTAGCAATTATCACTGAAGAAACAGAAGTGTGATTCATCTGAGAAGACAATTCTGTACCACACCGTCGTAAACATCGCTCTAATCCGGCACCATTCCAGACATTATTGGCTTCTATGCTGTCTATGGTTCATTGCTGTTACTGGCGAGCTTTGCGACAAGAACAAGCTTTTAACAATTATTTTCCCAGCAGCAACAACAGTGCAAATATTGCCAATTCTGTTAGTTCTTCACCTTACCTTTTATCTTATATGCGCTGGAGAGCTGCGCATTTCACATCATTTACATAACTCGATAAGGTTATGTAAATGATGTGAAATTTACTACTCTGAAATTTGCATCATGGCCACTTGCATCATTTCTAGTATTTTCAATATCAGATAGTGTCTACACACACATAGCGTGTGAATACCTTTTTACTTTTAAACATTTTTATCTAAAGGCAGTTTATATTTCACAAAGAAGTCATAATTTTAAAAATATTTTAGTGTGCACCTTTAAAGTAAATTTACTTACTAAATTTCAATTCACTGGATACTTTAAATTTAAAAATCAAGAGAAAGTGTTTTGCATAAAACTGATTATAAAAGAATGCTTAATTTTTAGAAATCGTTATCAAGCCTATAAGGCAAAATAATGTACTAAATTTCTATTCTCAAAGTTATTTTTAAAGATCAGAGAAATATTTTGTATTAAGACAAAATTTAGGGCAAATAAAAACAATTTACTAACGCTAATTCTTTGTATTTATATGTGTCAGTACATTATAAACACTATATTATAAAATTTTGAAATTATTGAAGAAAATTAAATTTTTGTAAAGAAATTTAGTTATTAAAATATGGAATTTTATTTAAATGTTTTCAAAAATATATTCTGAATTCATAATGTAATAATACAGTAATATGATAAATTAATATTTTTAATTTCCTTTTTTATCAAAGATTCAGAAAACTAAAATTTGATGCTAGTATGAACTATAGAATTTAGTTTGAAATAATTAAATAATTTATTGGTGAGTGATAAATGTTTTAAATAAAATTAAAAGTAATAATTTCATAATGCAATTTAGTTTGCCAAAATTTAAATATACTCTACCCTGGATACTGTATTAGAAAAATTCCTAGAAGCACACTTTAAGTACGTAATGTGCAAACAAAAAGGAGTAATATTTATCGGCATCTATTTTAGCTTTGGATTTAAGAAAATTAAATTTGCTATCTATATATCAGATTAATATTATAGAATAACTCAATTCTTTTATTATTTAACATTTCCTAGAAAAACTGACAGAAATTACAATTTATTGAACAAAGTTCAATACCTAGTATAAGGCGATAATGTGTAAAGGTAAAGCTCTTAAAATATTCTTTGCAATTTTTTTTTATTTTTAACAAGATGAATAATTAAAGGATAATGAGGCTTGAACAAAACTATATATATATATATATATATATATACCGATTAAAAGTTATTTATCTAATATAAACTTGTATTTCATTAAAACCTTATTTTTATTCTAACTTATAAAAAACTAAAATCAAATACAAGTTAAGAAATTTAATTAAAGCCTGGGAATTTTTTTTTAGTTCTAGAAGATTTTTCTTGTGAGGATATTCAGACAGCTGCGTTGAACCAATATTGCCGTTTACTAATACTTATTTTTATTCTGAATTTTAGGTTAACAAATTATGATGCAAAACTTATTAAGATTTCAGTATCCGGAGATTTCTAAATCTTTCCAAATGAAATCATGAATTTGCAAACTGTTTTATTAAAACTTGAGTCTCAAGCGTGAAACATAATGGAATGTTTTATAAATTTCGAGACATTTGCATTGAAACTAATAGTCTATAACTCAAGTAATAATTTTTTTTTTTTTTTTAAAAAAAAGTATTTTTAATTTTGTTGTTTGAAGAATTCCTGCAAGAAATCGAGTAGAATTATTCTGGAGTTATTTTTATGTAAATGATGCTTTTAATTTATCTAGAATTTAAAAAATCCTTCATTTTTAATAAAATTAAAAGCGAAAACAATTTAAAAAATTTTTTTTTAAATTAATATTGCTTATAGTTTATAAAGACTAATACTGCATGATTACATAAAAATCAGGAAGCTTTATGCAAACTCATTTTTCTATAATAATTAAATAATTAAATGTAAACATATTGCTCATAAAAATGTTGAATTATGTATAGATATAGGCAAAGTTTGAGCTTTACCTCTATGAATGAAATGTTTTCCAAGTGTAGTAATTGATTACAGTATATATATATATATATATATATATATATATATATATATATATATATATATATATATATATATATATATATATATATATATATATATAATAAATGAATAATATTTATGAAGATATATTTCCTGATATATTTTCCGATATAAAGGGATTTTTTATAAAAAAACTCAAAAGTGACGCGTATTCGAACACGCATTTAAGAATTACAACCAATAATATACGATTAAATTATTTACCTTTTATATAAAAAAAGTTCGTTTCAGTTTCATTGCAGAGAATTTTCTTTTTTGAAAATATTATTACTTGTTTATTTCCAGCTTGTTAAAAATGTTTTGAACATTACTTGCATAACAAATCAGTTGGAATAATAAGAATTCTCTGAATGGCATATTGCTGATAAGCTATGATAATCACTGCAGTTGTGAGATATTAGGTAATACTGCAGCTAATAATTCATACGTTGTCACTTTGAAGTCTGGGAAATCGGGAGATCAGCCATGCTGGAAGGGATGGTTTATCAGGTATCTTTAGAGAAAGACATCCCCAAGAATTGTTTTAATGCTGTTATCCACCATTATAGTTCTAATAATCAATAATTATTTATAAGCTAGAAACGATAAAATCCTATCTTGAAACGCATCAAATTACTGAGCATTTATTTATCAAATTCCCTGGAAGTATTAAAATTAAAACTCTACTTTAATTGACTAAAAATTGTCTAATGACAAAAAATAAGTTGAATCTATACAATACAGTTCTATCATTATTCAAAAGATTTACTTTTACTAATTACTAATGCTTTCAGTTATGCTAATGCTACAACTATATTTTACTAGTGCTACAACTAAGATTACTAATGTTTTCAGTAGATTAGATACTTATGTAGGTAATCTGATTAGAGTTTTAATCCATTTATACACAACAAATTAAACAATTAATCGTGTTTTAAATATTTTCAGAAATTCCCGTATTTTTGCATTACAAATTCATTAATTAAATTGACAGATAATGCTGAATTTTTTTATTAATATTAATGAAGAATAACCCTTTTATTTTTATTTCTTCTCGAATTATATCATTGTAAAATCCAATTTGCCATGTATTTCTTTCCCCATTGATAAATTTGTAAAAACTTCTATTTCCTGAATTTTTCTTCCTCCAATAAATTTCGAGTTTATTAACCCAATCTCAGTGTGTCGTAAAACATATAGAGGTTACAAATTTCATAAAAAGTGTATCAAAACAACAGTTGTTGGTGACTTCTCATCCATAGTAATCTATAATCCTGCTATTGCTGCCTACTATCTATGAAATATCTTCACGGAAAACAAGTATGCGTAGATGATTAAAGAAACCTTACAACTTATAGCTGTTAAACTTTCAGTGTGCAGTGTCAATCATATTCAATCACTGGTTCCCTTATAATCCAGCCAAATCTCTCTTTGCCTTTGCGTAACATTAAAACTGTAATCTTCAGTAGAATGAAGGATGACAGAATTTCCCTTTATGCTGATGCGGCTATGGACAGGCAGTGGAAAACTTTACTTGATGGGAACAATTAAATCCCTGGCTCCTTACCACGACTTTTGGTGTCGCTTGTTTCCGGGTGAAAATTGGACACGACTATCTACAAAGACATCTGCATCAAATAGGAGTAATGGACTCTGCTCGTTGTCCAATGTGCAATCATAATGATTTGGATGCTGCTTACCTCAAGAACTGGCCTGAAGTTTTAAAATGTATGACTGACAATTATTTTGAGGCTACTAAAGGACTTTATTCTTGTTTTTATTCTTGTTCATCTTTTTAATGGGGGGCAACTTGTCCATTAATTGCAGAAATGCCAAGGACGGGCATAGGATAAAATAAATATTCAATCAGGCTTTATCAGAAAATTATTTTTAAAATATTTATATTCCAATAAAATTAAAAGTTATTTCATGTATTGTTGCAATTAATACAGGTGATTTGAATTTTACATACACCATTTCCTAATTTAAAAAAATTTTAAATGTTCAATACGAGACCATAAATTTCATTTCATAAATTTGTTTTATTAGCCTTTTTTATCATATTCTAAAAATTTTTTATTAAACGAGTTCTTATATATTTTTTAATTTCTAAAATTGACTATTTGATATAAAATACATTAAATAATAATATAGGCTATAATTTGTTAAAATATATTTTACATTAAGTTATTCTTTATGAAGTTTCAAAACGAAACTAATTTTAATGCATTTGTCTGAATCTACAATAAAATAATAGGTTTAACAATGATTTTTCTTGATAAGAATCCAGATCACTTTAATTAATGTTGAAATAATTAGCATAACAAATATTATCTGAAATAAAGCAAAACGATTTGTTTTGATGTTTGTTTTTTTACTTATTTGAAACAATAAATCAGAATAAAAAACAAATCTGTTATTTGATTTTATACGTAACTTTTATTATACGTTTAAAAATATATGCATTTAATAGGAAAAATTCTTTTTTATTTACTCACCCGCATTCCATTTCTGAATGGAAATGATAAGGACTTTTATTTTAAGGAAAAATTCTAAAGTAATCAAATCACATAAGATCTGAGGAAGTAATCGATTTTCGCGTTATGAATCCATAACATAATACACAGATGCAATGATATACGATACCCGCTACTTTACATATCGAATTTTTTTTTATTCTTTCGAAAGGACTCCGAAAAACTTAAAGCTGGATTTCTTACTTTGATTAAATAAGGAAGAGAGAGAGTTAGAAAAGAACACGACAAAAAGCAATTTTGTAGGAAGAAAAGTGCACTTTCGAACAAAACTAGAATCGATTTGCCTTCGAAAAAGCTTTCAGATCACGCATTCTCTATCAAATCTGCTTAATTTTGTTTCCTTAAAATGCGACATTTTGATTGGTACTCGAAGAGTTTCTTTTCTTTAACTATTGCCTAAGAACTTGAATATAGTTAAGAAACCTTCATCGCTAATTTCAATTTAAAAATATTTGCGAATCTTAAAATTGAATTAGAAGCTCGAGTGGCTGCCCTGGAATGACAACGGAAATATAAAGTTTTTATTTGATTGTGAACTCTAAGTTATGTCATTCATTATTTATTTTTAGAGCTTACTTGTCTGTAGATAGTTGAGTTTCAAAAGAGAAGTTGATGAAATTTTTAAACTTTTTTTATTATATAATTTACAAACTTATGTTTGATCATTCGGAATCAAATTATTATATTCTTAGACGTTACTTCACCATTGCAGGGGAAAATTTTGTTACATACATTTCTTCCCAATCCCCGGATATTAGGTATTTTACCTTTTTGCACTACAAGGGGTCAGCATTAAGGGGGCATCCAGTGCTATCGTGACCCTCAAAGTGTTTGTATCTTTGTAATTTAGAAACAGAGACTCAATAATAGAAGACTTCCAGACTTAGCCAGCCACTTCCAGAAATATCATTTCACATGGAAGACATTGTTTTCGTGACATACTTTACATACCGCAGTTACTCTTAGGGAACACAACGGATCTTTGATTGGGTCAAGATTCTAACTCATTAATTTCCAAAGATGGGAATGGTGTTCTGACCAATCTTGAAAGATAAAATTTTTTCATGAATATTTATTTATTGATTAACATATCATATATTTATTATAACACGATTGTTTATCATATGAAGAAAATGACCATTTGTAAATTAGTAAAACCGAATAAGAGGAAATATTTGAGAATTAACAACATTGGAGAAATGATTCTTTACCTAAAATAAGTAAAAGTGAACAAAAAAAAAAAAAAAAAAAAAAAAAAAAAGAAGAAAGAAACGGCCGAAAGAACTTTGATATTTTTTGATATCATGAAGAAAAAATTACTCTTCGATACGTATTGGATATAACACATATGGCCAATAGTAACAACTATTTTTCATATCACATTCAATTCATTTCTTATGTAAATATTTCCTACAATGTATGATAAAGATAACTCCTCTTGTGCCTTTTCGCTTAAAATGTCATATTTATTGATTTCAAATTGAAATAAGAATAGTGCATAACTTACAAAAAAAAGAACTCACTTTTAAATATAAAATGCTCAAATTCAAAATTTTCTGTGAATCAAACAGTTTAATACAACTTTTGTTAAATATTATCGAACAGAAATGAATATGGTAATTGATATTTTCTGTATACTCTTTCTTAAATTTTCAATAATTTAAATTAAATTTAAATTCATTATGAATAATGTCTATATTATACTAATACCCAGTACACTAAGGTTTAGAGATTTGAAGTAAAAAAATTTTAATTTCTGCGCACACAAATCCATTTTAATAATAAATTGATTTTTAATTTACTCTGTAAATTTTACTTGAAAATTAAATTGAAAGCTAAGTGAATTTTACATATTAGGAGTTAAATGATGGATTTTCTGATGATTATACAAAAGAAATTTATTGAAGTTATGCAGTATCCGCTATTAATTAAATAAATTCGAATGAAAATTATCAAGGAAAATTCTTTCAAAATAACATTGAATTTTAATTAAGAATCGTATAATTTTAATCAGATAGTTAATACTAGAAAAAGCAAATATATATATATACATAAATGAGAGATTTGAAGAATACTGTTTATAATTTATCAAATATTAAATAATCTAGCTATTTAGTATATGCATTGTGCAAGATTTCTAATGCTTAGTAAAATATAATTATAATAATTATTTTGAAGATAAAATTTAAGTCTATTATACAGAAATTAATGCATTTATTTTTCCAAAAGAAAGTTTTTATGATCTTATTTTAAAACTTTATATATTCTCTGAATTTTTAAAAATGACTATAATTTTGAGCTTGTCACTTTCTAACATATTTATTTACAAGAGACTTTTCGCAATAAATCAATCATAAAATGATATTAAAGAATTTTGGTAATGGGATCAGTATTTGTTTTGTGAAATCACCTAATCAACAACTTTGAATATATTTTGATTTTTAGGGTACATAACAACATACCCTAAAAATCAAAATATATTCAAAGTTGTTGATTCTTGTCTATAGTTTTTATATTAATTAATATACGAAATAATACAAGAAAATGCTGATTGATTTCATGTTACAATGAAATCGAAAGTAAGGCTAGTTATACTCTTCACATGACAGAAAAGAATCTTTTAAACTATTTAGTTGATATTTATTTAATTGACAAAAGGCATCCTTATTCAATTTAATTAGTTTCCATGTCTAATCACAACTGTCGTCTCTAAACTAAATGTTTTGATATTTTTCAACTATATTTTTCTTTTGCGCATTGTTGAATTTCGATTACCACTTGCAGCTGTAAGACCACAATAAGCAAAACTGAGTATTAGTCTTCACTTCATCAAGTATCCGTTACAAAATATGTTCCTGAAAAATTTAATGAAAAGCTAAATTTCAATTCTTATACAGTCAAACTTGAAGGCATTGTTTATTTTATTAAATATGTGTAAATTAATTGAATTTGCAGAGATTCGAATTTGTTCGAAAAAGTTTTTTGAACTTTATTCCTTTGACAGAAATATAAAAGCCAAACTTATTTAAAATTTTTAATTTAATGTACATATCGGTATTTGACTTGCTGTTCTCTTATCTATTTCTTCTTCAAAAAATTCATGAAACTACTACTGATCTGCTTTTCTAAGCAAAATACGGTTTTCAATTAAAACAAATCTGATAAAAAATATAAGTTGCGGTATTTACAGTTATTTAATTTATTAAAGAATACACATACTCATATGACTGCCTTTGCTACTTTTTCACTTTTCAATACAAAATAAAATTTATCGTTAGTCTCTTCGAGATTAAAATACTTTTTGTTTTTCACATGAGATTTAAGAATACCTAAATAAACCTAAGAGTATTCTGTTTATATCTTGTTTGTTCAGTTTTTACGTATGTAAATTCTTCAAACAAACTTTATGCCTTCTACTTTCTTTGCATAACTCAATTGAATTTGCTTTTTTTCCCGATAAGCGCGACGTGATTTGAATATATTCCAGAAAAGTAGTTGCCGTTTCCCCGATAAAAGTGTATTTTTATTGAGTTAAAAAGCAAGGAAAATGCTTTTTTACGGCATATTTACAAGATCTGTGTATATTTATGAAATTTATATAATTTAATATGCTTCAAATACCTCTTGGAAAATGCACTGTTTCGACGTGTTACAAGTTTTTGCTAAAATCTGTATCGTTTTCATTTGAGTGATTTTCTGTCAGTCAATTTTTGAAGAAAGTATTTTATTGTCAGGGCTCATAAAAACTTTGCAATAAAATGGAATTTATTTCAGTTCCTTTTTTTTGTAACGTCTTAAACGTACTCTGACGTTTTTGTCTGCTAAAACTTACAGAAAATTTAAAATAAAAGAATGTACAATACACGAATTTTATATTTATATATATATATTTTTAGTCCTTATTGTTATTAAAATAAATTCTTTCATATTACAGAATAAGAAATTGTGAACTTAATATTGTTGGATCCAAATATTAAAAAAATGGTTTTTTGTAATATAAAAATTCCAAATTCTGAAATACTGATTTCATAGTACCGTAGACTAGGAATTAAATGGATTTGTTTTGTGTATTGAAAAGTAATTCTTAATTCAAATGAATATTATTCTGGTATCTCAAAAAGAAGAATATAACAGTAATTAGCTTGTTGTCTACATCTATGGAATTGAGTTTACAGTCTCACACTCTAAAAACCATTACACTGTCTAGTAAATCTTTTTGATGTAACAAATTATACATCTGTTGATAGTGGAATCAATGCTCATTAACACATTTTCTTTAATGTCTTTATAACAGAAAATGAAATTATTTGTTGAGAATGATACCAAATAGATTCTGACTTTCATAGTTCAAAATGATATCCAAATATTTCGCAAGCCTTCATTTTAAAATATCGCCATTCACTGAAAACGGAATTATCACTTTTACATCATAAATATTGTGTTTTAAATATTGATGAGTTATGTTTTAAATATTCATGAATAGCTAAAATTATTATGAAACTAATTTATTGTTTCATATTTTTACCAAAAGACTAAAAAATGTCTTCGTATAAAACTTATTAAATTGTTATTAATTAAATTAAAAATAACCTTTATTTAAATAAATAACAGAACAATTTTGTATGTGTGTAGATAATAACAAAATGAACTGAAATGTATTTAGCAAGTAGAGAATTATGCAGAGCGTTT
The DNA here is from genome assembly GCA_030067965.1 of Latrodectus elegans. Lineage (NCBI taxonomy): Eukaryota > Metazoa > Arthropoda > Arachnida > Araneae > Theridiidae > Latrodectus > Latrodectus elegans. The sequence goes on from CM057815.1 coordinate 44,586,741, forward strand.
CATGTTGGAAAACGTGACTTTTGATCATTACCAAGAACAACTTCGTCTGTTTGATAGGGAATATGGCGAATCAGTATGAGGACGCAGAAGATTATAAGAATGCATAATCAAGGTTCCCTGTTCTAAAAGCAACCTGCAGTGTCAAATGTTTTAGTATTCACCTTAAATAACATCCTTTTCGTAGATTGTTACATAGCCAACTGAAGTTCTCCATCATTTATTACCAACAAATCATCGACTATTGGGCTTACGTATATGGAATGGCTAGAGGAAATACTTGTGTCTCGAAAATAAAATTTATAAGGTTATCATAAAAATATGAATATCTTGAGACTATTGAATTAATTATCTCATTTAATAATCTCAGTCAATATGTTTTTAAACAACAATTTGATGAATTTTACTGCTAATTTATCGGTGAGATTGTATTTAATATTATAAAGGGAACTAAATATGAATACGATATATGAAAAGAGAGACTAAATGAAGGAAGTACTTATATATAATATTTTTTATCTCTAAAATGATGACATTTGTGGAGATATTTGACTAAGAAAAATAAACACATGAAAAGAATCGAGGTGAGGAGAATCTGATAAATGAATTTGGAAATGAATGTGAGCTCTTGCACTTTATGTCCATAATTATTTATTACGCTCTTTAGTAATTCTTTTTGCAATTTTTATAGCTTCATGAAGAAAAACGAATTCAGAATCATTTTCTGCCATATATGGGAAAAATACTTCATTGCCAAGTAATAAACTGATTCTCATTAAAAACTTCTGTTAGATTTAACTCATTATATTATTTAAAACAGTTCACTATATTCATCACTAAAACAGTTCACTATATCATCTGTCCATATTATAGATCAATCTATATTAGCTAAAATGTAAAAAGGAATCAACAGTAACAAACTAATTTTTATTCACATATAAGTGTAGTTTCTCGATGTTTATATATATATATATATATATATATATATATATATATATATATATATATATATATATATATATATATATATATATATATATATATATATATATATATATATATATATATATATATATATTGGAAAAGGAAAAATAATGTAATCCACGCAATAAGCTAAACACACCTCTTTAAGTAAGAAATTAGAGAGACATAAACAAAATTTTAGTAAACTATATTCGAATATTTAATTATTACTTTTTGAAATCAAAATTCGAGTAATTTAATATTGTTTGAAAGTTTAAAATTATTAAAAGCAAATATACACAAAAAATTGGAAGAAAACAGTAGCTCATTGATAAAATAGCAGCAAATATAAATAATCTAAAAAAAAAATGACAGTTATGAATGAACAACATTTAGTCAAATAATTCTTAGTTCAATATGGGTTGGGGATTATTTTGCGATTCCCAGTAGATAAAAAAAAGCAGCAAAAACAAAAAAATAAGGAAAAGTGTGGAATTCCATTTTAAAAGGAATTAATCATTGTGTATTGAATGATTAAATTTTCAATTAATGAGAAAGATTTATTTCCTATATGGTACGAGTATTACGTTTTTTTATTATAAGCGTTCTTTTCATTCCTGTGTTTAACAGTTTTCCTAGTTAAATTACGAAATTGAAATCTTACTGAAATATATCATATAGATGGATTTTAATTCTATGATTACATTATAGGTTGTTCGTTGGTTATTAATAATTAAAAAAATACAATTTTTTCCTTTTTTATTTGTATGTTTCTGTTGAAAACGGAAATATCGGCTGAAGTAAACTACTTTACCTAATAAATGCTCATAAATATAGGTTTACAAAAAAAAAAAAAAAAAAAAAAAAAAGGTAACTGTGCAGTTATTTATAACTGCTGGCCTAGATATTTATTTAGATGAGTTTATTCTATCTCGAAATGAAAAGAGAGTTAGAATTTAGAAAGGTGTTTTTATGTTATGATATATTCTTATAAAATCAAATTTCGATATCATCCATTTATGATTTTTATGGTTGTTTCTTCATTTCTAGTAAGATTTAATTCACCGACAGAAAATAAATTTTAAGTATCTTTTTGTTCTTATTGTCGTGTGCAACTAGGCTGGCATTATGGGGTGCGCTGCTTCACTTTTCATACTGAACCATATTTTTGGTGTATAGTCCGACTTCCTCAGTACACACATGTCATAGGTACCGTTTATAGGGTAGGCAACCATTCACAACCCATTCATATAAGGAAAGGACAGGATAGATAGAAAGAGAAAGTACATCCATGTCCGAACCGGGATTTGAACCCAGGACCTTCCTCATCGTAGTCAGACACGCTGACCACAGGACAAATTGGTCGGCTAATTAGCCGACCAACTTGTTTTGAATTTATTTCTTAACTTTAAAAACTAGAAATTTATTCTGATTCTCAATGTATAAACTTATTTAATAATAAACTCAAATCTTTTATACAATTATTTTGAATATATATGCAAAATGTTATTCTCATTTCGTGAGCCAAAATACTGCTAAAGGCTTTTCTGCACCCAAATTTTATATACCATTTACAATCACAGAAAAGCTCTAGTTTCCTCTTTTAGAAGCATTGGCATTTCAATCCTTAATGTACTTTTCCTTTGTTTCTCCTTCGAAAGCACTTAAATGTGTGATAACTTTTGTACTTTTCACAGAAATTTTTCATCATTTACTAACAGTAAAACAATAAAATTGTAATGAAAGTAAGAATAATTTGAAATAAATTTTATCCATAATACTACATATTGAAAAATATCTGTTGCTTAAATTGCTTAATACAAAAATTTTGTGATGAATATATGTTGTGAAAGTGATAATTTATTACAGTCACTTTTTAATCAAAAGCGGAAATTATAAATTTTTGTGTGTGAATTCCCTCTAAATAATATAAGATGTCATAAAAATTTCTTTATTAACTAACATATATAATACAATTTGAACAATCCATTATAAAAACCAATAATTCACAGATTCCTAAATTTAAAACTCTTTTTCCTTACATTGTTGTTGTCGTGTGCCAGTTAGGCTGGTATTATGGTGTACGCTGCTCCACTTTTCCAACTGAACCATATTTTAGGAGTGGAGTCCTACTTCTTCAGTACACACATGCCACAGGTACCCGTTTATAGGGTAGGCAATCATTCACAACCCATTCATACAAGGAAACGACAACGATAGGATAGATAGATAGAGAAAGTATATTAATGCCCGAACTGGGATTCCAATCCAGGACCTCTTCATCCGAATTCAGGCACGTTGACAATTAGACAAGTTGGGCAGCTTTTCTTTAAAAATAAAGTTATATAAAGAGCAATTTGAGCAGTAGGTACTTCAGAAAATTTTCACAATATTATTTATAACATCCAAAGAAACATTATAAATGTATAATTTTCTATAATAATTTAAAAACAGTTAATGATGAAAATAAAAGCTAAGCCTTGAAATGAAACGAAAATTGGTTATGTTTTAGTTCATTAACAGTACGACCCTTACATTTCATCTTAAGGAAGTCTTAGAAGTTTGATTTGGTTGATCACATGTCGATCAAGCTTTGCAGACGAAGGTTATTTGAAGTTTTTAGTAGATGGGCATACAATTTAAAATGGAATACAATTAGTTAAGCACGCCGAGTCTCAGGGGAGGAAAAATGAGTTAAGTCAAATTTTCTATGTTTTTTAAATTGATTAATTTTTATTTTACTATAACAAGCTACCTTTACTTCTATTGCGTAATGAATCATGATTGTAGAAAAAGTATGGTTAGTGAAAGTGTAGATCCGTTGAGAAAACGGAAATTTACATTTTATAATTTTTGCAGACATAGACTTACGAAATAAACAATTTTTAGAGAGTATTTTATTATTTTTTTAAGGATACTAGCAGTTAAAACATTTCAATAATTAATGTTTGAAAATGGCAATTGGACAACACTAACATCTTGTATATTGTTTTGCAAGACAAAACCAAAACACGAAATAGTAAAAATATCTTAAATCGTATTTATGAACGCAGAAACTCTTAGATACATGGTCCCACCATGCATGGGTTTTTTTTTCGTCAAGAAAAATAGATGAATTAAAAATTTCACGTTGAAGTAAGTTCTTTTAATATATCCATCTTATATTGTGTACTTTCCGAAAAATGGTCCAAAGATAACTGAGTGCAGATATTAGATTGACTCGCCTTCTAATCGGACACACACGTTTCACCCATAGACATTTGTTTTTGAGTGAATTAAATCCTTGGTGTGAAACGTGTGATGAACCATTTACAGTTTATCATATTTTAATCTCATGTCATGATTTTAACCAACAACGTATTTTTTTTTTTAAATCTGATTTTATAATTATTTGATATAATAGGGGATCCACCCCTTAAAAACCTATTTGCTTTCTTGAGGGCCATAGGTATCATCCATTTTATTTAATTTATATTTCAAATTTCAAAACAATATATATCTTTGAATTTTCCTTTTTTATACTTTATAATTAGGTTTAAAAATCAATTATACACTGGTTTTTGTTTTTTAAATTTTTAATGTTACTTTGATTTTTTGGAAAAAGAAAAAAATAAATAAATAAAATAGAAACAAATTTACAAAATCTAATTCTTGGTGCAGGATGTCCAATTTTGGACCTTGCGCCATAAAACTCAGATATAGAGAGAACCCAACCAAAGATAATTGACAACCTCCAAAATTTTTAAGGAATTAAGAACAGAAAACTCTGAAGAACTCGTCCTAATAGCAACGTTTCATAAAATGGGAAAGCCTCATCTATCATCCAAGGTTGTACATAAATTAGTGGTATAATCGTATGGAAGGTTACAGCTCGATTGCAGCTAATATTTCTTCTACAGATGTGATCAATTCCAACATTAAGAATTTCTCGACTGTTATATATTATAATACATGAATATATAGAATTTCACATTAAAAAAAAATTCCTCTAAGAAGATAAAAATTTGAATGATTCTAATGCTTCATTTTAATCTTTATTTAGGTTGTCTGCTACAATGTGCAAAAATAATCAACCTTTTATGGTTCAATGATAATTTTAATTGAATCAGAGACTTAGCAATGCAGAAAAAGCAATTTTACTTCAAGGTGACTGTTAGCCGTACATAATAAAGCAAGTAATATTGGTAGTTGCAGTGTTATACTACTTTAGAAAATTTAAATATTGTTCGTCAAAAAATTTACAAAATTTATAACTATCTCTCTCTCTATAAATGTTATAAACCTATAAATAACTTAATAACAAAAATATATTAAACTAGTATTACTCAGTTACTTAGAAGTTATTTAGCTACTAAAAATATTATTTCATATGATTTTATCAAACAGAGAATGATAGATTTAAATTTTGCTTTGTAAAATTATTGGTAATATGTGTATTAACCTTGACAAATTTGAGGTAATTAAAATTACGCATTAAGTGATAATTTTTTACCTATTTACTCCTAAAATCTTTTTTTTGCAATATCAGTATTTAATTATTATACTGTGTCAATAGCTCATTACGTCAAAGAAAGGATAGGAATGCATACCGAAGCTCATCACTATAAGTCAGATGATAAGATATTCTCCGTCAGATGCCTGACAAATCATATTCATTTTAATATATTTATTGCTATCACTTTGAAAATATAATAACATTAATATTGATGTTATAGGAAATTAATGCACCTTGATGACTGATTAATGCATTTTAATTAATGATGTTGAGCATTAATATCTATTTCTTATAAAATGTATAAATAATCGTAAAAAAACATAAATGATTTTAATTATTTAATTGAATTTTTATGGAATTAGTATTAATGAATCTAAGTATGATTAAATTAATAATAATTTAATTAATAACAATTAATAAAATTGTAAGACTTTAATAATAAATTAAATAAATTAATAATAATTTAATAAAGTGGAAGGAAAGTACCAATGAGAAAGAGAGATAGTGATATATCTATAATAATAAATTATTTTTCAGTTACAAATAAACACTCTTCACCAGTTATGCATTGCAAAATTTCACAAGAATGTATTCGAATGAATGTAGTTTATATATATCAATAATTAGCAGATACTTTACTTTTTTCTTGTCATGTAATTATTAAAGCACAATAAATTATTATATTTCGTGTTGCATTTAAAATTCGTAAATTTATATAAAAGAAGAGATTTATCATAATTATGAATTAAACAACGCAATTTTCTCTTGGTTAATTATTACAAAATTAATCTTCTGTTTAAAATGCGTTCTAATTTAATTATCAGCAGTTTAAAACAGCCTCTATTTATTTGATACATTGTTTTCAAACTTAATTATCGCTTGTATAATAATCATTATTAATCTATATCCTGTTTTAAAATTCAGCTTAGCCATTATCCATCGAAAAAATTTAAGCGTAAAATTAATCGGCATGACATAAAAAAGTTCTAACAGGAAACATAAAAAAGCCACCGACAAAATATTCATAATTAAGATCATTACAATAATGAATGAATTTATCCTAAATAATGATAATAACCGTTAGAACGATGGAGACTATAAAAAGTATATGTTCGATACTTAATTATAAACACGTGTTCTTCCAGAATCGAGTCATTAATTTTAAAAATTATGTGCAGACAAAAGAGAAAGATCGTAAGAGTTAATCGTTATCAAACTATCCTTTTCCTCAATCGATATTTTTTTTCCTATCGTATTTCTCAGTAATATTTCAGTCACTTATTGTATTCCCTTTACTGGAATTCTGGGTAATAAGAGTCTGAAGTTCTTTGTGTGTTCTGAAGGAGATATGGCTTGGAATATTGTTTCCGAACCATGATTATTCATATCGATGGATTTGAATAGATGTATTCACAAGTGAATGAAGTGGAACAAAAGGAATGGTTGTTTATTGCCTTCAAATCGAATGAAATATTGTAAACGAATTCTTCTAGAATTTCTTGTTTGTAAAAAAAAAGTCTTTTGGATATATTCAGGGTACTCTCACCAACAAAGAGACTATCCAAATATTTTCTTTTTCAAAAAAATATTTGATTGTATTCCGAAAATAATGTAAGCATGAATTAAATTTATTTTTTTCTAAAAGAAAGGCGCGTATAAAAAGTTTTTGAAATTAATATAAAATAAACTTAATAAATTTTATTAAAAGAAATGCTGACAGTTAAAATTATAATTTTTTTTAATGTGTTTTGATTTAACTTAAAAGGAGTTTGCATTATAAATTTTTTATTAATTTTCGATATTATTTTCCGATTTAAGTATTTTTGCAAGTGAAATGACAAAACTGAACATATTGTAAGCATTGACGTCCCTAACCATTTAATTATCTGTATCTTTTCAATTACGAGTCAAATTCTTCGGCTTCTATTAATATTCCAAATTGGAAAACATTACAAAAAACTAATTATTTCGGAAAATAACATTATTTTTGATAGATAAAGTTGTTAACGATAATTCAAAACTTGAGATTTTATATCATTTCTAAATCTAAATAATAAGATAAAAAATAATAAATCTTGCTTTATTTGCATTAGATTATAAAAATATTGACTTACCTATCATTGAAATTGAACACTTAAAAGTTTTCAAAGAAATCTTCTATAACATATAAGTTGAATTTTGCTATTTTAAGAGAGAACATAAAGGATATAAGTTTTGGTGCTAAGATTGTCAATCAATAAGGAAAGTTTTTCTTTCACTAACAGAATTTACACATACGATAAACATTGAGTTCGAAATTTAAATCTTTATTCTTATTCATAATAAGCTTTTTAAATTAAATTCTAAAGCCTCGAACTTGTACATTTCAACACAACCGTTGTCTTCCAATTTTTTCTGCATACTATTACTTTATTTTATAACTTATAAGAGAATCACACAAAGGCTTTAACAATTTCAAATTTTTTTAATATAATTAAAAAATGAATGAAGTCTATATTGTATAATGATACATAAAGGATTAGAAAAACAAAATTTGGAAATTTATTATATATTTAATATATGTATAACATAGCAGACAGGTTTGTTGACATTTAAAATTAGATTTGTGTTTGTATTTACATAAATTTTTAAGATTTCCTCAATGAGTTTTCAATCCATAAATTCTACAATGTTACAACAATCGAAATATTTGGTCTCATAATGAATAAATATGATTCTTTTGAAAAAATAAATATTATGGTTATATGAATTATTAAAGCTGTTTTTAACATGTGATTTTAATTTTATATGCAAACTGAGTTAGAATTTGCTGATAGAGGCATAGGTGTATTGCTATTTTCAGATATAATCCTATTAGTAAGCAAATTATTAAAATATGTTTTCAAATGCATCCTAATATATTATTCATAAAACTTTATATTTTATTAATATTTTAAAAGTTGTACTCTTAAAATTTAAACATTTTATTTATTTATTTATTTTTTAGATAAATTCGTGAAATTTTGGTGAAAACTTTGAAAAACTATTAATTTGAAATAGTAATTCCAGTTGTGTTAAAAACAGTAATTCTGTTATAAAATATTAGGGTAACCAAAATGCTATATATTTAATGTAAATGATAAATTAACATAAAAGGTATATTTTACCAGGAACATAATTAAAAACAAATATTATATGAAGCATTGAAATTCACATTTTCGATAAAAATTTCATCCTACACTCACTTCCACAAGTTAAGCACGAAGATATAAAATAATAAGAAATCAATAAATAATGCTTTGATTGACACAAAACTCGGTAGAAAAGTAGCATATATATTTATGCATAAAATAAAATCAATAATTATATACAAAAAGGAAAAAAAAGTGTAAGTTATCAGATAATGACATACTGTAAATTTAAGCAGAATTATGTATAAAGTGAAAATAAACAGCATAAAATGATAAAAAGGACGATAATAGGGTATGTGACCTCTCCTCATCTATATACAAAGTTCACACCTTGTGACCATGCTTTCAATTAGATTGTCAACCACCACAGAATTAAGTAGTAGCTATTCTTCTTGTAGAGCTATTTCCACCTCAATAAGAATGGCTGGAGGTGGAAACATGAAGATACAGCATGGCGGAGAGCATCCCAAAGATTTTCAATGAGATTAATGTCGGATGAACATGCTGGCCACGCCATACGCTCAATCCCTTCACTCTCCAGGTAATCATCGACTATGTCAGCTCTATGGGGAATTGCGTTATCATCCATTAAAACAAAAGTATGGCCAACTGCTGCAGCATACAATCTCACAACGGGTTCTAGGACTTCATCTCGATATCGAACAGCCGTTGCAGAACTCGGTTTAAAGATGTGCAAGTCAGTGCCGTATCCTAATGAAATCCCTGTCCACACAATAATGCTTCAGCCTCGAAATGCGTGATGTTCGGTGATGTTTTGAGGCTGATTGCGTGTTCCTTGTTCATGCCATATTCTTATACGCTTGTCATCTAGCTCCAGAACAAATCTGGACTCATTAGTAAACATGACATTGCCCTAGTCAGACAAAGTGAATTGACATATTCCAGGCACCACTTTAGTCGTTCCCCACTTGATTAGATGGATAAACAAACACAAACTCGAGATTTCCGGGCGTACAGTCCACTCATATGTAATCTTCGGCATACAGTAGCTGCAGATATCAACTTACCTATGCATGCTGTAACTATAGATGTTAATTGTGTGTAGGTCATTCTCAGATCCCGCGGGGTAAAATCGCAATATATCGATCTTTCACTGGGTTTGCAACCCTTGGGCAACCGGCTACGGACCTTCGGACAATTGCCTGTGGGGTTTGGAATTGTTTCCATAAACATGAAATTTCAGAATGATGAACGCCGAAAAAATGAGCAACATCTGAAATCGACTGTACTGCTTCAATGCGCCCCACAGCACGCCAGCGCTGAGAATCTTCCAATCGTCTTTTAGAAGTCATAGAAACACGTATGTCTTGAAAAGAAGTTGTAAGAATGTCTTAAACACCTTCTTCGAGCACTTACAATCAACTTCGGTAACCCTTCATAAATCTGGTATCGTATAAGACTGGCCTGTTTGCATATTTCTTAACACGAAAGTGCGATTGACTGTTACCTAACATATTTGCATACTTCTACCTACCTCGCAACGATTTGCATGCTCATCAATTCTGATTTGCTTCCGGAAATTAGCATTTTCCTCTCATTGCTTAACTTTTGGAAGTGAGTTCAAACTATAGATTGAAAATTATCTGAGATAAGGCTATCATAATTATAACATCTTTTTCAGACGGCCGATGGGTGAGGAGTTAGCGTACCTGTCTCCTTAAGTTGTTAGTCCAAGGTATAAATCGCAATTCAGACATGGATGTTCCTTTCTTCCTGTATTCTCATGATTTTTCAGCTGAGATGATGAATGAATGAATGTGGACTGCCCTGTAAACAGCTTTGTGGTAGAGTGGCGTGAGTAATGTCACTCACTTCCATCCATGACTTGGTTTACAGATGGCCTCTTGGTAACGATAAACGAATGGCAGATGACAGGCCTTGTTGTGGCGAAGCGTTAGTCACCCAGCAAATCACCATTAGAATTTTTTTCAATTTTAAATCAATATCTGTTGATAAGAATTCAAAAAATAAAAATGGCGCTTTTTCGGAAATTTTTTTAAAATAAATATGTAAAACAGTAATTATATTCAGTAACATAATAAACATGTTATTTCAACCCAGTAATTCTATTACGAGACTATCAGATCAAGATATTATGTCATCATTTTAATAATTTATTTCATACTGTTTTCAAATTTTAAATTTGGAATTTCATGAATACATATGATAACAGATCATGGTGAGCAACGTATGTCATACAAGTTGAGCTTTTTGTTTTATGGTTTGCTTAAATCATCTGATAAGAAATATATTTAAAATTAAATTTTTTTCTACATAAAACTTTGATATTTATTTAGTATTTGTAAAATTTTAAAGATAAGTAATATTAAAATAAAACCACATTTAAAGAATCATTCATATTTCGGGATTGTTGCTGTTAACAGAAAATGCTGAGAATGCTATTTCACGTGAGGTATTTGTAAAGCTTATTTTCCCTTTCAACACAAGAAATGTTTCAGTGATTTTTATAATAAAGATAAGACCATTCATTTTAATAAATTTAAAATTATTATATTAGAATCATAATTGTATAGGAGAAGTGTAAGAATTTACTTCTTAGACTTCTTATAAGTGTGTCAAGTGATGTAAATTGTTATGCCTGACAAAATCAACTACAAAAAAACATAGAATTACTGAAATTATACAAAGATTAAATTGGAAATTTCTTGCAGGTGAAACTATAAATCATCTGAGCTGAAAGTATCAAAGAAGATCGGACTGTATGTAAGGCACTATATAAAAAAGTTTTTATTATAGAATAAATTTATATAGAATCTAATTGCAAATCCAATATTCTCATCATCTGGATTACAAATGTTAAATATGATACACGAATATTAAAGACATCATTAATTCTGTGTAAAATCTAAATATAGTTGTGACATTCAATAATGTCTTATAGTGAGTTGTCCGACTAAGGAAAGTCATTCCTGTAACTAGTTACTTTGTAACTATCACAGCCATGATTCAAACGACATGATTATGAAGAAATAATAGAATTTTAGGAATTGAAACATGAACCTTAAACATTGATCATAATAGTTAGTTGAATAAGCAAATTCGGTTTATCCTGATTAACGAAATTCATAAGAACCACAAGAATCAACTTCAAATTATCCGTAGTATGTTTAAGTAAACAGTAAGGATTATGGTGCCTTCAATACTCTTTGTGCAAAGAATAGCAGGTCCTCAATGCCTCTAGATGTGTCTATCTATAAGCGAAATATCAACCCATCCAAGAAATTTGGCTGATTCACCAGATTATAAAATATGCAAAATAGCAACTGAACTGTTGACTACTGGAAAACTATAACATGGAGGAAGGATTTACTTTACGCTTTTCAACTAGATTCAACTTGAGTGTGAAAACAATAAGAAGATTCTTTTCATTTGATAAATTCCACTGTCAGTTTTGTGATGATGGTGTTTGTAATTATTTGAGAATCTTTTTTATGGTATGGCGTCTATATAAGCTCATTGAATTTTTTACAATTTTATTGAACATTAATGTCTATTTTAACATTTTAGATACTTGCATTATTCCTATGCTTTAGCAGTTGCGTGAGATTGATTAATGTTACCTTCAAGGCGACAACACATTCTACGTCCATATCAACATACATTCCCTGTCAAACAAAGGTTCGTTGATATGGGTGTACCATTTTTTAAATTCTTTATAGAAGACCAACATAAAATTCAAACCCACAGACACCATATAAGATTCATGATATAAATTAGAGTAAGGTTTACCAATCAGGCAAAAATATTTTTTAAATCTTCAGATAAGTAGATATTTTATTGGAAGAAAAAAAGCAGATATTCATCACTGCATTGAAATCTAGGTGAAAGAATATCCAGAAATGTTGTTATTGTGTATGGAGCAATTGAAAGCTTATACCTCCTGTTAGAAGTTACAATTTTCTACTTATACCTACACATTTCGATCTCTGCTTGGTTTTTGACGAGTTGCGTATTTCGAAAAATATTACGAATTTCTGCGATAATAGGATTTCAAATGTTTTACGTATAAATTTTAGTTTAATATATAAACGCACTTCTGTAAAATAAGAAAGACATTGACCATTGCAAATGGTTAAATTTCAAATGCAATTAATTTTCAAGCCATTTGCAAGCTTTTTTGATCAATAGGTACATGACTTGAAAGATTTGGCTTATCTCTACATACTGAAGTATACTATCATCTAAATCAATGTACTTAAAATAATGTCACAATAATAGAAGAAAATCACTTCAAACATTTCATGAAAATCCCTTTAAATACAATCCTTTAAATTCATAGATATAATGAAATACACTGCAAATTTATATAACTTTATTTAACTTCAAATGTACCATGTATTTTAATATAAAATTGAGAAAAATGCTCCAAACATTGTTTATTTGCTATTTATTATTCTTTATATATTTTTTTGTTCAAACTGAATAATGATTCTCTGCTAGTTTTTAAAACTTGGCAGTGTACTTATCATTTCTAAAGTCTTACGCGTCCATCAAAACTCTCATTTATCTTGTCCTTAGACTTCATGATTCTGGCTAAAAAATTATCTTATTAAGTGAACTTTACTCTTTTATACCATGAAAATAAGTCTTCATGTCAAAACTTGAAATATCTTTAGAAAAGAACACTTTGAGAAGTTATTTTGTCATATTGAATATAAAAAAATTATATAAAATTATAAGTTTCAATGTTTAATGTCTTAAAGTTTCTCACTTTTTTTAAAAAAAATTTCAATGGCCTTCTTTTAAAGAAGATATAAAGTAAAATTCCATCTTGCGTGTTTGGAAGTAATCACAGTTAATTTCTTTTGATGTACGACAGGATGTATAGATGTTAAAAATGCCATAATTCTTTGGATCTACGGCAAGGGTAAGTTTCACGTGTACTCAGAAAATTTAATGAAGTACCTATTTTATTATACATTGTTTTTGTTGATCACTTAATTCTATTTCAAGGTAATAAATAAAACCAAGTTTTTTTATTCACGATTTATCGAACTAATTGTAAAAAATAAATGACGATATAATTCTATAATGCATTTTTCTAATTTATTTAAGAAATAAATAGTTGATTCAGGATGCGAAGTTATAGTTGTTTGAGAGTGCAAAGTTATAATTGATTGAGAATGCAAAATTATAATTGATTGAGAATGCAAAATTATAATTGATTGAGAATGCAAAATTATAATTGATTGAGAATGCAAAATTATAATTGATTGAGAATGCAAAATTATAATTGATTGAGAATGCAAAATTATAATTGATTGAGAATGCAAAATTATAATTGATTGAGAATGCAAAATTATAATTGATTGAGAATGCAAAATTATAATTGATTGAGAATGCAAAATTATAATTGATTGAGAATGCAAAATTATAATTGATTGAGAATGCAAAATTATAATTGATTGAGAATGCAAAATTATAATTGATTGAGAATGCAAAATTATAATTGATTGAGAATGCAAAATTATAATTGATTGAGAATAAAAAGTTAGAGTTGATAATGTATTGCCTATTTATTTTAAATTTGAAATATAAACCTGTATTGTGAACAAATATTTTGTGATTTTTATTTTAGATCGTAGAGTCAAAGTAATAATTTTGTAAATTATTATTTTCTATTACATTAAATTAGATTTTTAAAAGAATGGCTGGACATATAATGATGTTTTTATTCCTATGAGATATTTCCTTATGATTTTATATTTCAAAAGATATCATTATTTTTCAAATAAAGATTTGGCATATGATTTGAAATTTTCCACATCAAGTTCCAGAAGTTTAAATGAGATTCGTTAATAAGCATAGGCCGTATTGATGCAAACATCTCTTTGGTAAAATTTAGTTTCGCAACTTTTTTCAAAAGGCCATTTTTCCGAATGAGCCTAACAACATTCTTCATTAAAAGAAAAATGGGTAAAAAACCCTAAAAAAGTAAAATATCTCTTAGTATTTATGCTTTTGCCGTTATATATAATTTCATAGGCAATATTTAAGCTTTTCAATAAATTTTGCTTAAAATATTAATATGTTGAAAGTAACTAGACAAACTTTATGTTAATAGTGAGTTCTTCGAAACATTTCCAAAATATGAAAAATTGCAAGTAAAAATATAGATTTAAATTACTTAAAAAATGTCTGAAACTAATAGTGATAGTCATTGATAATATAATAAACTCTATCCCATTAAAAAATAAATGCTGTTTAAAAATTATCAGTGGCAATGAAAAATTCCACATCATTAATTATAAATTATTTAATGAATTAAAAAACGATTATAATATAATATTTAAGTATCAATACGATTGTTAATTTTCAATTGCATTGTTCGCATATCATTAATTGATATTGTTTAATGAGTTTAATATTTTAATATCATTAAACATTAACTGAATATCATATTATAATCATTTAATATTTGAATAAATTTATCCTTTAAAATCTATATGATAAAAAATTTAAAAAATTTAATTAAAGAAAGCTAAATGCAGTTGCATGTATTAAACTTTATTGGAAACTAAATTTTAAATGAGATGTCTTAAATTCAAATGCTACCTATCTGGAACAATAAAATATAAGTGCCGGTTAGAATTTTTCAAAAAAGCATTTCTTCTTTGAAAATAAACAGATAAGTGTAGTTTTGTTTCGATGAAAAGAAGCTCCATTTTGATGGGTTTTAGGACATTTTGAAACATAAAGTCATATTTTTCTAACAATAATACGAATAAAACGTGACAGATCCTGTATCCATTGAGATGAAAGGTATCGGAAAGAGCTTCTCATCAAATCATCAAAAATATTTGTTGGTAGACAGCATGTATATAGCTGCTGTTTATATTTTATTGCATTTGAAATGTAGATTTGTATAAATACATAATTCATTTCTTCTCCAAAAGATGCATTGAGTTTGTAAAATCATACTTTTATAATAGTTATTTAAGGTCTTATGATTGAGTACTTTAAAATATCAAATTAAGTATATAATTAATTAATTATAGTAAAACAGTTTCCTTTAAATTTATTTCATATTATTCATATGATGTGTAGTGATAAATAGCTATATTGACAAATTAAACTTTATTTTAAATCTCTATTTATTTAGTTGAACTGTTAAAAATTTATTTTAGTAAATGGTAATTTGAAAATATATTTGTATAATTATGCTAATGGGTAATTTTAAAATCTTTGCAAAATGTATATATTTGTTATTTTACATTTATAATCATATACAGCTAAAATATATATTCTCTATAATCCTTTCGATATTTTTCCTTACTATCCTATCGTTATTTACTTTTCTTCAATACATTAAAAATTAATGGACGTCAGAATTGTATAGCAGTATTTATGGTTATTACCGAATTGATTTTTACTTTCCGAAGCCCGGGATATTTTTTCAAGCAGAAGATAAAGTGGGTCATAAAATATTAAACAATCACAAAAGTACATAATTACTTGTTATAGAAAATATCGCTAAATTATTTTGGTTTTAAACAAAGAACAGCATGATGAAATTGTTGGAGAGTTATATGACAATTAAAATTATTCAACTTGGTCACAAAATAAATTATGATATTATTATATATATTTTTGAAGACATCTTTTAAACACATTTGCATTTTGAAGAATCGATATTATATATCATAATTTGCTAATCCTGATTCTGAATGCAATTAAAATAAATACATTTAGATTCACTTCCATAAAATATGAAGGATTAAGTCGAGAGGAATGTAATTTGCAATTTGATTTTTGTTGGTGTAAAAAATGACTTTAAAATAAATTTACATACAAAAATTAAAATTATTTTTATTGAGATAGTATTTTCTTTACTGCTTTATGTTAATTTTCAATCACGTTTTTAAAAGAATAATGATTTATTTATATATATACATCAATATTTTACCAGTAACTATTAATTATCCAAATCATCAGTGGTTTTATTTCTTTATCCATTTAGCGGTAACAATTTTCACAGTGCTTTTTTTTGGCTTGCACACAACCATATTATAAACTACGTTAAGTTATATTTGGCTATATTCCTGAAATATTTTATAATTGATAGCAATAGCTTTCTTTTCATATTCTCAGATATACTGAACTTTATCGAATATTTTTATTTTTGCTATGTTCAGATTTAAGTAAGAAAATTAAAATAACGATATCATAGGTAATTACTTGCCTTAAAAAATTAATGATACAGTATTAAAAAATACGAAGGTTATTAAAGCAATATTTCTAACAAGTTTTCCGGTAACATTTTTAATCTCTATAATTACGAAACAAACTATGAACACCATCACTACTTTCATCATAAAAATAAAAATTTATTTTCCCATGTTTAACATGAAGGTGATTAGTAAAATTTTCGTGACAAAAAATTATGCTTGAAGATAAGAATGTCAAATATAAAGACATTTTAAATATTATTATAGTAAATTTTGGAACAATATATTTAAAAGATAAGGGAATCATTTATTTAAATTCACGTAACTTGGATATAAAAAAATACAACTAATGTCTTAGAGTCGTAAAACGAAATTTTATTACAAATCTAAATGCGAAATACTAAAGTCATCAGTATTGAAAACTGTAACAAAAGCGATATAAAAAGTAAGGGATAAATTTTACTATGAATTTTGCACCGTTTGTGCTATATATATGGCTTTGAAAAGAAACTGAATCATGTAAAAATATGACATACTGTTTGAAATATATATAAAAAGTCATTAAAAAAAGAATCTTACAAAATAATTTATTGAGACAAGTTTATTTTGTATGCTCTTAATGTATGGAAAATAGACAATAAGATGATATTTAAAATAACTTTATATCTCGGCATTTCTAATTCTATGTTAATTTAAAATAGTTACAATCAATCAATGAATATATATATATATATATTTTATATATATATATATATATATATATATATATATATATATATATATATATATATATATATATATATTTATATATATATATATATATATATATATATATTTATATTTATATATATATATATAATTTAGAAATTTCACTTTGGTGTCAAAATTTCTATAAAATGAAATGATACAATTTGTGTGTATTTGTGGAGATTATAGATGATTTATTATCTCCACAAATACTCCATAAATATAATTGACAGTGAAGCTTACTTGATATGCAATATCTGATTGTCAACCCATAATTTCCTTTCATAACACCTAATGAAATAATCAGATACTGAACTTGAAGATTTTTATCAATAAAGGCAAAATAAACAAAAGAATTATATATCATGAAAATTTTAAGATTAATTCTTATAAAATAAATTGTATTTTTTAAATTTTCAGCGATGAAAGCTACATCAAACTTAAATCAACAAATACATTTTTGGTTTAAAGTGTAAAATTGTTTTTGTTTTACTTTTACCATAAAATATTTTGATGGTTCTCTAACTAACCTAATTGTCATTCTTGACACAATAATAAAATTACGTTATCAGCACAAAGCAATGTTCACCACAATTTTGTAAGGAAATCAATATTTCATCGATGCTCTCTAATGACATTTTCTTTTCGTTGTGTGAACATACAAAACTTGTTCTGTATTGTGGTTGGTAAAATTAATGAAGAGAGGCTTCACATTTAATTATTCAATAGAACCATAAATAGAAAAAGAATTATTTTTGGAGTCTGCTCCTATTCTAAGATCTAGCGCTAAAGTACATCTAATATTTCCTTATGATAAACACAGATTTATAACAAAATAACTCATAAAGTATTAGTTCAAGAGGCTTATATAAAAAGAATATTTATCAAAAGGAATATGAATAAGGGAAAGTTATTTCTTAAACAGATTCATTAAATAAGAATACTTGTTTTACATAATTTGTTGCTTTCAAGATTTATAAAATTGAAAAATGCTTCGCGTGATTAAGCAATTTTGTAGACATTTTTCAGTTCTAAAATTGAATATCATTTTGTGTTTTAAAATCAAAAATGCTTTAAATTATTTATATATAACTAATTTTTCATAACTGAATAATATCTGCAGATGTTATTTTGTAAACGCAAATGAATTAGTTTTGTATACCTCAATTTCAATTCTTGTGTTTCAATGTAGAACAATTTAAAAATTCAATATAATTTACCACACAGAAATTTAGTCAAAATATTCCAGAAAAATAAATAATGCTTCATATTATAGAGTATTTTGTAAAAAATGAGCTCAACTAAAAAGTATTTTTCTTGATACAATTTATAACTTGGAATCAAAATAAGTATCAGTGTTGCAATTTTCGATTGCTCAACGTTATTTAAGCAGGGATTTTATTCTAAAAGTAAAAACCAACTGTGCTTGCTTTTCTTTTCTTCAAAAGAAAATATTTTCTCTTAAGAGTTTTTAAACATAACATTCAAAAAGTTCTTAACTTTTAAAAGTCACTTTCTTAAGAATTTTTATTTTCTTCATAAAAATGTCAACTGAAATCCGATAAAGACGAAGTTGAAAGGATTGAAGAAACGTCGATTTATTGAAGTCTTTTATTTGTCAAATATATTTTTCTTGTGTATTCAATTATATTAAAATACATTGCCCTTAATGTAAGCAATTATATTTTTACATAATAATCTATTTTCTATTCGAAAATGGAAAAATATAATTTTTATAAGCAATAAATGATTTCATTGAGTAAAAAATTAAAGATGGAAATCCATTGATTTTTATCTTTGTAATACACATGTTTAGATATTAGCTTCTATTAACACTGTCCATGAATTAATATAATTGGAGATTGACGAAATTTTGTAGTAGTAGACATTTCTTAGTAAGGCATTAGGAATTAATACTTATATTGTAAAATCTTATTCATAAGCATAAGTTATCATTCAAAAATTTATTTAAGCCATTAATTCAAATATGTCTTAAACTGTCGAATAAAATTGATCTCATCTACAAAAGTCAAACATTATTCATTTAAAGTCGATGAAAATCCTTGCATTTGTAAATGAGGAATGAATTGTAAAAGGAAAAATCATTTCCTCTATGATAATTTTAAACCGACAATCAGATGCAATTATATTTGAAAGATTGTTATTTTCTATGATGAGATTCCACAGAAATATAAATTTTGCTTTAGAATGTAGCAAATGAACAAATCAGAAAACTCATCACAATTCCACAGTGAATTGAGATCAATCTGTAGAATGGGAAAGAATATTTTCCTTATTTCCTCCCATCCATTCATGAATGAAATCTATTTTCTAGAAAACGAGCTAAATAGAATTCCCGAATTATAGTTTTAGGAAAATGTTATGCTAAAACAGATAAGAACTAATTTTCTTGGCAAACAGAATAGATTTTTGGGTTTTGAACAAAATGATACCTTTTGAGACAAAACAGATTATTAAAGCATGAGGATTTTATTAGAGCTAAATGATGTGCATTTTAAAGAAGCAGTGGATATTAGTTAAAACTGAGTAACAACATGACAAAGATAATTTTATAAATTAAATTGATTATTTATCGGAATGATGATTATTATATTTGATTTTAGGTGTGTTTTATAAGAAGCATCAATCACAGTTTTTTAATCAAAAATTATTAACCATAAAATTTTCAGTAGCAACAATTATAATAATAAAGTATTTTCATGTATTTTCCTTTGAATCCTTATCTCTCATAATTATAGATTGTGATTTTATATTTTCTTAAGTATTTCTATATTTTTATAACCTGAATTTTAAAATAATTGTATACACAACTTTTTGTGTTTTAACTTGATTTTAATGTTGCTTGAGTTTTCTTTATTTAAATAAATAATAATGCAGTACTTAAACAAAATCAAATCAAAGATTGGCACAGCTTATCCTTTTGAACCTTGCGCCAGAAAAAACCCAACCAACAAAATCTTAATATTATTTCACACAGAGTCTAAGCTATTAAACTTAATATCAATTTCGTAAACTTATTAATATTTGATTCAAAAGAAGAGAATAAAATATTAAATTCAATAAAAATACTTCAATTTAAGTTATACACAGTAAAGTTATTTTAATTTATTTCATTTAAATTTTGTGTTTTCCTAATAGTAATCATTTCATATTTGTATTTATTACTATAAATTTTTATATTATTTTATATACTAAATGTTATCTTTTCTATTGTGAAGGAAATTATGCATTTGTTTTTTATAGTTTAAAAACAATCAGGAGATACTGTAAATCCTGATGAGCAACAACTTCAACATGATCACATTCAACATTTTGTGCACATGCTTAGAGTTATATGAATTGAGCTGCACTTGATTATATGACGTTATTCACATCTCCATATTATCAAGTTCAGCTCAACCTTACAAGCTGATCTTGATTATATGACATCCCAATATCAAAATCATTAAATATTGATGTTAATTGCAATATTCAGCACTACATATTTTTCTATAGATTTGTTTTTTAATTAATGCAGTTTTAATGAAAATAACTTAAACACTAATAGGTTTAATTTAAAAAATAATTTTACAAAAGGTCAGAAAATAAGTTACATTTGTCCAGCTAGAAATTATATCATTGCAAATGAATAGCGAAACTTGCGCAGACTATAATTGAGTTCCACAGTTTCTAACTGTAGAAATTTCATGCAGATGGTTTGAAGCCTTTCTACGTAGTACAAGACAAAAAAAAAGGGGGGGGGGCACGTTAGCTAGAAAATTACTCTAACGTTAAAGCCCGTGGAACAATATGTTTTTCGTGGGCATAACTTTTAACGAATATGGAAATTTATCGTGAAATATCGGCAGTATGTAGGTGACGTGCAATGTCACCTCCAACTACTGGTAATGGTGAGGGCAGTTCGAAGATGGTAGCACAGAATTAACCGATGCGGAAAAGCAAGGATGGCCAACAACGGTGAGCACATCGAACTTGGTAAAGCGAGTGGAAGGTATTATTCTTCCCAATCGTAGAGTGAGCAACGCACACATTGCACAGAATCTGGAAATATCTGTTTGCAGTGCTCATTCAATCATTCGTTATCAAATGGATTATCGCAAATTGTGTTCAAATTAGGTTCCTTTTTCTTTAAGTTCCAAATAGAAAAAATCAAGATTTGTAGCGTCCCTGGAATTCTTTTAACGTTATTCAGCGGAAGGAAATGATTTCTTCTGTCATATCATTGCGGCTGATGAGACATAGGTGCATCACTTCGCTCAAGTGCATATAGAATGGAGGCACACATTATCGCATGTGAGAACAAAATCCAAAGTTCCCTCATTATCAAGTATGTCATGGTTACTGTTTTTTTTTTAATGTAAAGGAGTTATCAACACCGAGGTTATGTGGAAATTCACAACCATCAATGCTGAGTACTCCTGCAAAAACACTTAGAGGTTTTCGCAAAGCTGTGAAAAGTAAGCGACATAGAAAGTTAAGTTGTCTTCTTGCACAATAATGCAAGACCTTATTAGACATGCGCAGTACGGGATTTTTTTCACAGCTTTAAATTTTAGACCTGGAAGAATCCACCGTACAGTAACGATTCGGTACTCTGTGACTTTCATGTGTTTGGCAAGCTCAAAGATTATTTAGATGGAATACAGTTTTCCAACGATGACGAGGCTTTTCTAAGCTGTCTGAAGGACAAAGGAGTAATTTCCTATTATCAGAATCAGAGTATCGAGTGATCAGTGCTACGTTACGACCAACCTCTGCAGTGACTGTGAGATTATGTAGAGAACTAGAGTTTTGTATTTGTGTTATGTCGTATTATAGTTCACTTCTCAGTAAAGTGTTTCTTTTACTTTCATTGTTCGAGTGTAAGTTACTTTTTGATTGCCCCTAGAACATCACTGATTATGAGTGATAATAAATATTCTTCCTTGAAATTTAAGATATAATTTTTAAATAAGATTTACAACATGGAATCTTTAATTTAACCACACAACATTAAAATTAACCTTTTAATGTTGAGTGGTTAAAAATATTTTTACCATTAAATTTGTGTTGATAATTTATGCTTATCTGTTAAAGAAATCAAAAAAATTTGAAAACATATTTACAAGCTTCATTATAGATATAGTGACTGAATTCAAGACATCAAAGTGTACTAGATTTATTACCAGAAGTGTAAAATGCAATGGGAAATTAAGCAATGAAAAATTTTTCATTGAAACTTTACGATTAAGAAATTATTCTATTGTTATTAATATCACTTCTTGACCAAAACTTACTGAAAATTATTTAAATACAAGTTTGCTCAGTATTATTGCAATTTAAAATTTATTTGATTAAATCACCCCGTTTGAAAATTCTGTAATTTTGTAACATACATTTAAAGCTCTTTTTTTATATAAATCGTTTCGATTAATTTGCTTTTATAGTTCACTTATCAAGAAATGTTTTTCTATGCATGATAACTTTTCCAATTAGCGTTGTAATGATGTTCTTAAATGTCAATATTATTGCACTCTATATCTAAAACATTTATTTTCTCCATTTTAAAAAAATATTTTTGCTATTGAAAGAAATATAATCTCCCCTCCACACAAATATTTGATCATATGTACTTTGCCATCTTTCCTATGAAGGAATGTATTTTCATCTCTATAACAATCAAAAGGAACCAATCTATCTATGAGAAGTTTCATAAGAAACAAATTTTTTCCCAAAATAATGACATTTTCTTTATTTTTTATGGACTTTTTTTATCTCTTTTTATTTTTGGTTAGACAAAACCAAGAAGATGAATATCAACTTATCATTTGGATAGAACTATCGACATATCGATACTAAAGAAATCCTTCCGGCAAAGTCACTCAATATATTTTTCTATAAGAAAGAATTGTTGGAAGTGATTCACTATACTTCAGTAAGCAATGATACAAAGTTATTCGTTCATATTAAGTTTCCTGGCAAATGTGGTATTCGTTCATATTAAGTTTCCTGACAAATGTGGTGAACAATGTCCTGTATCGTCACAACCTTATTAAAAAATTAGAATATCTCTAGTATTCAAAAAGTTCCTAAATATATTTCAGGTATTTTTTAAAGTTTTTAGCCAAAATAATTCGCCAAAGTTGAGTTTAATATAGAGTGATGCTAGTAAATTTTAAATAAACGTTAACATTATAAAACCTCCAAAAAATAAATAAAGTGTTTTCACATAAAATGAAGAATCAGACTAAATACAAAACTAAAAAAGGAATTTTTCAAAGAAATTGTGAAATTTGAAGTTGAATTATTCATTATCGTAAACATCTGTCTATCCTTTTATTTGATTTGATAATCAGCTAAACAGAGTATAGAGAATTATTTTCATATCATAAAGTAAAAACTTGTATTTGTTTTGAGAAATTGATTTATGTCTTTAATATTAAAAGTTTTTACAAAACTTGAAAAAATAGTGTATTTATTAATTATTGTGACTTTTTGCTCTTTTGAGTAAAATGAATTAAACACCTAACAGACATAATTTACAAATAAAATTCAAATTTTAAGAAAAATTACCATGAAATTTTATTATGAAGAATTAATTTTCTATAATGTAAGAGTATATTAGTAAAAGATTTGTTATAGGCTAAACATATCAGAAGTGTGAGTTACAATTGGTTTAGTTCCTCGTTTTGCAATTGTTATAAGAAAGTGTGCTAGGAAGTCATTGTATAGGCGTTGTGATGTCACGCGAAGTGGACCCACTGGGACTGTAAATGTTGTTAGAATGCTTCCTAAGACATCGCCATAACAAGTGTTCCCCAAACTTTCATTTAGATATATATTTTGAAATCGAATTTTCCGGTAAGAATTAAGTATAGACTTTTGCTAATAAAATATCTTTGTATAAATTAATTGAGACAAAATTACAATAAACTTAAAAACTCGTGGATATGGATATGCACTCAGAAATAAAAAACAAAAATTATGCAATGAAAAAAAAAACTTCAACGTATGATTACTTTAAAAATGAATCTCTGATAATTAAATTGCTAAATATGAAATCCATATTTAAAAAAAAGCAACTGAGTTATCCTTATTTGTATTAGAAAATATTTTTTGTTAAGATTAAAAATAAATTTTAAATAAATGTGAATGGAGATAAAAAAAAATTCCATTTTGTATCCATGAAGCTAGTTTTTGCAGTGTTTCTAGTTTTTGATTCTTTAGTGAATTAATTATTTTAAAATAATGGCTTTTCAATTTTCTTTTCAGTCTAAACTAATTTATTTCATCTAAATATTTTCTGTTTCTATTACTTTAATTAAATTAGCTGCATTGCGTTGCTTTAAACTTAACAAAAAATTAAATGAACTAATGAATAATCTAGTAATTAATCATTTTTTTATCAAAAAGTTTATGTTATTATTTTATAAATTCAAAAATGTTATTTGATTATTATCAGAATTTAGATTATATAATATTTTTTAAACCACATTTCATATAATTTATTCATGAAACAATTACTATGAAATAATTGATCATTTTTAATTTGCATTATTAAAGACTTAATATTTTTTTTAAATAAATAAAGAAACTTTAAATTTTTAATGAATTTTTAAATAAAACAGAACATTTTATGATAAATTATATTTAAAACCTTAAAATTTATTAAATATAGTAAGCAAAATTTTTATTTAATTATTTATTTTTAAAATTTTATCAAAATTTATATTATTTGATATTTTTTTAATTCACATTTAATAGAATTTATCCATGAAATACCTAATAAATTTTTATTCAAATTTTTGAAAATTTTTCAAATTTTAAATGAATAAAGAAATTTAAACTATTAATGAATATTTTAATAAAATTAAACATTTAATGGCAGACACACGCAATTATTTAAAATCTCAAAAGCAATTAATAATTTTTAATTCTTAATTAGCATATTGTATGCATCCTTTTTATTTAAATGATATATATTTATATATATATTATATATATTTATATATATATATATTAAAAAGATAAAAAACATTTCGAGAATTTTAAAAAAAGGTTTCAGAATCTTAATTAATTCATTACTCTATGCGAAGTAAAATGGAATTACAGACTTAATTATTCTTAAGCAATTCAGTTATAAATAATCTTTTAATAATTGAGGAATAAATTAAATTTTTAAATTATTCTATTACATTTTAGTAGTTTCAAATGTTTGAAAGGAGAAGAATAATAATTAACTATCAAAATCACCATTGGGAATATGAATGGCTGATGGCATTAAGAAAACCTTTATTTTTATAAAATTGGTACAGTGCTGCCTTACGGATATAATAAGGCCTAAGAATTAAAGTAAAATATTGAAAATAATTTGAGCACCAATTCATTGTAATTTATTTAAATTACTACTTAATGGCAATACATATTTTATTAAACAATAAAAAATAATTTTACAAAGCGCTGAACATGAAATAATTGAAAACAAAACTTAGATTAATCAGTTCTAAAATTGTTTAAGTTAAAAATATTAAAATATTTTAAAGCATGCGTTTGTTCAATAACTGAATCGAAAGTTACAGTATAACACAATAAAGTAAAAATTCTTAATAAATTTTGCATAATCTTGCTTTATATTTTATGTTAAAAGAAATATATTGAAGTCTTTAATATGCTTTATATTAAAATATACACATTATCAATAAATATAGCATTCAAAAATTTAAATGAATCTTTTGTATTCTACAGTGTGATGTGTGTTTTAGTTAAATGTGAGTTTTAAACACAATATCAAATTCATGATAAAATACCGTTATTTACAACAAGTAAATATCTCAGTAATATTTAGATTTAAATAAAGGACATTGAGGACAAATAAATAAAGAAAGTTAATTTTATATTTGTACCATAAAAATTCCTTGCAATTAAATTTATCAATATATCCTAGCTTAAGAATTTTAATATGTAATGTTTATATATCTTACTTAATTGCAAAAATGAAATGTTATTTCAAAAATAAAATTACAGTACTTTGAATTAAATTTAGTTACTCAATTTAGAACCCCGGTAATAGTATAAATTTTTAGAAAACAGGTAAAAATTAAATTCAAAATGTTATAATTCCTCCTAGGTAATCAGGTTATGATATCTTATCAGAATCGTTAATTAAATTCAAGTTTCTTTCCATGTCCACTTGAAAAAAATAAAGTATTATTTTTGATTTTCAGATTGCAAATAGTAGATTAACTTTAATATAGTTTTAGCTTTTCTTCTCCTTTATTTTGGTGATAATTTTTTTCTAAACACTGTATAGAGGTATGATAAAAGACATCAGATATATTATCTCAGCAAAATTTGAAGTTGATCTAAAAATGTAAGTGTGCATACATTGAGGTGAAAGCGAGTTCCTGACTGTACCTTAAGTTGAACAAATTTGGTATATTCTCCTATCGCCAAGTGTTTCGTAAGTTTGAACCTCAGTCACGTGAAGAGCTGGCACCTTCATCTCCACATACACGCTACATCAGAGGAATAAGTTGATTTACATAGAATATTCATATAAACATTTATAGTTATACAAACACACATATAAAAATACCATACTTGTTTTGATAGAGAATAATTGATAATAAGATTAAGATGTGATTTGATTTATGACGCATATCGATAACAAGAAAGAATGACATCCACAAAAAGTAAAACATTCTTTTCAGTAAATGTAGTCATTTTATAATTTAAATTACTTATTTATATATTTTTTAATCTATTGTAAATTTTTTTTAATAAGAAATGCTTAATAATGTAGAATTTTTCTTAATTCGTTAGTTGCCCAACAGAGAACTTTGCTAAATTAAGACGACAAAAATGCAACAAAACATTTCAGTTTTTTTTTTTTTTTGAATATATTGAAATGTTGAATTTTGTGAACGGTATTCAAGCTATCCTCAATTAATACTTCCATATTTAATTCTTTAATTTGAAGTGAGACAATGTAGTCGTTAACGTTCCTTTTGAGATTTTAGCTATTCCTAATTAATGGTAGAGAATTCCCCAGCCGATGATGAGTGAAATAAGTTTTCAGAATTTTCTTCTATTTATCTCTCCCTCTCTCTCCCCCTCTTCCTCTCTCTCCCTCTCTTTCTCTCTCCCCCTCTTCCTCTCTCTCCCCCTCTTCCTCTCTCTCCCTCTCTCTCTCCCTCCCTCTCCTTATCTCTCTCCCTCTCTCACTCTCTCTCTCTCTCTGTCTTCTCACTCTAATCTTCATAGCAAAAAATCTTCTGAGAAAAGACACTTTCTCCTAGTTTATTATACATTAATTAGGGGATTTTTCAAAATACACGAAACTTTAAATTGAAAACACAATTATTTTTTTTCTCTATATGAAATCAAAAAAGTTTTAATTGTCAAAATATATATGCCTATTTTATTTTAATAAAAAATATTTAATAATTATTTAACGCTCTTCTTGTTCTTAAAAGAAATATTAAATAAAAATAAATGAATGTTATAGTTCTAACACGTAAACTGCAAATGATATTGAAAAGTAAATAATAGGAACACATAATTTTAATACATGAATACGTAAAATAATATCAGAAATAACGTTTTATTTCAATTAAAAAATGAGTATTTTCCATGTTTGTTTCTTCAAATCTTACGATTTATTTTAAATCCGTAGCAGTTTTCCAAAAGATGGTGGGTAGTAACATTATACGTATCAAAAAAAATTCACCTTCTGTTCTTAAAATTATTTTTGATGCTTTTATATCAACTATTATTACAATCTGATTAAAAAGATTTTTTTTTCTAATCAATCAAATTAGATTATGGCGACTAAATTTTACACCAATTTTGGCGTAAATGTAATATTTTTGATTTGTGAAAATAATTTTTTTATTGTCTTCACCATTATATTAAAACATATGGCTTTTAATTTTTTATGCTGCTATAAAAATAGCTTATTTATTTAAAGGGATTAAATACATTACTCTTCGAATGGAATATTTAATTAAATTACTCTTTATTTGCATTTTTAAGAAATTAACTGCACAAAATATTTAAAATATAGTTATTTTGATAAATGCTATGTTTCATTCTACTTTTTTGAAATTTATATTTGCACTGATTAATTAATTTGCCGTCGGTTACGTTTGATTACTTTGAAGCATCTTACACGACGAACTGTGGAAATTAATTAAATTCTCATAACAAATGGATTTAAAATGTAACAAATTATAATGAATGAGAACAATGATATTATTACATTGTTTAGAAATTTATTTGAAATATGTTATTTTTAACTCATTTGTTAGCATTTCAAACATTTAAATTAAGAATTTCAATTAGCGATCAAAGAAATTAATTTGTTTGGCATATAAATCCTCTAATAATTCATTTATTTCTTTTCGAATACTGATGAATTATGGGCTGCTTTATGTTCAAATATTAATGTTCAACATAATATTCTCAAAAATGCAATTTTATATAAACAATATAATAAATACACATTTGCAAGGCATGCTTTGCATCTTTGAATTAAATATATAAAAGAATAGGAATTTTTCCTGAATAATTTATTCGAAATAACTTACAACACTGTACTTGACAGTATCAAGGAAACAGTGTATTCAATATAGAGTACTTTCAAAAAATACTGCAACATAAAATACTTTAAACAATGCACGAAACATAAAATACAACATAAAGTAAATATATTAAATCTGTAATTAGTTTATTAAAAGTTACATAATATTCTAAAAATTTCAACAATGTTATACGAGGGTCACTCTGAAATTTTTGAGATACAACTAGGTTTATAAAGTTATACTTACAAAATTTTAGGTGTGTTCAAAGTAGTCTCCTCCAGCATCAATGCACTTTTGTAGACGAATTTTCCACAGATTAAATGCCTCAAGCCATTCATTTCTTGGAATAGATGAAAAAAAATGTATTTATAGCCAGATCAATCTTTTATTCTGAATGAAAACGACGTCCACGTAAATTCTTTTTTAGATAAAAGAATAACCAAAAGTCGCACATAGCTAGATCAGGTGAATACGGCCGATGTTTGATCACTTTAATTTGTTTTTGTGTAAGAAACTTAAATGTTAATCCGGCTGTATGTGAAGATGCATTGTCATTGTGATGCATTAGTCCCCTAACATTCAGTTCTTGTAGAATTTCTGAAAGACATTTAGTGGTATACCAGTTTGCTGTTACTGTCTTCTGTCCTTCCAGCTTCTTGGCTTTGACCAATCCCGTACTTCTGAAGAAAACGGCATACATCACTTTTTTCAGTGCGCTTTGTTTTTTCAGCATTGTCGCCATGGGATCATCTTCAAAAAACCATACTTTGCTTTCTTGACGTGTTGGAACGTCAAAAAATGGTATGTACGTTTCATCACCTGTTACAATTTTAGAAATGATGCTGTGGTCACCATTATTTAGCAATTTAAGAGTTTCGTTTCTGATTCTGACACGCTCCTCTTTTTGGTGCTCAGTTAGATTAAGGGGAACCCAACGGCAAACTATTTTTTTCACATGTAATTCTTCATGAATGATTTTGTGTATGGATGCGGATCCAATGTTAAGTTTCTTCTGTATCATTTAACAGGTACAGTGATTATCATTCGTTAACATTTTTCGTATGGCAGACTCATTATCCGGGATTACTGCCGTGGCCTTCCTGTGTGTTCTTGATCCTGAAGAAAATTGCGACCTCATCTAAATTCTCTAAACCATCTGAATACAGTAGCATGAGCTGGAGATTCATCACCAAATGCTAATTGCAGCCGTTGAACGCATTCTTCTTGATTTAATCCAACTTTAAAATCGTAGAAAATCATATCGCGAAAATGTTCTCCCCTCAACTCCATTCTCTCTTCTGTTTAAAATTTATTCTACGCTAAACAAGTTGAAGTAAGTCAGTAAAAAATCGTCTTCTGTGTTAAAATACTTTGTATTTTAAAATTAAACCATTATTTTTATTTTGTAAATTCTCGTCTGCGCGTACCTCAAATATTTCAGAATAACCCTCGTATTACACAATTTTAAAAACATATTACATTATTACTTTGCATAAAATTATTCTTAGAAATTTTTCTTAGTTCATTTTTTTAAGAAGAATCTTTTTTTTTAGAGTAATTGTAAGTTTAATTAAATATGAATACTTTCTGTAAAGTCATATGACTAATAAAATTAAAGAAAATCAGGCAGGAAACTAATTTTATGTCTGTACAAAAAATATTGTCTCTAACTTCTGAAACTTAATAAATCATCCCGTGTTGACGATGATAGATCGGGTGTAACTTCAGAGCAAAAGGATGACATGACAAAGGGACTAAAAAGCCTTTCGGCCACCTCTCTTATAATAAATCAATTCCTTCTCCATTCTAACGGAACTTTTACTTCTTTTTACATACACCCTTAACTTGTTCGGTATTCAGGGAAGCGAAATAATGGAGTTAATTCTCTCGATTTATCGGTTGCCCACGACTAAAAAAATGAATAAACTTTTCCTGCACACAAATCGAAATTTAGTTACATTCTGTTGAAAGGCACTGAATAAAATGATTGTTTCTACTTCATCAAAAAGTCATGAAGTTATCCATCCAAAAAGATACATATCGTATTAAATGTGAGAAAGTTATATGTAATTATCAATGTTCTTATTGTTGTTCCGTGTTTGCTAATTATAAATGAATAAATTAACTACAGAATGTAACTAAACTTTGTTTCAATTCGGAATTTTTATCTTAAGACATGTATATAAAGTGATATTTATATTATGGACAGCTTAATATCAATGCCGTTGTGCACCTTTTATGTAACATGCATTGATTAGCAATTTCAGAAAAATCTTTTAATAAACAATGAACAGTCTTAACTCGCTAAAAAGTATAAAGATATAAAGCAAATGTAAATTTCATATCAGGAGGAAAAAAATGCGTAATTCTCAAGTTACTTCTCCTCAGCCACATTGAAGCAAATAATATTAAGCTGAAATTATAAATATTATAGTATATTAAAAAGGGGATCATTTTAGAAATTCAGACCTAATATTCTCTTTATTTTGTTCTTTCTTGGCAACTCTAATGAAGATCACTATCTTTGTAATGTCCTTTTGGTACGCGTTACATGGTAATTTTCATAAAAAACAACCTTGCAAATAAAAAGGATAAAGTAAAATTAAGTGATTGCGATAGTTTTCTCACAGAATTATCTATTATGTAAAGTTAATTCCCGCGCTCCATAAAAACTGTAACAACAAAAATCTGATATACATCTGATATGTCTTTATTTAGATTAAATCTTAATTATCGCTAATATTTACCAGACTTCGTTAAATTTTTTATACGAAACAAATCTTTGTGATAAGATATTTATCATCAAATCATAAATCAAAATTAATTTTCTTATCACAAATTCATGTATCAAAAATTTATTACGTATTTAATTTACTGAAGAGATGAATTAAAAGTTACTAACTATTATCTCTTATCTATTATATATATATATATATATATATATATATATATATATATAATGTCGGAAATTAAGTTAATATACATGTCTTTTTATCTTTTATTAGTTATCTCATTTATGTAAATGCTTGAAATAATGTGTATTTACATTTGATGTTATTTATTTTGAGATAATTAGATATTTATGAATCATTTCTTTTGTATAAAATAATTAATTTTATGTAATTACTTTGTTTTTGGAAAATTAGTTGTCAATTTAGTTTTAATAAAAAAATGTTAAATGATATGTATTTACATAGTTAATTATCCTTGGCTCAATTGTATGTTTCAGTTTTATTTTATACTACTATCTTAAAATAGCAGTTGAACATTGAAACTTTTTATAGCTTTATTTAATCTTATTATTTATTGTTTGATGTTTATAATAAATAAATAATAGATGTTTTAAATTAATTTTCTCAAGCAAATTATAGTTAATAGATATGCATATTGTTAACTTTGGAACATTACTAATGGATTTAATAAAGTTTTATTGACTTTGAATTCATTACAAGTAAGCAATAATAGTAAATTTATGATCAAGAGAACCATTTTTAAATTTTCAGTAAAAGTGTTTCTTATTTGGAATAAATTGCGAAATATAATCTTGAAATATTATTTATTAATAGAATAAACTTTTACTAAACATTTATACTTTTTGCATGCAATAAATATTTTTCGTAAATTATTTATTCACACAACCTTAATTTAAAATCAATTGATATTCAAAGCAAACTGCGTTTAAAAATTTCTGAATGCTTAAATTCAAGAAACTTTTATCAGTTAAGACTTAAACACATTTTTGAGTTATTATTTAAACATAATTTTCTTCAAATTATGCAATAATAACTTTAAAGTTGAATGATAAATGGAAAAGTTTATGACTAAATCAAAATATATTCTTTCTCTCTCTCTCTCTATAGATAAAATAAATACAATTCTTATGATATTTTAACAATTCATTTAATGTTTCTATTTTTTTGTAAACTGTTGCAATTTTTGAGATTTTTTTGAAACATACCTTAAATTTTATCAGAATAATGAAGAGCATAATCAAAAATTATAAAATTACTAAGTAGTAATAACAAAAAGAATGAAATAAATATTTCTGATAAATATACTTAAAAAAGTATTATAATTTTCTTAAAGTCTCTAAAAATTATAAGGACTTGAAAATAAGCTCTTACAATGTTAACACTTATTGTTGCATAGTGATAAAATATTAAAATTTTCATATTTAACACAAAATATCTTCTTTCATAAAATAAATATTTTAAAATATTGTAGGAGTGTTAAATACAATTTACTTACTGAAGCTATTTCATTTTGCTTGATTAATATTTTCTTAATAACTTAAAATTCTAGAAAAGGCTGACTTTGATTTTTTTTAAAACATATCAGGAAATAATTATCCATATATTTTTTGCTTTCATTGTCTTTTCAATTAATAAAAAGAATAAAACTAAGTAATTTAAAAGCAACTGTTTGTTAACACTGATTTCACGTAATAAGAAGCAGAATTTATACAATTGATATCAAATAACAGAATAATTATAGATTTAAGTGCAATTAACTCAAGCTAATATTTTTCTAAGGGTCTATTGCTTCAGTTATGGTTTGTAGATAAGTAGTGATAGGAAGTGGTAAGTATTGACTACACAATTCAAAGTCAAATTTTTGTAATTGACTAAGTCTTTGTTTATCCTATAATATAAATGGAAGTTTTAAGCTATGGAAAGAAAACGTTCGATTATTTTAAATGCATAGAATCCAAAAATTAAGGACAATACCAAAATTGGCAGCTGTGCACAAACAAAACAAACGAGCTTTATTCATAAATTTTGTATTATAACCAAATGAGAAAAAAAATGGTGTATGTATCATATCAGGCATTCACAAAACATGTCTATAGGATTCAGAAACACTTACACCACATATCGCCCATACAGCAATTGAACAATACGTTGCTGGTATAATGGTAAATATATCACATGTCTCCAATACGAGAAACTCACTCCACACAACTCTGACGCATGCTGAGGACCACATTATCGAAATGCACTTGTGGCAGAGAATTCTATTCCTTAAGCAATGAAGTACAGATATAGAAGGGGGTTGACGAGCCAAGATTGGTCGAACAAGATTGTTCACTCTCTATCAGATTCAAGTCTGGTGAGAAAGCTGTCCATTCATTTCAGATGATATCCCCCGATTGAAAGTGGTTGACAATGTTTGTACGATGAGGACGGGTGTTGTCATCCATAAAAACAAATTCATTACCCATGACACCCAAGTACCACAAACATACACGTCGTTCAAGTATGATGTCCCAATAAACTTGCTTACAATGGTTGCGATTTGAATCCGCAGATCTGTTTTGGAATCCAATATAATACCGTAACGTTGTAATTCAATGATGTTGTCTTCGTTGTACTCGGTTTATGACGTTCTCCATATGAACATCAGACTGGAAGCTCAACTTCGACTCGTCGGATAACATAACACTAACTCATTGTAAAGGTGTCCACATTACATGTTCTCTACTCCAGGTTAATCTTTGGTGTCATTGAGTTGCCTTGATTGGAACACGCCTGACATGCCCACGAACATATAGACCATACCACTTTCCGAAACATTTGTAAATGGTTTGCCTTGAAACATTCGAATCAGCGGCCGATGGTTCTTGGCAATAAAATGTGCTCGAAAACCATGCATGTTGTTGTATTCCCGTTATCTTAAACGAGTTTTCCTTTATTTCATGACTTTTATACATTTTATTTTCGAGTATTTAGAATATTTTTTTGGGTTCATCTGTTATTTATGATTACACAGTGATATGATAAATTGCATTAAACATTTTGCTTATAATTTGCACTTTTGAGTTGAGGTTTATATTTCCCATGCTTACAAAATAAAAATACATTGATAAATAAAAATTATACTAATTATATAAAAATTTAATTTTTGAATCAAAATGTTTTGAATGGCAACTGATAAAATGATAGACGTGAAATTTTTTTCTTTGCCACTTCCGATAGTTATTTGGCTACATGAAGCTATATTACTTTTATCGATTATTTAGTGGCCTTAATTAGAGGAAAGATTTTTTATTGAAGAAAATTCAAGTATTTGACTTTTGTAAGCTTCTAAATTAAAGTGAAAATAAATGTAACAATTCTCATGTCCGATTCCTAAATCAGTTTTAAAATCACAAGAATAATTTCTGGTGTATATAATCAATTAATCAACCATATGGTGATTATTAGATGAAAACCTTAAGCAATCTCATCAAATAATGATAATATTGAAGTGATTATCTAATTGTTCCTTATATATTTTCGTTGAATAAAAATAACAGAGAAATTTAACTAATTCGATAAAATTTCGGAATACTTATAAGTACTGACGCATATTCTTTGGATATTATTTCCAAGAAATATTTTTTTGCTATGTAATAAAATGTTTGTCGTGACAAATCGTGATAATAAATCAATAAAATCATCAATTGGAAAATTATTGTTATTGATATACAAATTTTACAACTGTGAAAAAATGATTGTTACTGACGTTTTTACTTCTATAACGATATTTTTAGAAGAAAAACTTGATGAAAAATTTCTAGGTATAATTGTTTTATCAAAATATTACTAGAGTAGTTTTGTTTGTTTTTCGCTCAACTGTTCTTTTTTTGCGCACAACCAAGTCTTGTTAAACCAAGATTCTAATAGAGTTTAATATGTAAAATTATTAGTTATTATAAGGACCTGTTCTTAAATTGAAATTGGAAGTTCGAACACTTAAATGGAATGAAATTTGTCTATTGAGCTTTGCAATATTTTTTCTGAGAACTAATTCTTATTAACAAAACCAATAGCTATTTCAAAATGACGAATTCTTCAGGATATTTGCATTTTTACATAATCTTGTATTCAGTTCAAAATATAATCAATAAACGATTTTTATATATCCTATGAAACATTAAAATCTTGACTTTATATTAACATTATATTGTGTGAGAAGTAAACATGCATAAACTGTGAAATATGAAATATTTATAATTTAAAATTAAAAAAATAAAGAAAATTTAATGCATTAATAAAATAAAAAGGAATGTGTTAAACACTAATTAGTTTCTTTAAACTTTACCAATTTTAGATCAAACATTCACAGACTACGAGATTGGAAAGAGGGATTTATGATAAACTGATGAATAAATCCATCAGTCCCCACTGAATATAAGTCAAACGGTCACAAAAAGTTGATTAATTAGTTTTTAGCTCACAATTATTTTCAAGGCGATTCAATAAACGAGCCTATGTTCAGAAACGCTAACAGATATTTTACGCTATGAATTTTCAATACGTGTATTTTCAGTTATGCTTTCACTTCAAATATTATGTGAAAAAAGCTATGAAGAATTTTCTAAAATTGTTTCCTCAATAGCATCAACAGAGAGGGAAAATAAATGCTTCATAGTGAAATGAACTTTCAAATTACGGCAATGAGCATGCTGAATTAACCTTTTGAAATGAATGCACACAAGACACAATTTTTAACCATCGATGACACCAAATTTTGACATTGATTTATGAATGTAACTTCACTGTAAAAGGATGTCAAATATTTAGCCCTGAAAAAAACCTGACAACACTCTTGTAATAAATCAATCTTTTATCCGTGATAATGGGATTTTTTCTTTCTTTTTGTGCACACACCCATCTTGTTCGATATTCAGAGAAGTGAAATAATGAAGTTAATATCTATAATTTATTGGTTGACTTTGAAAAAAGGAGTTGAAAAATACGAAGCGATTAGCTCTTTAAAGGATATAAATTAAATTATTTTATGGCAACCAAAAACATCTGCCATGTTGATTGTTTGAATATCCTTCGAAAGTAATAATTTCATTCATGTGAATGGAATTCAATCATCAACATGAACAGGTATTCATGAAGTTAAAAACTTGTAAGTTCACATAGCATCCTAGAAAATCAAAAACTTTTCGTGAACCAGACATTTTTTATATGAAACTAACAATCACTTGTGCTGCCATTCTTAATTTAGGATATCTTTTACTTAGCCGAAATAGTAAAAAGTATAAGATTAATACACTGAATCACAATATTAAAAAGTATGGATTAGGAAAAATACAAATATAAAATTTCAGTATACCTGAATGAATTTATTCATTAATTATATTAATAAATTATAAAAGTCGAAACTTTTCTAAAATATATCCAAACAATATAACCACGTTAAGGATAATTTGTAATAAATAATAAGTAAATATATGATGAAAATGTGAAATTCTGAGATTTCGATATCAATAATTTATTTATTATTTTATAGTATCCTATAAATTATAAAAATATAATTAAGATTTCTTTAATAGTTGTAAAATGTGTATTTCCAAAATATTTGATATGATTTAAAATGCTACAGGCGATATTATTTTCTTAGCAAACGCTCTAAAGTTATTTGTGTTTGAATGCTCAAAAATTTTACACTGCATCCTTTTGACCCTTTATGGTGGTTCTACATCATCATATATTGATAATGTTAACTTTATTTATTGTGTTATATGAGTTATATATATATATATATATATATATATATATATATATATATATATATATATATATATATATATATATATATATATATATATATATATATATATATATATATATATATATATATATATATATATATATATATTAAAGTGAAAGTGTTCGAATATTTTTCAACTTCAAATGAAACTAAAAGAAAAAAGGAACTAAGAGATTTATTTTTAATTAAATTTATTATATTTTGAAATATAAGAGTTACAGACTTTAGATTTTATTTTAATCCAGTTTACACTTTTAATTCAATTTCTATGTTTTTAACTCTGCCATTTTTCAAATCATATCTGCAATTTCTTTTTACTTTTTTCATTTTTATTTTATTAAATTTATTATTAAAAACATGAGATTTTTTAAAACGACTAATTTTACGTTCAAATAAAAAGCTTGTCTTTTTTGAAATAATTCCTTAAAGACAAATGTTTTATTATCAGAACAGAATTCATTGTTAACTTTTCCCTGGAGTATTTTCTTCTAAGTCAAGAAATTCGTTTCTAAGAATTCCCCATACGACAAAAACTTGAAAGAAGCAAAAAATTTTTTTCTGATTCAAAGAAACTCTTTCTTAGTGTCTCTTAAGTCAATATATCATCCTTTCGTCAAAAAGAATGACCTTTAAGCGGAATTGGAATAAAATCCGAGAAAAAAATGAATCGAAGATAGACTTTTTCTATAGATATCTATTTCTTCCTCAGATTGAAACTTCTTTTTTGGAATATTGCTTTACCATTTAACTTCCAAGTTTGTATAACAGCAATTTAACACATCTTTTAGGGAAATCAATTTTATTATATTAATTTTAATATTATCTTCCCATGAAAAAAAATTTAATTCCAATTGGTCATTGCTAAGCTTTACAAGATATTAACAAATAAGATAAGATGTGGTAAGGTTTCGATAAGATATTGATAAAATTATATTGAAAGTGATATTAATTACTGAATTATATTGATTACTAAATTAGAATTATATTGATTGAAATTACTATAATTTTTGAGTGACATGAAACTCTATCTCACCAGGAGAAATTACTCGATCATAAGTAATATTGAGCAGCAAAATTTGGATATTCCATTCCTTTTTTCTGAATACTCGTTTGTCAGTATGAATTCTTAGAATATTTTAGATTTTCTACCTCTTTTTATGGAAAGTACTTTGTACGAAAGGTATAAATCCTTGCAACAATGAGGTTAAAATGTCTACTACATTTTGTCAAATCTTCCAAATTTATAGTTATATTTAGAAACCTTAAATAAATCTGTTATATAGTAAAGATGCAGAGAAATGTTCTTATATTTATAGAAAAGTAAGATACGTTACTGTCCACCCAAAAGGAAAATATTGAAGAAAGCATGTAAATCAGGAGAAATTTACAAATCTGTTTGCAGTAATGAATTATGTAAATCATTAGCACAAGCATAGGCTCATTATGGAAAACTGTAGTACCTTATGAAAGTGCTGTGTAAAAGGGGAAGAAATTGCTAATTTGAAATTATTGTTTGAATGTGTATCATGGTTTGTGACACAAAGAAGACATTAAGCATCTTTCTATCAAATTCCTGAGTTCGGATGAGGAAGAATAGTAAGCTATAAAATAGAGATATTTCTTCAGAAAATATGTTATTGGATGAAATTATGCTGTTATGATGCAGATATGTAATTAATGATCAAGGTAATTATAGATCATGCAGCCATGTCACGAACTGCAGGACAATTGATTCAATCTATTATGCCAGTTGATATCCACTCGTATCATTTGACGTAGGTTTGGAAAATCTGCAAAGTGCTCTTCTCATTGCTTACCCTTGACTCGGAAACAGCTGAAATTTGCTCCATTAATGGTAAGATGAACGATGGTCGTGGACAATAGAATGAAATGCAATTGTTTTTACTGACGTATCCCGTTTATGTCTACAACCATATTGTCCTACACTCAGTATCACGGTTTGTAGAAATATTAAATTTCATTCTAGCATCCATTGCCGGTTCACTGAATAGCCAGTGTTACTTCACTGTGATGATGGAGCCTGTGGTCCTCTTATAATTTCAGCACTTGCCATTGACTTTATTCCAACAGTATATTCCACGATCATATATGGCTTTCAATGTTAAAGAACTTTATCAAACGTAATTATTCATCGGCGAGCTTGTTCTCCACATTTATTGCATATAGAAAACATGTATGTGGTCCATGTTTGTGCAATAACTGTCCAGGTATACACCACTTCCTGCTACATCAGACCAACTTGGTAGTATGTAGCATTCTACATGGACTGCTATACCTCAAGGATACATACAAAGCTCTTTGATTAGATGCCAAGATGTGTGGCAAAGATTATAGCCAATAACAGCAGCTACTCTAATTGCTGATTTTATCATCATCTATATTTCACAATAGAGGCTCATCATTTGATCTTTGTATCTAACAAATAAATTTTTTTGATGCCTCTGGTATTTTTTGGCGTTGAATTTAGAATAGTCAGCAGTATATATATTGCATAATCTCATTAAATTT
The DNA here is from genome assembly GCA_030067965.1 of Latrodectus elegans. Classification (NCBI taxonomy): domain Eukaryota; kingdom Metazoa; phylum Arthropoda; class Arachnida; order Araneae; family Theridiidae; genus Latrodectus; species Latrodectus elegans. The sequence continues at coordinate 44,626,981 of CM057815.1, forward strand.
TGAAAAGTTATTTCTTATGTTTGCAAATTTTACAATATTGGTGAGATTTTGCTTTTGATTTTAATTTGCTAAGAATAGAATTATATATTTTTATTTAAATGTTATTATAACTTTATAAAAAATTATTTTACTTTTATAAAAGTTATATTAAAATTATAATTAAAAACTATTTTTAGTTAAAGATTATCTATGATAAAATATAAAATGCTTGCTAGTTAATGTATTTTTAAGAAATGTAATTTTTACTGAATGTTATTCAAAAATTTATATTATTACTCTGTAATTAAGAAAAAGTAACTGTAGGTATATAAAATTTCTATTTAATACTGGGGAAAGTCTTAAATAATTATCTCATTTATCAATTAGCTGGGAAAATAATAATTTTAAAATTAAGTGAAAAATATTTTTCCTAATCTCATTGCATCATTATTGCATTTCAGCAAAACGTTTTTTTTATTTTATCTACAGTTAAAACAAATCTTGTTAATAGAAAAGAATTAAAATGAATGTTATTAAAGCTCAAAAATATGAGTTAAAATGAATAAGTATTAGAAACATGTTTCTTAATATTTAATTCTATTGTAAAATATTAGTTTTATAATTATTATTTCTTTGTTAGATATAATATATTTACAATAAATATTACTATAATGTTATGATACTTCTCTATAAATATTACTATTGATTTACACGTTATGTATAATTAATTTCAGGAACAAAGACTATATGCCACTTAGGGATTAAAACACAATATTAATGTGATTTTAATTGAAAAATAATTTTTTTTTTAAGTTGCAACATCATTGTTATTTAGTACTGAAAAATAAGGTAAACATTTTTTTTCTGTAAGCAATGATCTTGATTATTTTATCTAAAATTAATAAAAAAAAATTTATTGAAATACAATTATCCTTATCTAAACCTTATAAATTTTATATATTGGAACTAGAATGTACAACATTTTAGTTTTAGCTGTTCAAATCTCGTGTATTCATTTATTTACTCTGGAAGTTCTATATTTATTATAAAAATTGAACTTTTCTATTATCAAGTTCAACTGATAAACATGTAAGTATTCAAAAGCTATCTATATTTAAACATTAAAACTATTTCGTACTTAAAAATATTTTAATGCCCTATATTTTTTAATTTAAACAGATTTTAAATTGTTACAAATTGCTTTATATTCTATCAAAAGAAATTTTTTTTTATTTCTTTCACGTGATACTTTGTAATTATCTGCCAACCCTAATTTCATTAGCTAGAGCACGCAAAATAATTTCGATTGCCTTTCTCTCAAACTAAACTCCTTCCACAAGGGATTTCTCTTAGAAACAAATTCTTTTACAGTCTACACATAAGAAATTCAGTAACTGCACTTAATACTGCAGCAAATCACAGCTGAATCAAAAAGAAAGCTTTTTTTCCCTTTATCCTTTATTTTTATCTTCGAATGAAATTTGTGCTCTAGTAAATGAGCAAAGAATTCTCAAACTGAAATTTAATGAGAATTACTAACGAGAACAAAAGAAAATAAGCCTTTCGACAAATTAGATTACTTTCTTACTTTCGATCATGAGAGGTAACTTCTGAGACGAAGCAGATTACGAAGCAGACGATAATATACCGCTGACTTGCGTTTTTGAAATATTGGTTAATTGCAATATATTAATTTTGAACGAGATGGATCGTCGTTGAGGTCAGTAAGGAACATGATCTTATGGAGAGAAATATTTCGTAATTATTATTGATTAGGTATAATATACTGACTTTATCTTTAAATAGCTTTGTTATTAAAGCTAACAGTAAATATGATTCTTCGATTTGATTTGTTACCCTCTATATTCCTGTAATGATTTCGTATTGCTTGTGTTGTTTGAAATATGGGAATTTTAATATAAATATAAGGTAGTTAAGTGTGTCTTAAATTATTGTTATGTTATGCAAAATTACAATTTAGTTCTTGAAAGTACTAAAATTTGGTAATATAAATATTATTATTGAGACTTTCAAAAATGTTGCATATCATAAACTGTATTACTTTTCCTTAATCTATTAATTTTATAATGTATAACAGTCAAGAAATTCTTTCCTTTCTCTTTTCGTCTTTCCTTATTTCTTAGAGTTTATCTAGTCTAATTTCGAGAACCTTAAAATAGAACATAAATTTGAATTTAAAAGTCTTAAATTTATGCAGCAAAACAACATACATGAAATTTTCTAAAGTAGCTTAAATAAGTTGTTAACCATTTTATTATTGTTTTCGGATAATATAATTTTAGAATATACAATCTTTAATTGGTTCTTAAAAATGAATAATTATATGAAAAACATGTTTCTATGATATCTTCTTTATTTTTTTATCAATAATTCTACTGTTTTTTTTTTGTGATTGAATAATAAAATATGCAAAAGAAAATATAAACACCTCGAATAAACACAAGAATTTAATTTGTGATATAAAATACATGACAGACATTTGTATGAGGTACACCATTTTCATTGATACTAGATTTCCTCGACTTCAATTTATAAAGAAACGCTTAAGCCTAATGAGAAAAAGAATAAAAATAGGAATATTCAACAAAAGCTGTAGAAATTTGTGATGTTTCTTTAATAAAAGAACTCAGGCGTTCTACATTTCTCTGTGGGTTTTCTAGAATACGCTGATTGCTCAACATTATTGATTTCTCATAAATTAATGATATTTAATTAAATTTGATTGAACAATGAATTTGCACGATGCAAAGCTCTAAAGACATAATTATATATCTATACTTATATTTATAAGCTGTGTGTGTGTGTCTTGGCGAACCATTAAATGAAATTATCAATATAAAACTAATTCCTATTCTGGGATCAACAAAGAAACCTTCTTTTGCGAGTGGTTTCTGAAAGGGAAAATGAATCATTTGCAAAACAATAGAGTTTAAAATAAACATTGAAAATCCTTTTTTTTATGGAAAAAAGGTATCAAGACAAATTTTAATATCAAGATACACTGAATTTAGAGTTTTGACATTCTACGATATTTTCAAAAGCTACTTTTAACTTGGGAAATATTTTCAGTTTTCTTGGATACAAACTTTAAAATAATAATTAATAAAATTTTATTAAAGGAGATAATATCTTTAAAAGTGTACTTAATCTATAATAATAATTTGCTTAATTTTGCCTGTATTTTGAGTTATTCTTTTAAGCTTGGGAATGAACTATTCGTATCATATATTTGAAAATCGATATTATTTAATATTCATTTTAAAGTACAAATTTGCAGATATGTAATTAATAATAAAACTAAATCAAGTTGCTGCAAATATTTTAATTTGGATTTTAATTAGAACGTATATACATTTTCCTTGCGAAACATTAATGCTTTTTCACCTAATTTGATTGAATAATTAAACACTAGAAATATATTTGGAGAGTGGCTTAATGCATATAGCACAAAACAAAATTTCTGCATTTTTCATGGTTAAAATTTGAAACTGATGTTCAGTATCAATCATTTCCGGATGGAAGTGTAGTACCTCTTTCAATTTATTTTCTTTAGTAATCATAACTGAGAAATGTAATGACCTATGTGTATGAAATATGGCCTTCATTTACCCTAAATTTTATTCTCAGAACCAACGAAATTTTATAAAAAATGTATCATCTAAATTTTTTTAATATTACATATAAGTAAAGTAGTGTTATATCTGTTTCAAAGTCCTTACACGTTGGAAATTTTAGAGTGCTTTTACTAAACAGCATTTGATAATAAAATTATCATATAATTCTAATCAAAGAATCAATTGATAATGCTCTCTTTCAACAGTAGAAATCTCAACTGTAACTGGCAGATCCTTATCGCAGCCATCATTTACAATAAGCTCTGGAAATTGTTCTATATTTATGTAGGTTTTAGTGATCCTTTTAATTAATCTAATTTTGGAACTATAGATATTGAAGTATTGATGATAAGAAATAAGTTTATGTATTTTTGGGTATTTTGATACTAGAGTCAAACAAAAACAATATTATTGCAAAAAAATAAAAATGATTGATTACTATTTAAATAAATAACTGGTTGTAGTTTATTTTATTTTCTGTTTCCTATAGCATATATTTCTGACTTATGGTTACTGAAAAATGTTTCTGTTAACTTGAAATGACCAGGTTAATGCATGAGTTAACAATTTCTTGCCAATACTATATGACTGTTAATGTTGTAAGCACAATAAATCTCGTTTATTATAAAATTTGATATTTTAAAAATAAAGTTTATGATGTAAATTTACTAGATTTACTTGACTAATTATATTTAAGGAAAATTATTAGTTTTAATAATTGTATTTTTAATATAAACAAATTATATTTGCTACCTTTATTTTTCATTAAATACATCATTTTTATAAAAAGCTCTACAAAACTTCCAACGTTACAATTACATATATGATTATAGTACCACTATTTTCACACATAAGCTAATAATCGAACATTATAAAAAAATTGAATACTCACACCCACGAAAACAATACTTTTAATCTATTGAATACTTTTACAGATGCAACAAGAATTTCCTATATTCATGGAATCAGAATCAGATGTTGAGAACCTATAGATTTATTGTCTCACCGAACTGAAAACCGTGGGAAACAACAATAGAATTCTTTCAAATTCATTGAAGTTCAATTAAGCTATTTTCAGTCGAAAGTAATCAAACGTGTTGAGTCGCTGCATAACAATGAAATGAAGTTGATTATCCAAATCGAATTTTGGTTTCAGAATGTGGATAATGATGCACGTCATCAACATTCTTCAATGCCTTGAGCTTTGGAATCCTGAGAGTCCGTCGGTAATAATTAAAACATTCCCGTTAGGTTACGGTTATAGAGAAAATTTCACTCCGTGTTTCGTTCTTGGATGTGTGCCCTCATTAATTATGCTCGTTCTTTCAACCGTTAAGTAATACAGAAAGAGATTAGTTGTAATCGAAAGACGGGATTAATTAGTGGCGAGGGAATAAGATTACGTTTATTATAAAGGAGGTGCAAAAGACTGGGGATTATTTAATGAAAAATTTGCTTTTATAACTTCGAAGCATGATTCAAAATGAAGACTTTTTATATTTTACTCTTAGAATTTTTTTCGGTCTAGAAAAAACGATTCTGAATTTTTAAGTAATTATTTACGATAAAAAGAAAAAAAATTTTATCTGTTCTGTTACATTATAACAAAAAATGATAAAAATTTTGTTACAGAGTAACAAAATTTTGTCATGTTTAATTATATGTCAGTGATGTTATTTTTAGTCTCACATTAGGAAAAATGCCTTGCTTTTTATATTTTCTGCTTATTTAATTTCACTTCTTACAAGTTTTTCGAAGAGATTTTTTTTTATCTTTGAATATTATTTTATTGAATTTAAATATATTAAAAAATTAATTAAAGGAAAAATATTTTATTGAAATCTGCAACTATACTTACCAGAAAATTTAAAGATGTTCTATGGAATTTTAACTAAAAAGGAATGTATTTAATTGACAAAAAATATTGAAAAATCAAATATGATGCAGATTGAAAAATCAGTACTGTGTGAATTATTTCTGTTTGAAATACTTTACTAATCGTAATTTTAGTAACAACCAGTTTCTGTAACTTAATCTTAATTTCTACCAATCAATTCACAAGGAAAATCATTAAAACTTATTCACAATACCTAGATTTAAAATATAATTTTTATGTAAAGATAAGCATTGTAATTAGAAAAAATGAATATATGTTTTTAAATATATAAATATAAAAACCATAACTGCATTAAAATTATGATCACTTAAAAGAAATTCAGAAATGAAACTAGTAGAACGTGGCTTGAGAATTAAATAAAAATACGCTTTCTATAATATGCAATTAATAAAAGTAAATAATAACCTTCCACTAAATAAATATGAGTTATAACTTTCTAAAAAATAAAATTTAAGTAATAATTTTTCACTAAATAATTTTGCTTTTCGTTATAAGTATTAAATAAATTATTTTAACAATCACGCTTACATTAAAAAATGAAATAAAGGTTCTTAATTTACATAAAATAAAAAAGTACATCATTTATTTAAACGTAACATTTTTTTTATAAAATTTAACTTAATTTAATTTATGATTATTATATTTAAATGCTTTTATTCACTTAATTTTCATTTGATATATTTCCTTTTTAGAATTTAATTTAAAATACTTTTCTATAAAAAATAATCATTACTTTTTTAATTTATTGTTAGTAATGTATTTTATTGCTTTCAGTTATGTCTGTTTCGTTGTTATTTGTTTTTTTTTTTACATTTTTTTGTTACATTTTGCATGCATTTACTTTATTTAATAATTATTTCAAATCAACAAAGTTAAGTTGTCGTTTGTCATAATTTTTTTAATGTATGCGCATGGAAAAAATGTAAAACTTTGTATTATCATTTTCTATTATTTTAACTTTAAAAATATTCACATTTTTTTATTATGTTCCTATTCTCTTCTAATTTAATAACTCATAATTAATGCATAATATTTAAATTATATAAAAGTAATCACAAATGTTCTTTAATTTAAATTCCATTAAAAAATATTAAATAATAATTATTTTTAACGTCCTAAAGAACATAAAAAATTGAGGAAGAAAAATTAACTGATTAATTTAAACATTTATCATAATTAAAATAATATATATATATTAGAATTTATATTATATACATATATATATTAGAATTTATATTATTTCAAAGAGAATATAAGAATTTATTTTAAACATTATATCTAAATGCTGTATATTTTAAAAAACTGTCAACAATAGTAAACATTTTATACTAATTTCAATATAAAATGTAAAATATGTGTTAGATATCTAATACCGTTTCTCATGCACAATATGCATTACACAGCAGATTTCATGTAATTTAATCCACATAATTACGTAAAAAACGTATTTTGTACCAGTTTAAGGTATGCAAATTTAATGTTTACTGAGAGTAAAAGAGGTAACTATTTTTTTTATTAAAATCTTTGCTATTTTATGTAACTAATTAATAATTTAAAATATTAAAATAATTTAAAATGTCTAGTCATTTAAATATACAGTCAGTTAAAAAATTTTCATTAGTTTAGTTCATCTGTTTACTTTAAAAAGTGAGTTTTGTCCAATTTTTCAAAATGTGGATTTTATGTTACAAAATAAAATAGTTTCAATTGAGTTTTTTAATGAAATCTCTCAATTCTTGAATAAATCTGTCATTTTCCTTGCCAAGCTCCGTCAGTTGTTTTCGCAAAATATTTAGATATTATGATATAAGCTTATAACTTGAATAAAAATTTCATGTTTAGTTAATCTCTAAAAATCTCTAATCTCTTTAGTTAAAAAGTAATCCCTTCATTAAAACTTACAGATATCATTGATCAATAAAAAAATTATCCATTTCTATGGCTTTCTTAAAATATAAATAAGTTCTGCCTCAAACAAACTCTTTAAATAATTAATATAAGCAACTTTTGTTTGTGTTTCAACTTTTGTCGAAAGATTTTTGGCGAGAATAATATTTTATTTGTTATGTTATGACGAAGAAACATTTTTGTTTGGATTAAAGAATTTTTAAAAAGAATAATATTTAATTTTTATGTTTCAAAAAAAAAAAATTTCGATTGAAGAATTTTTGGAAAAAATAATATTTTATTTTTTATGCTTTTTAAATCATAAAAAATATCATTAAAAATATTTTATTTTTTATGCTTTTTAGATCATAAAAAATAAAATGTTACCTTTTCCAACAAAAATTATGCAACTATCTAACAAAAATTAATCATGCAAATACCTAACAAAAATTAATCATGCAAATACCTAACAAAAATTAATCATGCAAATACCTAACAAAAACTTAACAAAAATTATGCACATATCTAACTCCATACAGTGAGCAATAGAGATGGGCTATGCATGCTGTTTATAATTTATAACAAAAGAGGAGTTGTTTATTCTTCTCAACACAGTTAGGAATTTATTCAAGTAAAATAATTCCTAACTGAATATAAGTAAACAGTATTATTATTATAAGAAAATAAGAAAGATTAAACTGTTTGTGAAAGTTTTTTCAAGATTTTATTCTTTATATATATTTTATTACTGATATAATATTTCGGGCAGTAGAGAGCAAGAGAAAAATAACATAGACTTAAATAAAATTATCGAAGAATACCTTAATATAATTATCAAATATTTTGACAAACAGTCAAAATTTAAAATGTGTAAAATGCATTTTTTAACAACTGACAAAACATTTGTACTTATAATTTTTGCAAAAAGTATTTATTATTAATTTAAAGTATTTCTAAGGTACAAAAAATGAATCCTTTTAAATAAACACGTAAATAATTATAAAAATTTTGGATTTTATATTGTTTCCATAATATATGCATTCATGTTAATATTAGATTTCTTTTTAATTTCAACATATATATATATATATATATATATATATATACGAGGGTCACTCTGAAATTTCCGAGATACAACTAGGTTTTTAAAGTTACACTTACAAAATTTTAGGTGTGTTTAAATCCTCCAACATCAATGCACTTTTGTAGACGAATTTTTCACATATTAAATGCCTCAAGCCATTCATTTCTTGGAATAGATGAAAAAAAATGCATTTATACCCACATCAATCTCTTCTTCTGAATGAAAACGACGTCGATGTAAGTTCTTTATTAGATTAAAGAATAACCAAAAGTCGCACCGTCAGGTGAATACGGTGGATGTTCGATCACTTTAATTTGCTTTTGTTTAAGAAACTCAACTGTTAATCCGAATATATGTGAAGTTGCGTTGTCATTGTGAAGCATTTGTCCCCTAACATTCAGTTCTTAAAGAATTTCTGGAAGACATTTAGTGGTATACCAGTTTGCTGTTACTGTCTTCTGTCCTTCGAACTTGATGGCTTTGACCAATCCCGTACTTCTGAAGAAAACGGCATACATCACATTTTTCAGTGCGCGTTGTTTTCTCACCATTGTCGGTGTGGCATCATCTTCAAAGAACCATACTTTGCTTTCTTGACGTGTTGGAACGTCAAAAAACGGTATGTACGTTTCATCACCTGTTACAATTTTAGAAATGATGCGGTGGCCACCATCATTTAGCAATTTAAGAATTTCTTTACTGATTCTGACACGCACTTCTTTTTGGTGCTCAGTTTACGTTGGGTTTTATGGTTAACCCATTGGCAAACTACTTTTTTCAGATGTATTTCTTCATGAACGATTTTGTGTATAGCTGTGGATCCAATGTTAAGCTCCTTGTGTATCAATTGAGAGGCACAGCGATTATCATCCATTAACATTTTTCGTATGTCAGATACATTATCCGGGATTACTGCCGACGGCGGCCTACCTGTGCGTTCTTCATCCTGAAGAAAATTGGGACCTCTTCTAAATTCTCTAAACCATCTGAATACATTAGCACGAGGTGGAGATTCATCACCAAATGCTAATTGCAGCCGTTGAACACATTCTTCTTGATTTAATCCTTCTTTATAATCGTATAAAATCATAGCGCGAAAATGTTCTCGCTTCAACTTCATTTTCTCTTCTGTTTAAAATTTATTCTACGCTAAACAAGTTGAAGTAAGTACGCTATGTTTATTTTGTAAATACTTGTCTGCGCGTATCTCAAAAATTTCAGAATAACCCTCGTATGAAATTCTTGTTTACAAGGTATATATATATATATATATATATATATATATATATATATATATATATATATATATATATATATATATATATATATATATATATATATATATATAATATATATAAATATATATATATATATATATATATATATATATATATATATATATATATATATATATATATATATATATTAATATATATAAATATATATATATATATATATATATATATATATTAATATATATATATATATATATATATATATATATATATATATATATATATATATATATATATATATATATATATATATATATATATATATATATATATATATATATATATATAGTCTTTTAAGTTACAAGTTATAGTCTGTTAAATTTTTCTCGACAAAGATTTCCTTAAAAAATTTTCTTTTTAATCTTTTAAAAGACAACTCAGTTTCAGTAGAAGAAAAATTTCTCTTTTATTTCTTTACGAAAAATACGTTTTTAAAAGAAATAGTTCTAAAAAATGCATTATTTTCTTTCAAAAGGAGCTTCTTTTGGGTACTTTAAATCAATGTTTATTATTTTACAAAAAATAATTTACTTTTAACGTAGAATAAGAGATAAATAAAAAAATAAGTGCTAAAGTTTTCTTATGCTTCAATCTACTTTTTGAATTCTACAATTGAATAAAATTAATCTTCTGTAATAGCTAGCCCAAAAGATTATTTTCTTAATAAATAAATTTCAGTTAACCTCAAAATCAGTATTTAGAAATATTAATTTCACTTTTGTATGAATTAACTTAAAAATTAATAACACAAATGCATGGATTCTTTAAAAAGAATGAAATGATTTTTAAAATATTTTATATCTGAATGCATTGAAAATAATATTTTTTAGTAAATGTAATGTCTTTTACCAACGAAGTTTGCTATGTCAGCGCATTTTAACTGAAGTGAATTGCATTGCGATTGAGCTCTATTACGAAGTAACAGAAAGTTACGATGCTAAATAATATTGTAATTAAATAATATTAATTATTAAAGTGTAATGACTAAAAATAATTCAGTAAATGTTTTGTGAAAATTCCATGTTTGCATGTTAATACGTAGAACTATACTTAGCAGAAATTTAAGTACATTATTTTTTGTGTAAACTTAATGCTAAATATGTCCTAAAAGTTTTTTAACCAATTTTTACATAATCAATGACTTATTACTTTTAAAAACAGATAAGAAAAATTCATTTATAAATATGTTAAAAAAATAAAGGTTATTTAAAATTTTTATAAATTATTATTTTAAAATCTCACATCAGGAACTACGATTGTTTATAAATATGGGTTACTCTTAAATAATAATAGAATTTTCTATAAGAACTTTAAAAGCAATAAATTCATGAGAAGAAATAAATTCTAGATTACGATGTGCTTCTTTACGGATTAAAATTGAATTGCAATGGACCACAAATATCATTTTGATTAAGAGAAATAAACAAACACGTAAACTTAAAATGTCTGATTGTTCGAGAGAAATCCCTCTGTAATAAATTTCTCCTTAGAGCTTTTGTACAAGAACATGTTCAATTTGAATTTAATCTCGTTTCGAATCCCAATGAGTTACTTTGAATGCGAAATAAAACTTTTCTCTTGCTTATTATCTTCTCTTCGGTTCGAAATCTGTGCATGAGAAAATGAGTGAAGAATTCTCTAACTGTTGTTAAATATTGTTTGTTTGAGGGAATGAAAGTTTAATTTCTTAGCAAAACTGCTCGTGTTTCTATTTTCAAGACATTTTAAATAATTCAAATTTTAGGAGATAATAAAATATACATTTTGGAAGTAGTTTTTTTTTGTTATTAAACCTATACAAATTCATATTTTAGAATAAAATATTCTTCTTAATTTTTAAGAATACCTAGAATATAATTAGTAATTTATTATAATTGTTTAAATTAATATCCAAATTGAAAATTTTTTCTACCTGAATAGATAATAAAAAGTTAGTTTTGTAATGTCGTAGAAATAATTATAATTTAATATATCTTAACTAAGTAAAAGCGTGTAAATAAGAATAAGCTTTTACATGGCTTATAATTTTATTTATGTGTGCCTGATGTCTCTATAACTTTTAATAATAGCAGCAAAGATTAAAATTTGCAAAAGCCTTTTGAATCACTCGAATAAGATACAGTTTCTACAAATAAAGGAATACCAATGTATTTAAAATTAACAATTATTTATTCAAGAAAACGATAGTTAAAATTCAGATAAATACAAACTGAATAATTTGATACCTCAAACTCAAGTAAATACACATTAAAAATTAAAACAACTGACCTATGACAAAAGAATGAATTAGGTTAGGTTATGGCCGGCTGTTTCAGAGCTTTATGCTAACTGTCCTTCTACCTCACATTGAAGTGAAAAACACAAACAAATACTTAGTTGATATAGAAATGATGTATTGATTGTACGTAGTTTTGTCCAAGACGGAATCACTGGATTCATTTTGGATGCTCGATAAATTGAATAGCAATACAATATAAGATCTCGTAGAATAAGTAAAGTAACAGTTCTCTAATAGAAGACAGTCGCAAGGTGATGTTATCATGAAATATTGACACAAAGTTAAAATCCGGAAGTTTTTTCATAAAGTTGCAGATAGCTCAAATTTTACTTTGCGGATTAATGAAAAGCTCAAAAATCCACAAGAGATTGACAATACTCTAATTCCCAAAGATTTATAAAGATCATTTCTGGAACATTGTGTAAATGCAAGTTACAAGGATATGCTCAATTGTTTTTTTTTTTTTTTTTTTTTTTTGTGTTGGAGACAAGTGAAACATATAAAGAACAGAATCTGTCGGAAAGGAAATGAGTACGATCTTTAGACAGAAAAAATCTTCTGTTTACGAATTGTTGTAGAGTTAGTGTTTTTTCAAATAGAAGTCATGTGGGGGGATGGGAGCATATTCGTTTTTTTCCCCAAATACTAAGATTATTGGAATGGAAGATATTTTGTGTGGTATCCAAGATCCTCAGGGTATATAACTCAGAGACAATAAAGGCTGAGAACAGCAGATTTTTCAATCGAATCAATTATTTGTTACCCTTTATTCCCAAATGTCCCAAGATCAAAATTAACTGTAGCTCTAAGCAAATCAAATTAAATTTATAAACAATCTTTTCATACTATAATATTAGCATTCAAAAGCTAAATATAATAAAACAGGAGAATAATTTGAAGTATACAGTAAATATGTGGCGATCCGCTCATGTGACGCAGTAGTTAAGTTAAACATTGATATTGGTTCATTTTGAATCTGTGTAACAACAACTAATTTTTCAATCTGTACCATCATTGAATAAAAAATAACGTATTTCAATTACTTCATAATTTTATTCCATTATATCTTAACGAATACGTAAAATTTAAACACAAAACTAGATCTTAAAATCTCAGATAAATGATCTACATCATTCTCCATTTCATGATCAAATGATTACCTAATTTAGATTTGAAAACTTTTAAATATATACATAAATGGTGTTTACTAGATTCCGTATCTCTAAAAAGCCTCGGTATCTTGTGTTTATAATGTATATTTAAATACATGTATATTTCAATAAATATACAAGGTATAAGTATATGTTAATTATTGCTTGCATTTACACACACAAGACTGAATTGGATTTGTAACCATTTTTTTTCTCTTTTGCTAGGTAAAATACTATTTTAGCAATAATTTTCCAGCAGAAGAAATTAATCTATAAAAATGATACACGTATTACATTGAAAATTTATTGATATTATCAGACTAGTATGAACTTATTTCTTAATTGAGTAATTTTGCATTAAATCATAAATAGGTAATTATTTTATGGTTAAATGCTATACCACTTTACATTTTTATATTTAAAAATAAATGAAAAATATCAGCATTCGGGAAATAAATTTCCATTGAAACACTTAATTAAATACATAAATTACATTGTAATTTGTTTATTTTATTATTACAAGTAATAGACAATATTTTTTGTGCCTATACATTGTAAAATAAAAATAATTGCTTTTTTATTTTATGTACATTTTTTGAGACTTATTTTATTACAAAGTCTCAAAATAATATTAAAAAGTATAAAAATAATATTAAATACTTTTTCCTTATTGCAATATTTTTAATCCACTATGTCTGTATATTTTTATTTAATTTTTTTATTATTTTATTTTATTATTTTATTTATTTATTTGCCTTGCTTGAAGTTATTATTATTTCCATTAAGTCGCAAAGAATGTTTGATAAAATATTATGTACCTAATTAAATTTCTTGTCAACATTTACATGAGGATTATATAGCGAATTGCAGATTGCAAAAATAACAATAAAATTTAATTAATGCGTATCAAAAAATAATTAAAGTTTATCTGTGGATGAATATTTTGAAATCAAAGAAATTAAAAATATGTTCTTTTACATAATAATTACGTTATTTATATCTCCCAGGTTTCTCATAAATTCATAGAAAAAAATTAAAACATTGTAAAAGAAATTATTTGTTTATGTGAGAGCAATTTGCAAAAAAGTTTAAATTCTTGGTTTATTAATTAAAACCTTTTGTGAAAAGTACTTATTAAAGTGCAGAATACTTATTGTGTAAGCTTAGAGTACTTCTGAACATTATATTGTGCATTCATTCTTTATTGAATTAAACTTGAACTTACTATATTTCTTTGTCAAGAAAATGAATTTTAGTGACAATATATTACAACTACACTTAATAAAAATAACATAATATTCATGATTTTTTAAATTTAAAGGAATTTAAGAATTATATAGAAAATAATGGAACACATATGGTATGAAACTAAAAATGCAATAAAATATAAAATTAAGGATGCATTTTTAAAAAACATTTATATTGTTATTACTTTTAAAAATATAATTGTTTCTTCTCTATGCAATTAAAATATACGAAAAAATTAAACATTATCCAAATTTTATTAATAGATCTATTTGCTTTCTATGTATTTACCTATGTTTATATTATTTTGAAATTAAATTAAATGAATACATTAATTAAAAGTTTTCTAATATAAAAATAAAAGATAACTGTCCTAAATTTTTGTAAATGAGATAGTAATATTGATAACTCTAGAACAAATTATCCCTGTATCTAACAAAATTTAATGGAATCATCAAGTGATTATCTATAAAATAAATTATTTGAAATTTGAATCAATAAATAATTATAGATGATTTGCTTATAAATTTTTCTTAAAAAATGGTTATTGATTAAATTATATTTGATATTAACTTCAAAATTAATTTTTATTTTGTTAAGAAGTTAAAAATTTGTTTAAATTTGCAGTATTTTAAAAATACTTGAAGTAATAGTTGTATTGTATATACGGTAATATATTGTGGGTGTAATGCAGTAAAAGTAATAGCAATATCAAAAACTACTTATAATTGCAATAAAATCACATTTAATTAAGCATGCGTCAAAATCAGGATTTCTAGAGCCTGGTTTGAAGCTTAAATACAAAGATTTGTCCCAAAATATTATTTTAATTTGTATAATCGCCAAAATCTTCAATCTTTTAATGCTTCATCACCATTGACTTCTAATCTTACCACCAGCGTTGTAAAAAATGAATGCAATATTGTCTGAATTAACATTTATCTCTTTTATTAACAAGACTAATTTCCTTATTTCAACAAAGAAATAAACAAAAAACTCATAATTTTTGCACCTTTTTATGATATCATACCATTTTATGTTAAAATTCTGACTGCCGTTTTGTTTAAAATTAACGAATATGTAATATTTATATAAAACAATATTTTATCATTACAATTACTCTTGGTATTCTTAACTTATGAAGAAAATTATAGAACACACAGGTAGAAATTAATATTTTCAAAGACTGATTTCAGAAAATATTTTTACATTCTTTCATCTCAGTTTATTAGTTAATAAGTTCAGGATATTTTATTATGCCACTTTTTAAATAAAAATTAGTTCTTATGAGCCAAAAAGTGTTTTTTTTATGAAAATAATATTTTCAATTATGTTAAGTTATGAAGAACAAAATAAGAATATGAGTATACGTTTAAAATATATATATTTATATATCGTATTCTGTTACTTTAAAATTTTAAAACATATAAATTTTTATACTCTATGCAAGTTTTTTTTTAAACAGAATTGTCAATTTGTTTGAAAATTTACTATTTTTCTCTTTCTACTGTATTTATTACTACATTATATTTTTAAAACCACTTTTAAAATGAATGAAATACTGTGCAGTAATGTATACAAATCAATATGACAAAAAATATTACTTTGTAAAAGAAATTCATAGAATATCACAAATAATTCAAAATTATTTTTATTTACATATTTAAAATTATAATAATTTTTTCAATCATTTTGTAAAATTTCCTCGGTGTTCTAATAAGTTTGTAATGGCTACTTATATATATATATATATATATATATATATATATATATATATATATATATATATATATATATATTACTTTGTAAAGGAATTTGCAATAATTTAATCTAATGACAGACTGGAGTAGACACGAGTTCCTATTTAGGAAATAACATGAACATCACATTTTGTAATCATTACTTCGTAATTCAACCTAGAATACAGTATTTGGTTAGAGTAGAGAGTAAAACACATTTGGGAATGTTAAATACTTACTCTGTATATATTCATGTAAATAAGGAATATATATATATATATATATATATATATATATATATATATATATATATATATATATATATATATATATATATATATATATATATATATATATATATATATATATATATATGATGACATTAAAACATTTATATAAATTTAATGTATCTGTTTACAAATAAGATGCCATTTAAATTTATAGGAAAAAGAGAAATAATTTTTCCTTCATATCATGCTAACAAATAAGATTGTTTTTGTCCCCTGTAAAACACTTTTAATTTGGTATTTGCTTGTTTTACTGCTTTTCTTTTCGGTTCGCGGGGTGAAGATTACATGCGCAAAAAAGTACAGTAAAAAATATTATGCTTAAAAGTTACAGGTTGTGATTTTATTTACTCTAAATACCTTAAAATCTTGAATTTTACCAAAAATGTTTAGCTAAAGTTAAGAGCTATGTCAAATATAGAGGAATTGACAATTAGTTAAAAATAAATTTATCTGAATATTATTACTTAATTGTACTTAGCAATAACGTTATTTTAATAGCACATAGAAGTTCAAAAATTAATTTTTCTAAAACTGAATAAAAAAGTTTTCTTATAATTTTAAATTGCATATAAAATTTTAATAATAAAGCTCTTATCGAAAAGAAGAAATCTTTATTCGCAATATATTTTTCACATATAAATTTTAGTATTTTATTACAATCAAATGTTTTTTACAAATAAAATTTTTATGAAAATATTCAATTTCCGCTCCCGTAGTATCTAGATTTATAATTATTATTTTATACAGATTATTTTTCTTTCCAATTAGTTTTTCAGTTTTTGAGATATTCTAAAACTATATCTCAAAAATAGAAATCTTTTTGAGATATTGTTTTAGAATTTATATTCAGTAACAAAGTTGTTTCATTTAATATTAAATTTTAAAACGCACCCTAAGAAATAAAAGTAAAATTTAAATAAAAATATAAATAATAATATTTATATAAAAAATCTGAAAATGTTACATCAAGTGTTAAAAATGCATTAATTCCTAAATTTTTGCTAATGATTTTAATAAGCTAGTCAACAAACTAATTTGTATAAATATTTTAAAATATTGACCCCTGTTGTTTTAATTTAATATTTGTTAAATCTCAACCATCATTTTTTTTATTAAATATATTATGTAAAAGCAAATGCTTCCATACAAATACACGCTTAATTTATTCATGAAGTTTACATTTATTAATAATTGCGAAGTCATAAACTTTTATATATTCTTAATTTTAAATCAAATCAATTTAATATGTTACTATTTTTAATTTTCTCAATGTCAATTGTCAATGAAATTTATTTGAAATGAGAGTTTGGAAAATTAAATTAGTTCATGAGTCATCTGGGCCAAAATAAATTATACTTAAGCTGTTTATCAAGTATTCAAAAGTGATTAAAGCTTTTCATTTAATTTAAAAAATACTTATTGGATAACTTTTACAAATGTAACAATTTCTATCTTTATTTGGGTACTAAGTAGGAAGTATCAGGAACATTGTAGTTTATAGAACGAGTTTTTCAATGGAAATAAATAATTTTAAGAACAATTTTATTCTTTTCTTTTTAGCTAATATATGTTAAGTCTTTTGCAGTATTTTTTGATATTGTTTGAGAAAATAAATCGGTACCCTTCAACTACGAGAAATTTTAGGCTTCCATTGCCCTCATACTCTTCACCCAAGATGCTTTTGTGAGCATAAATAGAAATATTACTTTACATCAACTGTAAATAAATCAGGATGTCCATTATCTTCCCCCAAAATTGTAACATTTTTTGAGAGAATAGCAAACAAATATGAATTACATATTTGCTACTTGTTAACTTGAAATTATAATTTTTGCATTTGTTCAAATTGTTTCAAAAAATGTAACAATAATGGCTAAAATTTGCCCATATTGTTTTCTCTCAGTTGTTCGATTTATAAGCATCAGCATCGAAATAATGGATATTAAGGAAAGAGTATTATATTTTGTTTCTCTTATATTTTGTTTGATACTGTTTCCCATGTTTTTCAAGACAATGAAGCAATCTTTATCATTCATAAGCCTAATAAAATAAGGACATTATAAGTCATAAAATGTCACATAGCATAAAAATGTCTAAATTCTTTATTAGAACTCTTTAAAATGTCCTTAATAAAAATGGCTTGAATTGAATTTAAATCCAATGGTCACTTACACTTCGAACTAGTTCAGATATTGTCTTGAGAGAATTTTTAATCTATTGAATCTATTGAAAAGACTGACCTGTTTTTCCAAATAAAATTCAATGGTGAAAAACGTACTGATACTTTAACATTTCTTAAATTAATTTAATTACTTAAATTGATTACTTTAACATTTCTTAAATTAACAAAAAATCATTAGATGTGTTTCCAGAGGATTAATTTTCAACTAGTACTATAAGGAGAATATTGAATTGCTCGATATTAAATTTGATATGCCAAGAAAATAACAAACAATGGATTAGAAATTTATAAAACAGAAAAAACTGTAGGATAGGAAACACTTTCCAACAAAATTATCATTTTTAAGTCAAATTATATCGGATTCTTCTTGTGATTTGTTACATTTAAGTACTGATCAAGATTCCATGACTTAAAGTCGAATTTGTGGAATTGACTTATTCATGGTTCGTTGGTTGGTTGAGTTTTGGTGCGAAAGATCCAAAAAGGGACAGACTGGGACAACATAAAGATTTTTTATAAATGTATCTTCTTTTTTCAAATTCCCCCCCAAAAAAAACCATTAAAATTGAGAAGAAAACAAAAAATTGCTGTACATTATTATAATTGAAATCTAAGGAAATATAAACTAATAATACCAAAAGATTTATATAAATGAAAAATTTAAATATAAATTAAATAAAATTATAAAACCTATTGATGTTAATAAGTAACAAAGTTTGTGTGGAATGGCTTCCAAAACAAATAAGACAAACTTAGTATATGTATCACTGTTAAAAAAAAATGTATATTTTGGTAGTTAAAATCACGACATGAAATTAAAATATGATAAATTGTGTACGACTTATCACACGCTTCCCACCAATGGTTTAATTCACTTGGAAGCAAATGTCTATGTATTAAACATGAATACGAAGCCGAGTCAAACGCACATCATTTTTGCGGTAAAACTGATAATGAGGTGAGGGATGAAAAAATAGTATGCAGTTTGTTGCCGACCTGTATGTTTTACGATTCCGGCTAAAAAAACATACAAAACTTTTTATACACTTTTTCATGTAAAATAGCTGAACCAATAGTAGAATTGGGTCTAATATAGCCATAGCTGCATCTCTTCTCTTATTTTCTATTAAGAACCATGTGACTTGGTATTTCCCAAAATATAATAGCCTTTCTCTTACCAGCAAGGGAATCTAATGCTCTGAAAATCTTTGACACAATAGGATGATATGTATAACTATTCTTTCTCAAAGCTTCTAAAACATTAACGCTGTCAGTCTACACACAAAACTGAAGATGGTCGTCTGTATTCACATGCTGAAGAGTGTAGTATACAGCTGTTGTTTCTAAGTAACGGATGGAGCGGGATTAATGTGGGCTGTAACTAAAAAATCCACATGTCCTGCTGTTTTAGTGTGAATACAAGTTTGTATGATTGGTACTGACATCGATGAGAAAATAATATCTGCTGAAAGACAATAGGTGTTGTGTCCAATTTTCTATACTGAACAAAGGTATTTTATTATTATTATTTATAACTATATCTGTTGGGTCATATCAAGGCGGATGAGCAAATTGATGAATAGACTCAATCCGAATGTCACATAGGTCTGTGAGCCACAGATGTAATTTGACTCGTGTGAGAAAAGGTGGAATGTTCATTGGACCAGCATCATATAGTATCTTAAGGGAGTCATCCGGAACCATGGAACGCATAGGATGATGAATGGTTGACATGATCTTAGTGTAATTATTGAGAGACTGCTGCATTCGTCTCATGTCTAAAGGTAATTGTTGGCAAACATCATATAGACTCTAGACGGGGGATGGGCGGATTGTGCTCTAACATATCCTTAAGGCAGAGTGATGAACTGTGTGCAACCTTCGTAAAACGGAAGATCTAGCCGATCCATAAGCAACACTACCGTAGTCAATGCAGGAAAAAATCAATGACTGATAAACTCGAAGGAGTGATGTGCGATCTGCACCTTAAGATGTATTTGATAACACCTTGAGGATATTAAACAATCGCTCACACTTCTTCCGCAAATAAAAAACAAGCGGAAAAAAGGTTAATTTTCGGTCAAAAATAATTCCCAGGAATTTTATTTCATTACCTACTTGCATTAGAGTGCTGTTGATATATATCATTGTATCATTTTGAAGGCGAGTCTTTCTACAGAAGTGGAGACATCTACTCTTGCTTGGTGATAATGTATGGTCATTCTCAGCCCACCATGCAGCAAGTATGTAAACTATTGTTTGCTGTTATCGACGCATCTATGATGGTATTAAAAATTTTATGTTGGATGTTAATGGCCCACTATCACTGATAGCCATGAAATCAGGAATTGCATAACATCATGCTTTCAAAACAATCCCGATTCTGTCAAAAATAGCTTGATCGTTACATTCATAAACGCTTGCATCGGGGATAACACACATGTATGTATTTAACATCTTTACTGACTTATCCCTTGGATTGATGATAAGACTACTATTGGATGTATATATCTCAATCACCTCTCGATCTCAATGAAAAATACTTTGAACATTGCTGTTGCATTAAGCTCTTTGAATTGATCCATTGTTCACGTCCAAAGAATCGTTATATTTCATCAAGATAATATCTTTCCACATGTTGCCGATATCATAGTTTTTCCTTAATTATAGTTGTTCAGTTATTTCTCTATTCATCACGTTCTAAGGAACTTTCATGAATACAAAGTGTCTCATCAATAATTTCCAAGTGAAGGTCACCACTTAATACAGCAGGCACAATGGTTGATGTACTGTGTCATTATGTCGAATATATAAGTCTATATGTACCTGCACATTTACAAGCAATCATTATTTGAGTTATTGTTCAGTTGAATAGGAGCTGTTATTGTTGCCAGTTATATCTGATTGGTAGTCGTACTAGAGCATGGCATGTACTCTCAATTTGATTTAATGACCACTGTATAAGAGCTGTTTTATGCCAGATGTAATCTGGGTATTTCTCTGACTTAATGCTTGGAAATTTTCTTAAATATTAAACCTATTATTTATTATTTTTTGCATATATTTTCTAATGAATATCCTTTTTCAATATTAATTTTACTATTGTATCAATTTTAATGGCAAGTAATATATATTTTTGTATTAATAAATGCTAACTTGTGAAGTGTTTTGTGCTCAAATTGTGCTTATTCTTATTTCATCCAGTAGATTTTAATTATATTTTAGTTTCTTTATTAACAGTTCCTTTTAATAAATTTTCCCGATTTCATCAGTATTTAACGTTTTCATAATTTGACTCAATTAACTGTGTAGCTTTGCTCATCAGAAATTGTAAATTATATTTGTGTTGTGTGTGTGAACTGTAACTATAAATATTTTCATTTCCTTCTAGCATGACATTTTTTAAGATATGTTAATCGTAACTTTTATTCATCACACTTTTAGGATTATTTACATAAATTTAAATTTGATTATTTCCAGTAAAAAAAATGAAAGCATAGAAAAGTTTAGTTAGTAATTGTTTTAGAATTGTCATTATAGTAAATATTATTCATTAACTTAAAACAGAAGTTTGAAAAGAGCGTAAGTAATTTTAATTAAATATGTATCATAAAATCGATTGGTATTAAAGTTTTTAACATAAAACTGTTTTATGATACTTGTCTAAAATAAAAGATGATTTTTGAAATCACAAATGAATCAAATAATTTTCATAACGAATCTTTAAGGAGAAAATCTTAAAAGAGTATTTTTAAGTATGTAGTATTTTTTTGAATAATAGATTAAATTCTACCATAAAATTTTATTCAAAACTAATTGCGTTACTATGTTGACAAGAGTAAAAATTATTTTCAAATACATATTTTTGTTTACACTGCTACAATCTATGTATTTTGTGAAAGCTGCAAATCAAAACTTTTGTTTCGAAAAAATTTAAACCAAATGATCTAAACAAACATAATAACTTATATAAAAGCTGGAAAAGAATTTTTCATTTAATATCATTCTAGTATTTTACAATTCAATGATAGCATGCAATCTTAAAATTAATATGAAATACAAACAATGAAAGAGAGCCAATATATAATTTTCTTTCCTTAATTTTAATGATGTCAAAAAATTGTTAAATGAAAAGCTCAAAAGAATCAATAACATTCTTTTGATTCTCAAAAGTTAAAAGTCCCGCAAATTTCAATAAGTTTTAAATCATTCCGATAAAAATAAAAAGTTAGTTAACTCATTTGTTCTAAAATAATAATTTGGACCAATGTGAAAGCAAAAATAATCTTTTATAGAGAAACGATTATTCCAATTAAAAATTATTCCAATTTATGTTAAATGGAGAAATTAATAGTGAAGTTCCTAAAATAATATTCAATTATAGAGAATCTTAAAAAATTGTTGTCAAAATAGATAAATTAGGAATTATTAAACAGTCACTTTTATTCAAAAGGAATTGAATAATAGATATGCATTGAGAGGTACTGAAAATAGAGGTAAATACGTGAAACACGAAAAACAATCAAACACAGTTCAGTTTATTGTTTAAAGAACGAACAAGGCAATCCATTAATCGAAAACTCTTCGTTTCATATTCGAGTTCAAATTTCAGAAAGAATTGCCTAATTTTTTCGCCATTATAAAATTTCATGAATCTTAAATTCGAATGTCCCATCTCTTACCAGTTCATTGCACACAAGTCCTACTAGGTTTCCGCATTTGTTATTCGGATTACCTTGTAAACCAGGATAATCAAATTAACCTCTATCTAGGGATTGTGTCAGATAACGGGGAAACATAATAGCAGCAAATATTTGGGAAGATCATCATTATAGATGGAATAAAGGCAATCTCATCAGGAGCATAAAGGACTTAAGAGGAGTAGAATCAGAACAATTTTAGATTAATTTGTATTGTATCAATACTATTAAGAACTGGAAAGAGAGTGTGTTAAAAATTTAAGTAGCTTAAAATTATCAATCGAAGAGTTTTAATTACATGAACCACACAGTTTGATTATTTATATTTGACATTTTTTAGTAAATAACGGAATCAAAATGCTAATTAAATACAAATTTTGTTCAAAATGGTCTCTAGAATGATTTCAAAGTGACCATTTTGCTTAGAAAATAAACTTTAATTTCTATTGCATATTAATAATGAAATATGATTATTTTCATGTTATTGTATAATGTTGTTTTCATTTATAAGAACAGTGATAAACTTAAAGTAATTAAGTTATCTAATAAACGATTACAAAAAATATTATAAATCAATTAATTTTCCAACATATACTCTAAGAATATGCCTTAAAAATTTTAAGGAGGTATAGTTTTAAATTTTTCTATTATATGTTAAAAATAAATTTAAACTATTTATATAAATATTTAATGCAAAATGTATCGTTGGAATTATCTTAAAACAACTTAATAAGTGGATAAAATTTCAGCTGTTAGTTATTGCATCATCTTTCATTTTAAATGATTTTCACTTGAAATTCTTTATTAAATAGGCATTGTTATATAAATTAATTAAAAAAGTTAGTTATAACAATTTCAGTAGCTGTGTTAAAAATAAGAGATGTTATACCTCTTTTTAGATTTTATCACATTAATGTAAAATTTTCAATTAGTTTAAAACTAGGATGTAATTTGGAAATTGAGCATTTTAAATAATAAAACTTATATCAAATGTATATTTCTAAAATATATTTTATTTTAGATTATTCGCAACAGAATTTAATTTGCAGGAATGTCTGAAAGACCGGGTCAATGTGAATAAATTTAAAGCAATTTGAAATCTGAAGATTATTCAAATTACATTTCGGCATATTTTGAACATATAAGATTACATATAACATATAAGTTTAAACATGGGATTTTATTTTTATGTTTCATAAATATTTAAGTATATCGATAAATTTTACTTCAATAAGATTTCCATTTTAATATTAAAAAAGGTTATTCAGTCTCCATTGTTCTTACTTAGTTACGAAACAAAGCCACTTTCATAACACTTATTTTCTGCTTAAAGTTCCCTTTCTTTATAATTAATCCATAGAATACTGAAATAAAAAGCACTTTTAGTGATTTTTTTATTTTTATAGAAAAAATATGTATTCTGTTATAGATTCTTTCTTATTTGAAAACAACTTTTTCAGTTATGTTCGTTTTATTTACCTTGTACTAAAAAACCTGCACCACAAAATTAATTCTCCCGAGAAAGAAAGTTTTAATAGCACTGATTTGAATACATATTTCAAGTAAGGGCTTAAGACTTTTTTTAAAATATGGCATAACCTTTTTAACTTTCCTTCTAAAATTAATGAACGAATTCTAAAAACAAAATACGTTTTTAAGAATCTTACCCATCTGAAACACAATTTTTGGAGTTTTCTTTTTTAACTAAATTTTATACATTTTACAAGGAACCATAATAAAAAACTTTTACCCGATATTAATTAATTGACCATTCTATACCAATGAATAGGACAAACCACCTGAGAAATGTAAATTAACGTACGTAACTGAATTTTAATAAATTTCCTTATAATTTAACACTTTTTGATAAATTAACTTTATAAGGTTGTATTAATAATAAAACTTTTAAAAATAATTACATTCATACCTTGAGTATACTTGGTATGAAAATCACGTAATTTATAATTCCTGTGTAGGACAACAGAAAAAAAAGAGAAAAGTCTCTTTTCCGTTTTCTTGTGTATAATCAATATTCATATGAAAATTTTAATTAAAGTATAATAAAAAAAACATTACCTTAATATTTAGTTGCCGTTCACTTATCTCTGAAAACTTTTGTTTATAAACACGTTAGGTAGAATTGTAGAATTTGGAAAAAAGAGAGCTAGGAAAAAATCATAATTTTTGCTATCTATAAGAGGCTTATTTAGTTATATGTTTCCCTTAACACAGAAATTTCAAAAAATATTTCTTTTTTTTTCAAATACTCTCCAAGTCAGTTTTGTGAAGACGATTAGTCGTGACTGCTAGTTTAGAGAAGCTGTTCTCTAATTGAGGTATTTGAGACCTGCGATTGGAAGCTGTTACTTATTGTATCCGAAGAATTGTAGCTGTATAATCGTGATTATTACAGCTGGTATTTCTATTGGAATTTTTACAAATAAAAGTCTTGTGTTCATTGAGTGGTTGTTTTCTTCAACTCTCAATCCACACGAACCTGAAGCCCGGAACAATATATATATATATATATATATATATATATATATATATATATATATATATATATATATATATATATATATATATATATATATATATATATATATATGCAATTATGCAATCCTGTATTTAAAGGAAATTAGATGTAGAAAAAATCCAAATTATTGCTCTGTTTTCCGAGCCGAACTTTTGGCAATTGAAGAGTCTTTCTGTGTTAAAGAGAGGATAGTTTCTGATATCTGGATCCTCAGTGATAGCTGAAGCTCTATACAAGATCTGGCTCAGTGGTGGCGGCATAGTGACAGCGCAACAACTAAAATAGCCAAACATCTCACTGATTTGCAGGCCAATACCAGTCTTCCAGTGGGTACCATACCATATCAATGTGTATGGTAATGAGGTTGCGGACCAATTGGCCAAGGAGGGCAGCCTGCAGAGAATACCTTTATTGGAGACTGCTTGTCCGCGTCGGAGCTGGCCTCTCGTGTCAGGATGGACATCAATGCTGTTTATAAAGATGCCAAACCTGCCCATGAATGGTATCAAGGAAAATATCCTGGCTCCGCTTTAATGGGCGCGCACAAAAGATGTGATCAAACGGCTCTGGCAAGATTGAGAAGCGGACATCTGCTTGCTCAGAGACATGTTTTCGGTGTCAAGATTTATCCTCTCTGCCACAAATGTCAAGAGGCACAGGCCTCTCTCATATTCTTCAGTGTGCCGGTTGTGAGAGAGGTGATGGGGAATTATATTTGGGGTTGGTTCTGGAGAGGCTGAAAACTCATGGATTCAAGGAGCTGGTGTGATGCTACTGTCACATCACTTGGGATAAGCAACAACAGATAGTTGTTTTGCTTACATTTCTGAAACACCTAATAAAAAGAATAACTAAGATATATCTTTTGTTTGATTTGGTTACTGTAAAGTTATTTCATTTCTTATGAAGTATAAAATTCTTTGATCACATGCATATTATTATTATATTTTAGTGGTAAAAATTCCCTGTATTGTAAGGAATACTGTTAGAGATTGGATAAATAGTATTGTTAGGAATTAACCAACCGCTATTTTTTGGGACTGGATAACGAGTTATGTTATATCCCGTTCACACACTGCGCTTTTAAAGGCGTTTATGTCTCAGCAGAACTTTCTATGGCAACTTGTGATTTAAATCAGTTCGAAATGATTTATCTTAAATCTGTTTGGTGAAATGATTTAAATACGCTTCAACTGATTTAGCGTCATCTTGTTTTCTGCTATCTTGTTATTAGAGTTTGCATAAATATTTGTTATTAGTGTTTGCAGAAGTATTAAATAAGCACCAAAAATTGGTTTGGGAATTAAGTTTGAGAAGAAGTACATTTGTCAACGACATTCTTTGGTTTCGTATTCCTCATTTGAAATTTCATAATCTTAATTAATGTCACTTTGGTCTGTAAATGTTTAATAAACGCCCTCAACTATAAAATATTGAAAATATCATATAATTTGTTACAATCAACAATAAATAAGGTTTTGTGAATAAAAACCAATATTTCTTAAATCAGCTTCGAGTGTAAGACAGTACGGACGCAGTTTTCAGCGTGGTGTTTAAGTTAAATCAGATTTAACTCTAAATTGATTTAAAAAGGGCATTATGAATGGGGTATTAGGAAGTGGTTAACAAATTTTCTTGGGTACTGGATAACGAGTTTTGTGTTAGCGTTTTAAAGCTTTCATTTTATCTACAAGGAACGAATAAGAAAATGTTTTCACGTGTGCTAAATAAAATGTATTTGATATGAAAAATTAAAATAATTTGCCTTCAAGCAAAAGTAAGAAATCTAATCATCTTAAAAATGGTTTTTAAGTGTTAGAAAAAATTTTCTGCATTTCAGGGGAAACCTAAATGAATTGTTTCTATTTTAATTTATATTGCCCTATAAAATATTGAATGATAAAAAGTCTAATTTTACTATTCACAAAAATCTTGAGTTAAAAAATCAATTACTTAAATAGATATCAAATCAAAAAAGTGCATATTATAAAAATCAACCCAAATCAGCATTATTGCTAAAAGTTTGTCCTTGTAAAATTCAGGTCAAGATATAAGTGCGTTTTTGTAGCTATTTCTAAATCCGTATTAGGGCTTAAATTTTCCGAAAATGAAAAAAAGGTCTATAGCAAGTACCCCTAAAAAGTCAGAGTTATTTGAATCTGCTCCATTTCTTATAAATAACGAAAAATAAATTTAAATTAATGATCCCATATTATTAGTATTAACCGACCATTATTGAAGGGGAAATTAGCACTTGTAAATTTTATATCTCGTAATTCATTAAAAGTATTTGTGATATAAATCAATAATGATCTCAATTGCTCTATTATTTCTCATCTCTTATTTAATTTTCCATTAGTTTCTTTCATTAGTATAACAACATATTTTTATCCCATTAGCAAAAGTGTGGTTTGTGTTTGATTATACACACATTCATGTTTCTCAAATAAACTTAATACATTTTGAATACCGCATGATTTCAAAAGTATTAATACATAACTAATCACAGAGGAATGTTAATGACACTCATAACAAAGATAAGAAATTAAAAGTTTTAAAATAAGAACTAAACTTTTAATCAAAATTGCACTTTTACAAACTCAAGAGTAGATTTGATATTTACGAGGACATGTTATTATATTAAAAATACATGGTTTACTGTAACACCAATGCACTTATGCATTAAGAGTCCATATATGTATTTTTATCATCTTCTTTCTGGGATCTGCTTTTCCTCAAATGTTACCTTTTCTAGATGAAGGTAAAAGAGATGCTTATTGAACTGAAAACGGTTTTTTATCAAAAGATTCTCATTCGGAGTAATTCATTTTGCGAATTTATATTTTGTTGGCAAAAGAGTATAAAAGGAAGAAAATTCCCCATTTAAAATCCACGAACATTTTTCTTTTTTCTAGGTAAATTAACTCTTACTTACTTTGGAAATCATTGAAAGAGAATGTGTTTCTCATGAGAATTTGACACTTTCTAAACCTCCTTCAGTTGTTTTTATTTAAACATGTTCGAGTGAAATATCAAAACTTGGAGTCGTCTTACTCAATCACTCATGATTTAGATCTTTTGATACGTTTTAGGGTGTCTATTTCAGTCGATTGAAATCTTCAAAATACAGTCAACTAACTTCGTATCATGACACAACATATAAAGACATTGAATATTCAAATTGATTGTGATCTCTTTCTTTGGATCATATCAAATATACTTATGACTGTCAAACGCACTACCACTGATATTTAATGATGTATTGAAATTTTAAGCAAATTACATATAAGTAAGGGTTTTTAAGGATTTCACATAGTTCATTCAAATATAAATTATTTGTTATTTTGGTTAAATAAGGTTCATAATGTATTTTTATGAAAAATTATTCGTATTTTTAACTTGAAGGAAAGAAAAATTCTTGAGAATATTTGGTTCAATAAAAGTATATCAAATGTACTAAAAACAATTACATGGTGCAAAGCAATGTTTGGATAAATAATTTTATTGTTTTTACTTATTAAAAAATTCAGTAATTTTTTTTCTTATCATTATATTTTTATTTTACTTAAGAGGAAAAATTTATCAAAAATATTTACATTATTAACTTTAAGGAAAATAGTTACTTGGCTTAAGATGAAACTTTCTTTACTACGAGCCATCTAAAATTTAATTTTAAAGAAAATACTATATCTAACATGGATTTACGGAATATATATAGCATCATATATAAAACTCGCATGACTATTATTTATGTGGCAATAATTAATCATTTTTCTTGATTTGTTATCAATGAATTGACATCTACATATTTAAAAAATGTCATAATTGAGGAGTATTTAAATAAAAGATCAAGTTTACTACTGGGGTCATAATTTCTCCCTCTATAGTCGAATATCACGTTCATTTAGTCCTTGTTTGACTATCACCAATTTACTAGGTTCTAAGAAAAAATATGTGATTATTGTAGCATGTTTGTCTAATAAATAGTACGAAATTCTTGAATCTTTTGTGTCTTAATTTTGACCATTGATTGTTTTGTTGAAATGTAGCCAGTGTTGTATAAAATTTGATATAATAAGCTATTACTACTGACATCAAACTGACTTGGACTCATATACGACTTTAAGGAAAACAATAATATTATCTACAACAATTGTTGGGGTTTTTAAAAATTATTAGCATTTGTTATAAATGGTAAAATTTGACGCCAGTTATTATGAAATGGACTTCAATCCCTGTTTTAAAGTTTAGGATATAATAATAAGATTTTGCTTTATCATAACATAACACTCAGTTCTATTTTTAAATCATGAGATAAAGTTTACTGATCCTTCCCTTTTTGAAAGTTTTCTATCCTTACATGGGAACAATTTCTAAATTCCTATTCCTCTAATTTTATTTCTTCCATCAGAGTCCAAGGCATATTTGCAAGGTAATCTTAATGTTGCTTTGTATATCAAGCCTGAGATATATATTTTTGCAGATTATTTAACGTTTCAGTTTTTCCTCGATGAAGAATCAAATCATGAACTGTTTTGGAATAATGTCAAGATATTTCAATAAATTATGAAACTAATGATGCTAAAAAATGCAGGAAAATTACAGTCTCACAAAGGTTGAACTCAGATGTCGAGAACAAAAAGCATAAATTTGAAGTGAATGTTGTGATGTAGATCAATTTCTTATGTACATTTTAAAGCTATTAACAAATAGGTTTCAAAAAGATAAAAATAATACATAAGTTTCAAGAAATTTATTTAGATTTCAGTTGACTCCATAAATTTCACAAGACACTGCAACATAGATAAGGCTTACTGAATTTTTTTTTTTTTTAAATGCCCAGATTTTATATAATTACTTTGTTATAAAAGATCAAATTTGGAAAACTATAAAGTACACATTTGTATATTTTAAACTATTGTTCATAAATTTTTAACATTAATGTAAATATAAATTAAAAAAGTAAAAGTAAATTAAATTAATTCAAAAATAATAGCTATAAATACTTTGCATTAGTTTTTAATATTTATAAATAACCTCTTATAATAAAAGAAATAAAATTATGATTATACATTATAAGTTTGCACAAGGTGGAAAAGTTTGATTTAATTATATATATATATATAATGTATAATCATATATATATATATATATATATATATATATATATATATATATATATATATATATATATATATATATATATATATATATATATATATATATATGGATCATTATGAAATTGGGCAATTTGAAATAATATTCTCTTTTTACTTAGATATTAATATTAAAGAAAGTATAAACAATAATTTTATAATTACAGCATATTAATTTAAGGAGGTATGGATTCAAATTTTTACTAAGCGTATCATCTTTAAAAGCTTTTTTTCCAGTAAAGAAATTTAGAATGGTAAATTCCAAATCTTTATATTTAGTCATTGTATTATGGATTATTTCATTAACATTTGAGATTCCAAACCATTAAGTTCTAATCGATATCTTTTCTAAAGATACGAAATTTCAATACGAAATAAAATTCTTCATTTCAAAATACATTAAAAGTTTCTAAACTATTTTGTATTCCCAAATGTATAATATAAAATAATCATCCAGAAAAATTTTAAATTAGTAATTAATATTCCCTAACGGATCAAAGCAAAGGAAGTTACAAATAGCCGCTATTGAAACTAATGAGCTCAATTATGAAAAGTTCCCTTTTTCATCAACAACAGTTTGTAATTTGCAAATTTACTCATTGAGAACAACATCCGCAATTGCATTGATACTGCGAAGAGATAGAAATCAGTGTCGTCTGCTTTCCCTGATCTGCTTCGTCTCAAAAGTTACCATTTTAGACAGAAAGAAGAAAAGCAATCTATTTTGTCCAGAAAATTATCTCTCGACTGCCTTGGCAAATAATTCCCATTTAACCACGGAACTTGCATACTATTCTGCCCTAATTTTCCGGAACACAGATTTCGCTAGAGCAATAAGCAGTAGTGGAGAGAACAGCTTTCTTTTACTTTCAAATGATTCACTGCAATTCCTTTCAGAATTGAATTCAGTTCAAGATTCGCTTGAGCTGCGGATGTGCAGAGAAATTTATTTCAAAGAGGATTTTGTCCGAAGAGACACAATCAAATTTATATTTGCGTTTCCCTTCTAATCAAATTGATGTTTGCGGTTGGTTGGAAATCATCACGAGTGGAAATCCTTCCTTTGCATTAGGGAATATTCTAATTCGTAACAATTTATTCTGCTCTCATGAAGCTTGAAATTTCACACCTTGAATAATGCTTATAACATTAATGTTAAAATATGTTGTTGTTCTTAACTGATTAATTGGTAACAGTAACCAATAAATTGCATTTTATTAATTGCGAAATTCATCTTAAGCAAATGTTTATTAATAGCTTTTAATTTATTAAGACACTCAAGTGCCAAACAAACCTCTCCGTTTTCACTAAATACGTACATGAATAGAGACATCACTAATTTAATATTACAATTATAAGCTTTAAATATATATTCTATGAATTCCTCACCAACTGAAAAATCCAATTCTACAGCTTTATTCAAACTTCAAGACATATTATAATTTTAAGTGAGGATGTCACAAGATTTTACTAAAAGACAATTACTTGATAATAAGAATTTCTCATTTTAATACAGCTATTACTAGAAATACTGTTTCTTAATAATAAAAGTAGTTCTTAATGATATCAAGTATTGTACGCAGTTACACGATTTTCATTACTTGTATCATTAACATTAGAATATTAAATATCCAATTATTCAAAGTAGTTAATGATTTACGTTTCACCAATGCAAGCAACCATCTCCTAAGTTTAAGCTTGGATGAAATGATAAAATTGGCATTTAATTTTGTTATCACTTATCCAAAATGTTTTATTTGCCTTTAGATGTTATGCTAAAATCATTAAATTTTTTTAACCAAATTGATAGACACTAATTGGATAAACGAAGATTAATAAACAGCGAATCATTTGTCATTGGGTTATTGTAGCTCCATTCCTTGCGCTGCTTAATTTAAGACGTTATGCTCATACTCTACAATTCTCACAAGCATTAAAAACAACAATTTTTACTTTAGGAAGGAAATTGATGTAAGTCATCATGTAATGCAGGAAATATTTAATTGCTAAACAAAATTAGCAACTGAAATAATGATTAGTAATCTTACCAACCAGTTTAAATATTGACATCTTTAAAATTTCTGATCAAAACTGATGGCCCCAAATAATACATTTTAATAAAGTTCTCTAGATTTACCAAAGAATGATATCAAATAAAATCAGGTGTACCAAGTTATGGAACCATTAATGTTAATAAATATTTTTAAAAAATAACGAGTTATGCATACAAAAATTATTCATGTATTTTAAATATAAAACTGCTAATCAATTTTAGAATGACTAAAGGTAGATAATTTATATAAGACAGTTATAGCTTTAACCATTATTTTTAATTGTTTTAATCCTTAAAGCTTGATTTTCAAATAGATTCATATTAAACTTGTTTTGTGATAGATATTATCTTAGTTATTAAAAATAGAAGCTTATTTATTTCAAAATAAATCACTCACAAAACAATTACATATAAATTTCTTGGCTCGTTTCTTTCCCATGATGAAACTTACTTACTGTAATGGCCTTACAATCTAGGTGGCTATGTTTTTCATGTGATAATTTGATTCATTAAGATTAATCAAAATGTACTTTTTGTCAATAATTAGCCCTGATCAGAGTTTTATGAAATCTGTCCTTAAAGAACGGAATTATTATGTCAATTATCTAGTCATAATTTCATAAAAAGATGTATTTAGTCTGAGAATACATTTTAATTTTTAGTTTTGGAAAGACTCATCATAGAATTTCGATTAAACATCATTTCGAATTTTCACCTTATTTTTTTAAACCAAACTAATTACTGACTTATAACAGGTAAACAATTATTTTCTTTCCATTCAATAACACTAATTTTTAAGTACTATTTTGAACACTAAAGTTATTGCTCTAAAAGGAAAAACCATTATAATTTTAAATTATTGGTTCTTTTATGTCTTCCGGTTATTGTATTTACTGACTTTTAAAATTTTCAATTGTTTAAATTGTAGTCGCATCATAAATTTTATGATTAATTGCATTTATCTTTTTGTCAAAAATTTGATCAATATTGATTGTATTAAGCAAAAGACATTGCTAACATCTATACTGATTATAACTGTTATTACTATTAAAATTTATTCAACATCCAAAGAATGAAATTTTAATTGAAGATGGTTAAAAGTATACAATTTAAATAAATTAATTTAATTAATATTTTACTAGATTTCTAAAGAAATTTTTATTTTATATCAAAATCATTAATTTCAGAATACAAATCCAATAAAACATTTGTTTTGAACACATTTAAAGTAAAAGAAATAAATTGCATTCTTTGATTAAATTACTTTTAACATCATTTTTAAAATATTATTTATAAAAAACTAAATTACAACAGAAAAATTAAATGCTTTTTGTTTTAATTTTTGCAATTCTTCTTAAAATTTAGTTACGGAAACGTTATTTTCAAGCGCAAGTAAGTGTAAGAATTGCAGAAAATCAAGTTAAACATTATATATTAGATTCTTTCTTTTACTGTAATTGCTGAAAGTACCCTCTACCCACTTTACGACATATATGAGCACGCTTGAGAAGATTTACACATATTCTTGCCAGTTTTTGTGTTTCTGATACTGTTGCTGACATCCTGGACGACATTCAATTGTGTGGAGATTTATTTCTAGTATTCTTGCCCTTAACAGTTTCCACAAGCAAAAGTCAAAATTGGGCAAGTGATATAAGAAATCACCATTGATTGTCTTCAGGTGCAAATACCTCATACACTTGGGACAATCATGTTAAAATCTGTGGCATGTTTCACCGTCCTGCTGAAAGTAACATAATTGAAACTTCTTTTAGGAATACTTCAATACAATTTCTATAGGAATTCCAAATCGAATCCAATGTTCCTTGTCCACTCAAAGAATATGGACCCCACACACAAGGATTTTGTTGTCAAAAATGAAATATACGAATATAATTAAATGAGTGCAAAAATACAACAATCTATAATATTTTAACAGGATAATTTTACATGCTGCACTTTGTATGGTAAAATTCTTATTGCAAATTAATGATAAAATGAGGTTATAATAAAACATTATTCTTAATTTGTCATAATAATTATTTTCAATAATGCCCATAAATTTGCAGATGAACTAGCAAAGAAAGATAATAAAGTAGAATAACTATTATGTTTTAGAAAATTTTAAAATAAAATCTTGGAAAATTTGTTTCGAAAATGATATACATGAAATTCAAAATTTTAATATGAGGTGAGAAAAGATAATTTTAATAAAAGACTGTTTTATGGAAATATTAAATTAATGAACTATTTAAGTTAAATTGTTATGCTATATTATTTTTATGCAGAATAAACACAGTTATATAATTCGAGTAATTTAATAGATTACTATTTTTTTAAATTTCAGTAATACAATTTTTATAGCAATAAGGAATGAAAAAAGCAAATGCATATAAAAAAAAAAAACAAATGTACAAATTTTAACCATAATTATGTTAAAATATGTAAATTCGTCATATTACATATTTAAACCGAATAATAGCAATATTTTCTACGAAATTTGATGCCAATTTAATTATAAATTATAGTTAGGAAATTCATAAAATTCTGTTTAATTCGTAGAGTTAACTTTTAAATTTATAAACTCATTACTTTTTTATATATATATATATATATATATATATATATATATATACATACATATATATATATATATAATATACATATATATATATATATATATATATATATATATATATATATATATATATATATATATATATATATATATATATATATATATATATATATATATATATATATATATATATATATATATATACATATATATATATATATATATATATATATATATATATATATATATATATATATATATATATATATATATATATATATATATATATATATATATATATATATATATATATATATATATATATATATATATATATATATATATATATATATATATATATATATATATATATATATATATATATGCAAGCAATTATTTTCATTTTCCATCTTATAGTATTTTAATTGCTACACTTTTTCTAGAAAACGAAAAGTAATTAATGTTTGAAATGTATAAATTCCTTTATTTTCTTATTATGCTTGCTTATAAATGCACTATTAATTCAATTTAATTTTTTTGTTCCTTTAAAATTTAGATATCATTATTTCTTTAATTAATGCTTTTTAATTTGCTTAAGATACATAATAGCTTATTCAATAAGATTTCTAAAATACAATTTTCAAAATAATTTATTCAAATTTCTTGATAACTTTTCTATTAGTCAAATTCTACGTCTTATCTCAAAAATAATTCAATTTAA
This sequence comes from Latrodectus elegans, assembly GCA_030067965.1. Classification (NCBI taxonomy): domain Eukaryota; kingdom Metazoa; phylum Arthropoda; class Arachnida; order Araneae; family Theridiidae; genus Latrodectus; species Latrodectus elegans. The sequence goes on from CM057815.1 coordinate 44,663,387, forward strand.
GCATTTTATTTTTTGATTAAAATTTTAAGAATTTTTGGTTAAAATAAAGAGATTAATTAAAACTTTTTAACATTGATAGTATGAAAAAGATAACAAATGCCTTAATAATAACAAATAACAATATGAATATTTTAATAACAAATTTAGTTAATGGAATTCCTGCATAATTTAAACTTAATTCCGGTTATTTAGTTGTTCAGAATCCAAACGAATTAAATTTAATGAAAACAATAAATGTAATAGAGAAAGTGGATGAAATTAGTTAATAAATAGAAAATAGTTATTTAAAATATTTTATTTTAAAATAACGTAACAAAAAATTCAAAAGACATTGTGTAAGAACCATTATAAAGTTAAAATTAAATTTCATTATTAGTTATTGTCACATATTACTTCAAAATGTTATAATAAATTTTCAAACTAAATATCATTGAAATTTACATTTGTGTAGCATTAAATGCTCTTTTAAAAGCTTTCTGCTTAAAATCAAGTAAACAATTAAATATATTTTGCAATAAAACTGTTTTATTCACTCATAATTTAATATGAATAAAAAAGATGCTTTTAGTTGATAATTTATGTTTTTTCTCAGCAATATCTTGTTGCATTCAATTGCTGAATAAACGAATGCAGTTAATAAGACCTTTTAACCAAAATTAAGATTCCCACTAAACAAATATTTATTTAACCATATTTTACCTTCAATTTTACAGCAGTAATCTGTTTTGAAGATACTTTAAGACTCTGAGATCTTCCAAAGGCAGGTAATGATGTTCGTCATTAACTAACCAGTAGAATCGAAGTTTTCCTTCTAAAAAAGGAACACTGTTGCATAGTTGTTGTTCGATTGAATCAACACGTTCGATTTCTTTTGTTAGAGAATAATTTAATAGAGATCCCATGAGCTAGGAAAGCTTTTGCTTCCGATTCTCTCTGAGTAGACTGACCGATAAATCGAGGGTATTAACTTCATTATTTCGCCTTTCCGAATACTGAACAAGTTGGTTGAGTAGACGGGGAAAAAATGAAAATGTCATTAACACGGATGAGGAATTGATTTCTTATCGGCATCGTGACAGCCACCGTTTCTTTTGTTTTGTGTTGGGTATGTGTCATTGTCAACTATATGAAATAAATTATTGCCAGTAAATGTGATAGGAGATACATAAGTACGTCAGTCTATTGGAAAAGATGACTTTCTGTCAAGAAAATAAAATTAACAACATGGGAACCAAAATTTATTGAAAAATTTTACAGTAATTAGTAGTAGGACATAACAACATTGAAACCTAATATGAAATTACGCATTTTTAATTATCATATTTAGTAATTAGTATAAATATTTGCTTTCCATTTTTGTTATTGTCTTGTACCAGCTGAGCTGGCATTATGGGGTGCGCTGCTTCACTTTTCCAGCTGAACCATATATTGGTGTGGGGTCCGACTTCCTCAGTACATACATGCCATATTACCAGCTAACAGGTTAAGCAACCATACACAACCCATTCATACAAAGAAAGGACAAAAACAGAATAGGCAGAGAGAGAGAGTGTGTACATCTAGGCCAGAACTAGGATTCGTATCCAGAACCTCTGTATTCGCAGTCAGGCACTATGACCACTAGGCAGGGTGAGCGGCGATGGCCATTGTAATGTTATTAACTGAACAAAAATAACTACGTATATAAATTATTAAATTAAATCGTGCACATTAATAATGCGTTCATAAAAGTAAATCTAATACTAAAAATTCGAAAATTTATCATTATTTATTGTGATACTCCTTACATATTATGTTCAAACAATTTTTATTTATTTCTAATTAGGATGTTTTAGGAACACCATTTTATAATTTTCATAACTTTTAAATATATTGGTGAACAAATTTCATCAAAAATAAGAATGCTTTTTAAAGAATTCTGAGCAAATGAAAAAAAGATGTGCTTGCAGATTAAACAATAATTTCGACTTCACATTTATTAATAATGTCACTCGTGGTTGAAATTTTAATAGAGAAATGATTCAAACTAACTTATACTGAATTAGTAGTAAATTTAAATATCTAATAGATAAAGTTCATTTTAAAATATTTCTTTCGTGAAAATTTTATTACTAGAGTTTGACTATTTGAATAAAATATACTCCTCGAGCAAGCAAAATAAAAAAAATAATATATATTAAAATTTAAGTATCTAACCAACTGCGGCATAAATCCTTAAAAACACACATCTGTATTTGTGAGTATTCTAGTAATTTAAGTTAGGAGGAATATGATACTTTTAATGCAAAATATTAATGGAATAATGTTGATAACTTTTAATTTATAATTAAAGGAATGTTGCAAATTTAAAGTTTCAGAGAATCAGTTTCTTAGCGAATATCTAAAATAAGAGAGAGTAAAAGTTACATAAATCTGCAATTTAAATAACTGCTTGCAAACTTTAATTTAACACACAGATGGGAACATGTTGAATTATAAATAAGAAAAACTCCAACGATTCCATTAGTCAAAAATTTAAATTCTGTTCCTGGAAAGTTTGATTTCTATACATAATAAAGGAATATCATAGATTTGATATTTTAACATTGTATATAAGGATTTTAATTTGCTATTTTTAACAAAGCACATTTTTGCTTTTGAATTTTAGAGTGCGCTTATATTATATAAAATGTAAAATTATGCTAATTATTTATTTTATGTAAAATTCTTGATTTAATACTGCAAGTGACTAAAAAATAATCAGTCTAATATACATAAAAGCAAATTTATGAGGTATCGAAAAATAATTATTTTTATTTTTTTTAACTATTGTTATTTTCTTTTCGATTATACAAATTATACAGAATGTATGTGAAATATACTTTATTTTAATTGTACTTTTTAATGCTTTATAGTAAAATTTATAGTTAAGGAGCAACACATAATGAGGAAAATATTTTTGTTATCATAATGATTCTCCACATAGTGGAATGAGTTATGTATAATATTAAACAATTTCTATATGAAATAATAAGTAATGTAAGAAATATATTTTGCAATATCATTAGGAAAAATCATGTTAGTGACAGAATAAATAGGATTTGTAACAAAATATATACACAATAAGAAATATATTCATATTCAAAATTTCATTTCATATTAGCTATAAGTTACTAAAGGATTTTTTGAGAGAAATTGTGTGATTAATTTGCATGTGAAAGCAGAATTATGCTTGGAGAATATTTCGTTTTCAGCTGGAGAAACAATTTTTTGCAAAATTTAGAAAATTTTTTTTAAGCTATTTCCTGATGCATGGTAAGTGTTAAATAAAATATATGCAACAATAAATATCAATTCATTCAGATGCAGATCGGAATTGGCAACACTAATGAAAGTTCATATTTAAGGAAAGTCAAGCATAACATTAAGAAAATAGACTATTTTATCTCCTATTATTCAACTGTTTAACGTTATTATATAAAGAAAAGAAAACAACGCTTCAGAGAAATAACAAATGCAGATTTTCATAATTTCAAAAAGACTTCATTTAGCATTAAGTTTTAAAATGAAAAATTGTCAAACTACTATTTAGTAGAGACATTTACTCCTTTTTATCTTTTGAAAATTCTTCAAGTCACTCAAGAGATTCTGATTGAAAATTCAATGAATTCAAATATCATACCGCAAAATATGTAAAGAAATATTCTTTTCAATCTTTTATCTTCGCGAAACACAGCAGATGAAAGAGAAAGCATCTGCCTTTATGCATAAACATTTAAAAAATGAAAAATATCTTCATCAAGTAAAGTCCTCAACTGAATCTTAACGAGATCTTTTGGCTCTAAAAGTCTATATCTGCAATTATGCCGCTCTTCCGTAACAGTAGAAATCAATATATCTTTTTTCATCATTCTTTCATTCTTCTTGGCATCAACGATTACCCATCCTGACCTAATACAGAAATGCAATTTCTGTTTTCTTGAAAAAAAATATAGCTTTTACCTGCTTTATAAAATAATTCTAATTTTAACATAGTTTGCGTTTGCTAATTTATCCCTTTTATGAAAAGGAAAACAGATTTCTTTTGAAAAATGATAGAAATGGAAGTGAATTAGGCTGTTCTTCCTTTTCTATTGAACTGATTTGTTGCAAAGGAATGGAATTCTGTATGAAATTTGATTGTGCTAGGTCTTGAGGTGGTGTTTGTAACAAATGGGTTTGTTAAAGGAAAAGAAATCAAATCTGCATTGTGTTTCCGAAGTCTAATCAATTAAAGTGTTCCATGGTAAAATTTAGGTAGGAAATATTATTCAATTTTGAAGTATACATATTTCTAAAAATTTATTCTTTCTAAAGACATAGCGATTTACTTTAGATGTGAAAACTTTATTGCATTCAAGTATTTCAGCAATTTTTTCTTATTTATCCTAAATTTTTTCTTTTATTTATTTAGGATTAGATTTAAATCGAATTTGGCGGGAATAGAAAAAATGTCACAAAACTGGTTGTTGTTTTGTTATTCAATAAAATGTATGGATTTAAATGAAAATTTATTTTAAATGAACAAACAAAGTTAAACTTTCAAATAATTCACTAGTGTATCTGAATATATATTATATCACGACATATTTCTGAGTATTCTTTTACATTTGGTAGCAAACATTACACCAAAAGATAACTTTCATCAACATTAAAGTTCCCCTGAACTAAACTCAAAAATCAAACATTTATATATTTATAAAAAAGCAACAACAATAAGAATTTTCTAAAGATAAAAGATCTGAAATTTAAATTAATTATCAATTTATTGTATTACTCCAGAATTTTGTTTTCTTTCTTTGCTTAACAAGATAATTCCTACATTTTTGCTTTAAAACGTAAAATACTACTCAAAAATTTACGCTTTTAACCCTGTCAAAACAGTAAGATTTTTTTCCTATTTTAGCTCTCAATACACTTTGTATATTCTTAGTATAAATAAGAACTGCAAAATTAAACTCTGATGAATTAATACTAAAATACTAATACTTTTATATTATTCTTAAAACTAAATCGTATTACGTAAGAAATAATAAATTTTAGAATAGAGAAATAATAATAAAAAAAATTGATTCACTTATCATATAGTTATATAAGCGATTTTTATGATCTAAAAATGATGATTATAAAATTCTTTTCAAGACAATAACATTATTTTTCCAATTCCTTTAGAAGTTATAATAACTCCTATCACATATTACAGGGAAAATACATTTTTAGATACACTGCTGATTTCAGTTTTCCACCTTTTGTCTTTCATTTATCAACTTCCATCTGACTCAAAGGGATTAATTTTACACCCATCAGAAAATACAACTTAATCAGTAATTTAATTTTAATGTGCATGCAATCTATTTTTAAATTTTGCTACTGTAACTTATTTAATATAAGCTGCTCATTTATAACGTTTCACGAAATAGCTTCAAGACTTATATAAATTCTGAAAGTATTACGAGTCTTTTTCTTAACAGCTTTCTCAAACGATGGACTTTACTTTTTCGAATAGAAACTTCTTACGTTTATCTATGTATAAATTTCGAAAACTGATTAAATTCTGGTTCCGTTTCCACTTATAATATTTATAATTGAAGTATTCATATAATGTTTTGCCCACGAAGTTAATATTAAAATAGCATAGACTGTTATTAGTTACTATCATTGAGGTATGTTGAAGAATGCTTTCAATTTATGCCAGATCACTGAAGTTCTTTAATTCAACATCTTCAGTCTAGGAGTTATAGGAGCAAATATTTGAAATTAAGTAAACTTCTTCAGACACAGGTGCCATATAAACCATGATTCCAAATTCTTTTTTTTTTTTTTTTTTTTTTTTTTTTTTTTTTTTTTTAAAGAAGAAGAAGAAGAAATGTTGCCGAGATGACGAATCGTGACGTAAATACTAGGGTTACTAGCGCGAGAACGTAAAATACTAGCGCGAGAACGTAAAATACTAGCGCGAGAACGTAAATACTAGGGTTACCAAAATAGAATTTTCCGCATACTTCTTATAGGTCTCCCTATGTATGACGTAATAAAAACAAGGTTGCCAGGTATGTAAAAAATCCACCAAAAAATCGCGCATCTCAGAATTTGGTATCCTGGTATATACGGCACCTGCGACCATCTTCAGGTTTAAATGTTAAGCCCTTTTTTACAATTAATATTTTACATATATCAAATATGCCCGTTTTTTTCCTGTTATGCAAGCATCTGCATAAGCATCTTGAATAAATGTAAATTATAAAAGAAAGTAATCATAATATTTTTACTATCTGAATTATTCTGTTTTGAGTTTTAGGTTGTTATTATAATAACGTGATGAATTATTGTGTCAGCAGTGGCCTTGTTATGAAACTATGAATCACAATATTGAAATCAAATTTTACTAAAATCTAACAACATCAACTTTACAATCAAGTCATAGCAAGGAACACAACAACTTAACTATGAATACTCTTAACCCTGAAGATTGCCTACGATCAATAAAAATTTAAAGTAAAGTAATAAGTCTAGCGTTGAGGTCGCCAATTGTTTGCAGTTCAAAATTAAAATATCCTATTTTCAGATGCTCCTTACTACGCATTTAGAAAATAGTTATTGGACTAAGAACTGAATGAAGTGAATACATAAAATCACAGATACAAATTACAAATACAGTTAATAATAGTAATGTGTTACCAGAGATATTTATTTATGTTTGCTACCAGTGTTGGAAGTCACAGCACTTCATCTTATACTTCAAACAGCAATTGTGTTATGTATTCACTTTTAGTGTAAGCATTTGAAAAGTAGCTAATAGTATCACTGGGGAAATATTCTATATTAAATATTACTTTCAATCTTGGGTTTAAAACCTTTTTTTCTTTTTTTTTTCTTTTCTTTTTTTTTTGCAGGAAATAGTCACCATAGTGTATATACTTTGTTACCATGCTTTTGCCACTTTATGTTTGTTTAGTTTCAAATCAATAAATATTGTGACAGATTTTGAAATGAATTGTTTTACACTAGGATATCATATTCCTTTTTTCCTGGACTTAAATTTTTTATATTAATCTCTACTTTCATCCTTAGTTTTCACTAGAAAATGGTTATAGTGAAAAATGCCCTAGTTAAATTGAAAACAGTTTTTTTTTAAATTTACGCATGAAATAAACATAAAATAGCATGTTATTATAATGTAACAATTGTTTGTAGACATAATTTAATTGCAAAATATGGTACAAGTTACTGCATTATTTATCGAAATTATTCCGTAAGCAGCTTAAGGGGTAGAAGATTAATTCATTCCAAGGGATTTAAATTTCAGCCTATCTTACATTTACATAGTAGTCTTCATATCATGCTAAAGGATAATGTAAAATTCTAATCACCCTCAAGATTAATAATTTACTTCAAAATCTGTTGATCATTTTCCATAATCTGTTGATTTACAAATTCACAAACTTAGCTTAAAATAAATTTGCAATAGGTTTTAGTATTTAACGAAATCTTCGTTTATTCATAAGAAATACCATTTTCATCATAATTAGTTCATTACTTATAATTTATGGCATTATTTTTTTATAGTTTTATAAAAAAATTATTAAATTTGTAGTCATATTATTTATATTAATTTAAGATTTATTTTGTTTGAATTGGTCATTTCAGTGTGTTTTATTAATTTAAAAGTCAATAAAATATATGTTCCTTCAAGCAGACGGAAAATTGCCTTTGTTTTATTTTCCTGATGTTATTGTAAAAATTCCTGAGTAAATATTTTACTTCAATAGGTTTTAGTTGAATATTTACTCAGAAATATTCAACTAAAACCTATATCTAGGAACTATCTAGAAAACTATCTAAAAACTATCTAGAAAGAAAAATGGTTTAAAATAAAAGTTTTAAATTAAATTTAAAATGCTTTATTTCTGATAGTTTACAACTGTGTATAAAAAAGAAATCTGATAATAATTAATTAAATTTTTATCAAAATATAATGCAATTGAAATATGTCGAATTTTTCATAGCTATAACAAAATTTTAGAGATAATAAGTAAAGTTAAATTTCTCCAACCATTAATAAGCTAAGTGTTTTAGCCTATTGAATAAAAAATGTTTTCTTGACCATGAAGTATTTGTACTTAGAGCAGCTAAAAATTATTAGACTGAATATTGAAGCAGTTAAAGATTGGAAGTAGAATAGCTAAAAATATTTTGCTATGAGATGTAAGTTCAAATAGATTTATCATAAATGTTAATTTCACTATTTAATGTTTTAATTTAAAAATAGATGTTATTGATTGTATTAATAATTTGGGATGTACAGAAATCATCAAATCGAGAAGTGACCGAATTTAAATGAAATAAAAAAGGCATTTATCACGCAGAAAAATATTATTAGTTAATGAAAAATTATACAGAAAATATTAAGTTTATAGAAGTGTTAGTGAGATACAATAATGATTTATAAAAACAAAAGAATTGTCTTACTATTTCATTCATAATTGTATGAAAGTTTTAGAAAATAAAAATTAAGTGTTCAAATGAATGCAGCTGATAAAAACATAAAAAAGCTTGCGATTGTTTTGTTGATGTTTTTTCTTAATACCTGTTTTCAATTCCTGCTTCGAGGATAATTAAAACATATTGCAATTTTATTAAATTTGTTTCGTAACAAAACTCTATATCTAGTAACTTTATACAATAATATCAAGTTATACTAGATATTTTGATATAATAATTTGATATTCTATCTGATTTATTCCTCTATTAATATATATTTAACAAACTATTAAATATTTTATTGCAATATACCTGTATAGGAATACAATTCAGATAAAAATAATTATTTATGGAATAAATTAATTATTTCATTTAAATAAACATTAATCTCTATAAATACCTGAGCTTCAAAACAATTTGAATTAAAATTTTATATTATATATATATATATATATATATATATATATATTCAGTCTTTTAAAATTTTATATAGATTTAATTTAAAAGGAAAAAATCCTTATATTTTTCGAGTTTTTAATTGAATTTTCTTTGATAACATTCTTAAATACTTTTTAAACAAGGACTGAATTTTGTTTTTATGGAGAAAAAATTACTGATTCTTAAAAAAAACTTAATTGAAGTTAATAAAAACTTAATTAAAGAATTATTAAAACTGACGTATGACAATCACCGAACAATTAAGATCCCTAATATGAATGAATGGGCGGCGAAATAAATTATAGTTGAAATTTTCCTTAAAAAAGTTATTGTTGTCTATCATAGCATATATTATTTACATAAATAAAAATACAAATAAGTGATAAAAGACAAGTACAGAAACTATTTTGTTTTTTGTATCATAAATAAATTGGAGCTATCCTTAGAGTCGTCCTCTTTTTTTTTACTCTAAACTATTCAGGATTTTGACGTTCTTCTGCATTATTAATGATTTCTGCTTAAATTCCTTACTAAGACAAGTGACGCCCATACTCATTTAAGTAATTCTTAAAAATATACACAAACATGATATTATATTAGTTTACATATTTCTTATTTCCTTAAAGAAACATTCACATCATTTAATATTTAAGAAAATTGTAATGTTCCTAATATAACAAATGAATATTCTCTTCATATTTCCACCATAAAGATCTTGAATATTTTAAAAGATGAACAAATGTTTGTATTTCTTGCAACAGAAGCCTTCTTTTACTTTCGACAAACAATGAATATTTTAAAATAAGTAATTTAAATCTTTTAAAAATTTTCTTAAAATTTATTTGCTCACTGTATCTATTTTCAATAGTTGTTAAAAAATTTTTTTTCTGTAACTCTATAATATTGTCATGATGGTGAAATATCAATAACACGAGTACATTGTTATTAGATTAGGCTACAGTATTTCGTACTTTGCTTTTGATTCAATATAAATTAATTTTATCGTAAGCTATTTTAACAGCTGTAATTATTATTATATTTTAATAAAATATGCTTTTTAAATATTATTGTTGATTTATTTTTTATAATTTATTCATAAATATCTGGGAGATTCAAATTTTCATCTTATGTAATGTATTTAAAAGAGAGCAGTATGAACGAATAAGTTTTGTTTATTTAAATAAAATTTCAGAACTTAAGAACTAACTTCATTTTTGGATTCATAAGAAATTTATGTTTAAGATTAAATAGTTTATATTTTTATTTATTTTCCATTCAAATGTGTGCCAGTAAAGTATCTACAGAAGTTTTACAAAAGTGTTTTGTAATTAAAAGTTAAAAAAAAAATTTTGATTAAGTGTACGTGTACGTCACTTTTATACAGTTTTTCACCGATAATTATTATTCACTGCAACATTATAATATAATAAATGGCTAAATAAGATTTATATAGTGAACCCCAATTTAATTATTTCGTTAAGAATATGTGCAAAAAATATATCAATGAAAGTTAGAGTCTCTAAAAACCATAATAAATTCATGAAGGAAGACGAGTATTGAAATAGATATTATTTACTATTTAAAATAATTTGAATTAAACTGACATCAATAAACTAAATTAGTTACTAAGAGAAAACTATTAATAAACATAGGATAATACATTTTTTTAGCTTTATTCAAATTCTGCAATTAACACTTTATTCTGATAAATATTTTTTTTAATTTCATGCAGTGAATCGAAAAAAATAATTCTAAATATTAATAGGTTCTTTTTCTTAATAATTGTTAATTTATTAAGAAAACGAAAAGTATCGGATGTAAAATCAATTATTCGACATCTGAAATCAAAATTCTGATTGGATGAATTATTTGATTTACTGTTATTATATTGACATTATATCAACCTTTCAGAACTCCAGTCGAATGGGCAGAATTTGAGGCTGTACTTGTTAATAAATTGATCGAAAATCTGTCCCACCAAAATACTCGTGCCTTTAAATATCATCAAGAAATAAAGTTGGCATGTGAGTTGTTACACTTTTTCCACAATTAAGATAGAATGGTATGATGTGTGAATGAATACTTAACATACACTAACATTACCAGAGTGGATCACAAATCATCTTTGATTGTATCACGAATACCAAAAGAGTTTTATTTTTCTCTTTTTGCAATACATGAGTTCCATTTTTTTCACGAGAAGTTTACATTCTGAGGGTTACCTACGCTCTTACTTCTGAATGGGTCCATTTAACTTATTTTTGACTGATGTTCTGAGACGATCAGTTTTCTGCTCTAAATAGAGGATCGCGTTATAAAAAAGTAAATGCTTTCACTTTCTAATATTTACTGCAACATTCTATGACCGTTGGCTTTAACATTTTGATAAGAAGTGACGTCAATTCAATGTGCCCCTCTAGTGTGAACTACTTCACTTATGAAGAAAATAACTATATTTCTTTGATAATTTTCTTTAATTCTAATTAGTTTTCATGACTCGATAAATCAAAACAATCTTCTTTATTTTTAGGTTTCTTTAGATATCAATGACCAAAAAAAATTTCCTCAATAAAGTTTTGAAATTACATTTTTGATAATGTTTGAAAAATAAATGTCAAAAAAGTATTGATAATTTTATTTGATTGTAAAAAAGATCGAAGTTTGGTTAAGCTAAATGTTGATTCCTCTTCTTAATGGTAATTATTTAATTTAATTTAAAAAAGCATAAGATACTGAAAAATTACAAATTGAAGATGTATGTTACTATATGAATATATATTTTTATGTGCTCCAGAACTGCAATTTTTCCCCTTCTTAGCAGTTAAATTTAGCATATAATTGATTTCATGTATTTTCTAAACTGCCTTTAATTGATTTCCAAAAGATTACTCTGTAATTTCCTTATGAAATTTCTTTAGATTTTGTTGTTTAATAATTTATAAAGATAGATTTAAATTAATAACAAAAATAGGTTAGGTAGATACCAATAGATTTTCACAAGTGGGTTCCCTATTTCAATGGAAATATGAAGTAGGTAGTTGATAGCAAAAATCGCACAGGAAAATAAGTTTCGCTATCATTAGTAATTATACCATGAATTTTTATCTTTCAGAAAGTAAATTTAATTTTTAAATCCCCTAATAAAATGTGATTCTGCAGTATTATACTTGAAAATATGAGCGCCCAAAAGAAAAAGTTCATTATATATTTTTTGAATTTACGTGTAAGGTGATAAAAGAAGTTTGAAATGATAATTATCAATAATTAATCATTTATCAGATGACATTTTCTAAAACAATCATTTGAATGAGGAAAGAAAATCCTTTATGAAAACATCCACGTAATAAAAATAATTCATGAGCTACAAATAAATGCTGCATGTGGATTGAATATACTTTTATTGTATGTTGAACTAGAAAATTTCAAAATGTGTTTGGTATTTTAGGGCGTGTTTGTTTAATTGATAAAGTTAATAAAAATAATTTCTCCTAAATTTTACAAAATTACAATGTTACGCGTGGAGTTATTTCTTAAATATTAACACTGGCACTTTTTTATTTCAAATATTTCATTTGAATGCTAAAATTTATCCAGTAATCTGTTTTACTACTTTTATAAGTAATACATTAGATCGTATTAGGCACAGAAAAAAGAATTTCGTCTATAAATAAGTAGTTTGGATTGTCTTTTGCTTGGTTTCAACTTCAGCATTTAAATTATGAGGATTCATTTTTGGGGCAAAAATAACACACCCACACAGATACTTTAGTCTATTAAAGTAACCACCAAATCTCATCTTTATATACTAAAAGAAGAACCAGAGTATAATGAAATATTTCACAAAACGTTAAGTAAACTATGGCTAAAAACAAATTGTTTTTACCAACCTAAGAGGAATACCTATGCATTTTGTTACAAGCTACGACGGAACCCAAAATTTTTAACAAAAAATAATAATTTCAACTGTACATTGTTCAAAATTATAACTAAATTTGAAAAGATGATTATCGTAAATGATGATAACTTTCTAAATAAAAATGTACCTCGATTTTGTAACGAAAGAAAAAATATTAACTATAGTAAATTATGCTATCTGAAACATAAAGATAAACCTCGTTTGCTCTATATAGTTCTCCAACCAATGGAAATTTTCAGTTAATTAAATGGGTACTTTCCGAAAATTTTTAATTCCTAGAGAATTTCTATGTTTTTTTTTAACTTTATTTTTAAGCATTTTTTTAAATTTTCATCATTTTCTTTTTAATTAACCAAATTTAGTTTCTAGTAGCTTTTTCTTGTTTTATTTTCGTTCTTCTTTATTCTCCTTGAATATTTACCTCTGTTTGCTTATTTGTGACATTTAAAAATTTTTCATTTTATTCATAATTAACTTTATTAGTAGTGTGCTCTTACTAACTTTTTTCAACAATAAAGAGTCTCATAAAATTGGTTTTACAAAAATGCAAATGTAAATTCTAATAGAAATTATATGCTGTCATAATATACGAAACCATTATGAGAAAGTGTCAAATCACATGAAAAAGAAATTTTATCTTATTAAAGAAACAATCGGAGATCAATGCCTTCTATTTTGTAATAAATATTACGTAGAAAATTTCAGTCATTCAATCGACTTTCAATTTTTAATATTCGAAGAAAATTATTTTAAAATTTTTTATTTGCAATTATTTTTAACAATTTGACAATAACTTTTTCGAATATTTTAATCGTAGCTAGAGCATAAAATTGTTATTCATTTGCTTTCAATACAAAATCCATTTTCATTGGATACGTGAAATATAAATAAAATAATGATCCAAATACTTGAGATATAATTAATTTCATTTAATAATTCAGTTCTTACAAATTTTCAAACTCTGTCCTTTGTTTTGCATATTATTAATGACAATAGTTCGAAACTAATTTATAATAATTATTTTATTTTAAATTAATAATTTTTATTTTAAGATTGAAATTCAAAATTTAATTTATCTGATTAGTTCTTAATTTTAAATCTTCCTTATATATTATAAATAATTAAGTTATAAAAATAATGTTGCAACAAATAATTGCAAATGCGGCTCTTAAGCAAGCAACACAATGCGGAATTACTGAGGAATATGGAATTGAAATTAATGAACACGGGGGTGAAACATGCACATATTTAACATTTTTCATTCGTATATCAAAGCAGATGGAAATGAGGGTTGCCGCTTTAGTTACTAATCAGCTTAATTATGAAAAATGTTTCCCTTTCATACCCGGCTTCAGTTTAATCTCAACGAGGTCCCAATGTTCTCAAACCTATACATCCGCACAGAAATTTATTCTTTGGAATATGAGATTTCTGTATCTCTTTTTATCTTTTGCTCTGGTAGTCTGCTTCGTCTCAAAAGTTACCATTTCCGACTGAAATCGGAAAGATAAACATGTTTGCAGAAATTATTCCTTCACTGGTGTAGAGGATAACTCTCGTTTAATACTGTTTGTAAATTCTTCGTCAGTTCTCTAGAATACAGTATTTGTTTGAACATAAAACAGAAAGTGAGAAGACTTCCATTTAATCTGTCTCTTTCAGTTCCTAATTAAACACAGCTCAAATGTACAATTCACTCTGCGTAAGAATTCTCAAGAAAAATGTATCCAAAAAATAATTTTATCAGAGGAAGAAACAAATTAAATTGTTCGCTGTTTATCATAAAATGTAAACCTTTATAATCTATCCCTTTTATTAAGGTTTATTCTGATTTAATAAAAGTTGAGAATATTGAAACATTTAAATGAGAGAATAGTAAATGATATTAGATTTTGCAAGAATAATTTTTTAATTAATAATTTGTTATCTGCACTAGAAATCTAATGTAGGAATGAAAGAATAAAATGTATTAATTATGTGAAGGTTTTTTAATATTCATTCTCACTTTCACAAAGTTTAAAATTTACTTATTATATTTTGTTGAAGGAGAGGTGATGGTATTGATTATTTATTTGTCTCTTATAGTTTTACTAGTTTTTAAAAAAAATACTTGATATAATATGGGTTTACCAAAACCAATCGTATTTTTTAACAATGGATTACTAGTAATAACTTTTTAAAATTAAGAAATTAATAGAATCATTGAATAAAATGTTTTCTTAATTTAAATAAATATGACTACTAATTGTATTTAAAAATTGTTGTACATAAAATCAACAATTTTAAGTTAAAAAAAAACTTGCTCATTTTTTCAGAAATTTTCTACGGTTAGTTAAAATTCGCCAATTTTCGATTAAATAGAATGTTTAATTAAATTCACTTTACTAATTGTCAGATAACATTGTAAATGATTAGCTAAATTTCGTTTAATCTTTTAAATGCCTTATTTACCTAAAACTAATGAAATCAATTAAAACATAATTTATTTTAAATCAAAGGTGTAAAACTGTACATAAAAACGCTACATTTATTGCATTTTATGAAAATAGAACATTTCATAATTTTGTGGGTACTTAATAAATATTATTCCTCAATTGAATAAATTTTCAATAAACTGAATAATTCTAAGTATTTTTTAAATAAAAAATATAATTGATTTTCGTGCTATATAAATCAAAACTTATTTATCATTAATGATGTGTAACAAAAATAATAAGTTGTTAAGGCAACATCGTTAAGATTAGCTTACAACAGCGTATTTTATATCACTTGTTTTATGTAAGGTATTAATTGAAAAATTTAATTGCCAGAACCCCATATTCTTAAGGAGGAGATTAAGATATATGATATTTAAATTAATGTCAATTCTAAGTTTGCAGCTTACCAAATTATCTTGCGTTATATTATCTTGAAATCTTGATATTTTCTTTCCTCAAGTTATGAGTAGATTTATATATTTCATACTATTCATGAATAATACATACCTATTATTTGATTTATTTTTATCTGTTATTAAGTTTATATTGTGTAACATATTTAATACCATATATGTATTAAAATGATTGTTATGCTTCCTTATAAAAACATAGTTGATTTCAAAGAGTAATAATTATTTTTTAGTTTCCAATAAAAAAGATTAATGAAATAAATATTTCAGCTTTGTTAAAATTAAAAAGTGTTATTTGCAGGCTTATTGCAACATATAAATTTAATTTAATTAAAATGAAAAAATATGTTTTCATATGTGATCTACTTTATTTTTAAACTTTTGATAAATTAATAATGATAAAGAACTTTTACAGTTAAGTTTACATGTCGAGAAGTATATCATTAAATTTTAATTAATAACAGAAATGGAGTTATTTTTTGTTATCAATTAATTGTTTTGTATATGTAAGTGGCATCAATCTGACAATAAACACAAAATCCTGATTAACATGCTATAATAATTCTTTTACAGAATTGTATCTTATAATGCTGTTTACACATAATTGCATTTAAAGATATTTTTTCCTTCAAACCAATAAATCAGCAATATTTTTTCAGAAAGTAAGCAAAATTTTTTGCTTAAAAATATTTCATCTAATGACCATTATATTTTTCTACAGTTATTATATTCATAAAAGTTGTTTATAAAATTCCTTATAACTGTCCTTCAATTCAAAAATTTTAAAAAATTTTAAAACTTTCTTGGTGCTATTATTTTAATAGTTTGTAAGATTCACTAACAAAATCATTGTTATAAATGTTTTTAAAATAAAAATGGTATTGGAAAAAGTATCTCATTATTTTAAAACGGTTTTCTAACGAAATTCAAAATGATATCACCACTGAAAGGATACAAAATATTTGAACCATTAATTGACAAAATCTGTAATGAGACGGTTAATTGAAATCATTAAACTGATGCTTAACACACCAAAGATCTATTTTCTCCTTATTTATGTATTTTCACGTTTAATCTCTTTTTAGTTCTTACTCTTATTATATTCCTTTCTTGCATGCAGAAAAACAAATTAAGATATGTCAAACAAGACTTCAAAAAGTAAATGCAATCCAACTGAGACAGAAAATATTGTTCCTGCTATTATTTCATTAAATGTTTTGATACTGTTTGCATGTCAAATTTATTTCTTAAATGTAAAATGGTTGAAGAATAGTTTTAATATCGATACATATTTTTTTTCTCAAAGTAACATTTCTTTAGTATCAGTTTTTTTTTTCTTCTGAGATATTCAAAAACAAGATTCTAATCATGAAGAGGATTTTTTAATTCTCCTGAATCAAATTTTTATACGAGTAATTTGAAGAAACTAATGGGAGAAAAGATGTTTTTCATTTAAGATCAAAACTTTCATTTAAAAATGATGAAAGTACATTTAATTGGAAGTATGTCTGAGAAGAAACTTGTTTGAAAAATTCTTCACTCGAATGATTAAAAAATTGTAACAATTTAAAAATTTATATAAAATTAAAAGCAAATTTTTAATTAAATTATATATATATATATATATATATATATATATATATATATATATATATATATATATATATATATATATATATATATATATATATATATATATATATATATATATATATATATATATATATATATATATATATATATATATATATATATATATATATGTATATATATATATATATATATATATATATATACATATATATATATATATATATATATATAGATATAGATAGATAGATAGATAGATAGATAGATATAGTCCATTGAATAATTATTATTTCGTATTGTGAACCATTTTCGTACTACATGTTTTCATAATTGTTATGTTAATTAAAATAATCATATGAACTTTGTTGCATTTTTTCAATATTATATATTAAAAATTGTAAATTTCAAAGATATAAAAATTTTTTTTAAAGTATTTATGTTTCAAATTTTCGCAGAATTTTTCTTATAATAACCTGAAACGTTTATTTTTAAATAAATAAATAAAATTGCTTATAAATAAAAATATAGCTGAAAAACAACAATTATTTCAATCGAAATTTTATGAATCAAAATACATGGTTAAGAATTATAAATTGTATAAACAAGAACTCTAGTGAATATGTATACATAGTTACTCACAGAAGTGAATACTTCACTTCTCATACTAGAGTCAAAACTAGTGGTAAGTCTACTTCGACTTATTGGATTTTAATTCAAAACTACCAACTTGCACGAGTAGTCGACAACCTGGTGTTGTCAGGTGTAGATTATTGAAGCCTCAAGGGAAACAACTCAGAAAGCAGTGGGCCGTAATTTACTTGTCATCGAATGACTGCTTTGGATAAATATTGAAAAGCACGTTGCCAAAAGTATAAAGACTGACAAGGAAAGAGTCATGCTGAATTTTTAAGCATTTAAAAATATGGCATTTGAGGTGCTCATTCTAAGTCAACTAGAAGTAACTCTTAGATGGTATTTTATAACAGGATGAAATTGTAACGTGTATTGTTGTTAATAATTTTTATTTTATTTCCTCATGCATTGTTATCTGTTATATTACAAACTGAAATTTACATTCAACGTTTTATAAAATTCAATATTTTATGGCAGTTACAAAAACTTTTTATAATAGAGAAAGAATTGATATAAGAAATTTGATAAATATTAATATTTTTCAATCTGAAGAAATTATTTTCAAAATAGGATAAAGTAATTTTTAAATATTAAAAATTTAATTATATGTTTTGTAAAAGTTTTATATAATTCAGCGAATTATTTTAATTAATCATTATTTATATGACTTGAGACATGCACAATAATCCAAAAGTTAAATTTTATTTGGTATTCAAATTATATATATATATATATATATATATATATATATATATATATATATATATATATATATATATATATATATATATATATATATATATATATATATATATATATATATATATATATATATATATATATATATATATATATATATATATATATATATATATATATATATATATATATATATATATATAGATGATCTCATTCAAATTTAACACAACCAATAAAATAGGATTTGCATGTAGATATATCATACATTTGTAGAATAATATTTATTTAGTTTTCAATTTGATGTTAACAATATAATATTCGTGCAATAGGTTAAAAAAGCACATTTAAATATAAACATGATAAATTTTTTTAATTTCTCTGAAATTATACATGAATTAGTATTTTGATTTTTTATTAGAAAACTAGCAATTTTTTTTTTCAGATGATTGATGTGATAAATTGCATTGATGTTAAATATCATCATACATCTTTAGACATAAAAATTTCTTTAAAAAAATTTTAATGCTTCTAAACTTTATAATTTTTATTTTAAACAATAAAATAAAATAGAATCATTTGTACTTTTTAATATTTTACTGTAAGATAATAATGTAAGATAATGTATGATGTAAGATGGATACATTTATTCATTATTTTACCCTCTTTATGTATTACATCTTAATTTAATGCATCATAGCACAAGATAATTATAAGGATAGCAATTTTTACAATGAAAAGAATTCACAACCATTCATTACAAACCATTTTATGAAGCCATTGTGATGCAAGACAATGTTTCTTAAATTTTACATTCTACTGAATTCCAAAGTATGTGTTTTGTTTAGTCACTTCACAATACAGATATCTCGTTTCTCCACGGAAAGACAAGAGAGTGTGTTTTTATTGAAAACTCAATTTTTATAATAATCAGCTTTTAAAATCTGAAATTGCTTTAGTGTCATTGTAACAGACCCATATTAACACTATTGACAGTAGATGGCGCTGCTGCCCAATATACTTACAACATCAAACGAGATGAGTATAGAGATGTGAGGAATGGAAGGACGAACCATCCGGTTCCTAAATACGTTTGTTTTTGTACCACCCTGGTACTATGTAACCTTGTTTATTATTTTATAATTATTAAGTGTTTTCCTTTTTGTAACTAATCTTAATTATGTGTAATGTAATAAATGTTTGTTTTGTTTTAACTTCCATTTTCTTACATCGCTGCATCATGTTTTACAATTTGCTAACAAATTTTCTCTAATCATAATTAAAATGTGTTTCAAAATAAATATTATTCAATTGTTTTTTTTATTTTTAAATATTATAGCACTCAAAAATATCCGAGCCATTTAAAATGAATTATCTCTGGATTTTCTATGAAAGCGTTAATGCTGTAAACTTGTTAAATGCTTAAGAGACCTCAAAAAAATTTAATAATATAAAAAATGTAATAAAAATAACTAAACACTTGTAGTGAGAAACTTTAAAAATTAAAAAATATATTTTATTACCATTAGATCATTTATTTAATAATTGTTAAATTTAATATTTATTTTCTTTGAAATTATTAGTCTCATTAGATTTGAATTTATTATATCAGCTACAAAAATATTATTAGATTTTTATTACCTGCAATTTCCAGTATTTATTCTTGAGTATATTTAAAATTTGTTTTTTATTGAATAATTTTGGAATAAGACAAGAGAAATATTTACTGATTTTTTTTAAATTGTTAATTAATCAATTTGTTTAAATGACTAGTGAAAACTTTTGTTGTATTTCTATAACGATTAGCTGTGCTCCCTTTCCCACTGATTCCATTATATTTAAATTTTATTTAACTGTTATAAAATATAGTTATGCATTAGCATTTGTATTAATGGAAATATTAATTTTAAAGGAATATTTTAATAAATTAAGTTAATACTTTTCGATCCAAATAAAAATATATTTTTGAGAAACAATTTTATACATCTTAACAAGTTGAATACATTATATCCAAAAACGAATCCATTTTATGACTTAGTAGTAGTTATAGAGCAAATCTACGATTGCATAAAAGGCATATTTCAATTTAAATATGTTCATGAGAATGTTTATGGCTCTCATTTTAAATTCCGAAACTCATAAAGATGTTTGTTGTTTCCCAAATAAAAACTATTTGCGAAAAATATAACATAATAGCAGAAGGAAATTAATTTCGATTTTGTCTTTGCTTTTATAATTTTAATAAACGTAAAATACATTGTATTCAAGTTCGTATCTTCAATGAAAAACATCAAACTGTAAATCTTGAAGTTGGATTATTATTACACTTCTTCCATCGGTATCAAAAATTATAGTGTTTTTTTTTTTTTAAATTTTGTCATTAAATTTATCAAATAATCTATTTGTTCAGTTAGTTCTAATGCTATGTTAATACAAAAGCCTGTATTGTTTCAAAAAGTATAATTGTACATTTTTCATTTTAATCACAGCTTTACATGAAAATAATTTTTTCAAGCAAAATTCTTTTAGTATTTCTCCTTGTATATATATTTTAAAATAACAACAAATCACAGTTCCCACTATTTTGCAGTTTTATATCAATAATTATTAACCATAAAACATTAACTAATTACTGGAGTTGATATTAAAATTTTAAAATGATCAAAATAAGTTAAAGTCTAAAGAACTGTTTTTCTATAATTCATTCTTTGACGGAAGACATAACATGATTTCAGCGCAATTTTTCACTTGATAGAAACCAAGAAAATATATATTTAGAACAAGCTCCTTACAAAATTCAAAAAATAATAAGAATATTACTTAATTGCATTCAAATTATATTTTATCTTTTATAGAAATAATATTGAAATACAGAATGAAATGTGTTATAATTCCTAAGTGATAATGATAGTGAAATTATAAGTTAATAAAATATTTATTGCAATTACGGATATGTTTTTAATCAATAATAGTATTTTGAAATTTTTATTGATAAGGTAAAATATGACATTTCATTTATATTTTCACCGCAGCTTTTGGCACAAAGATATTTCATGTATTTTTTATTACAAGAATCTGCCATTTATATTTCCATTTTATTTGCTTTTGTATTTGTATTTAAATTTTTCAATTTTATTTTTCTTTATAAAATGTTAAATTTTTATCATAATATAAATGACAATTATGAGAATAAAAAGTGGATAAGTAGTTTTTTTTAATTACAAACATTTAATATTTGTTATATTCTACAACTAGCGTTTAAAATAACTAATTTGAATTGTTTCGAAATTATTTATAATTATCATTTATTTAATTTAGTTAATTTCCTAATATTTTAGGCTTAAGATATATGAAAATGAAACTATAAAAAAACTAAATATGTTTTAAATATAAATGTTTGATCAGGTATCTATGTATTTGAATATTTGATAAGGAGTATAAAATCAGTAATTTAAGTTTTTCTGAATTTATTTATTATAACTCATAAATTTTAATTCAGTCTTTATTTTCTAAAAATCTTATTTTTATTCAGACTAAAATTCTTGTTTTCATTGAATTTTTCAGTATGTAGCTAAATTACAGATATTTTTATGTAAATTCAATCATCTGCTTTTGTGTCATCAATCATCTGCTTTTGTGCTTTTATATCATCTAAAATTTAACGATCTTAAAATTTACGTAAATAAGGTAAGTGATTGCTTACCACAGGTTAACTTAAAAACTTAAAAACAATGGAAGTTTTTTATTTCAGAAAACAAGGTTTAATAATTATGTGTTGCGGAAGCTCATATGTCAAATATTTATCAGTGGGAAAAAAATTACGTCTCTTAATTTTATATTCCAGCTTATATTCATTACATTACTTACCTTTATATTATTCATTTTATTGTATGCAATTATGCTAAATAAATAAATTTTTAAATGCAGAACATTCACGTATGTTAATTTTCCTTTTTTTTGTTACTTAATATATAATTCTTATAGGAAAATATTTAGCTTTAGAGTTAGCACTTAGCACTAAAGTGCTAAGTGCTAAATAAGTCTAAGTGCACTTAGCACTTAGAGTTTTTAAGGTATCAGAAATACCTTAAAAACTCTAAGTGAATTGAAAAGCTTATTATGTGAGGTATAATAATATTTTTGCTTTTTTTACATTAACTATATTAAAATTATTTCAATTTTCAGGAATCTTTTTTCATAAGTAAATCATTAAGATTTACTTTAAAATTTTTAAGGCGATTGAATAGCACTTTTGTTTCCAGAATCACTATAGCATCAAATTATAGTGCATTTTATGGACAGGGTTACTGTTTAAAATGCTAAGAAGCAATCCTAAAAACCCGAAACAGCCTTCAAATATTTATACCATGAATATGTGAAAGATTGATTTTTACGATGACATTCTTCTCTTTAAGATTTTAAGATAAACGACTCGACAGATATTAGAATTCAACCATTTAATAGCGTTCTTAAGATTGCTATTTTACAGGCTCTATACATATAGAATACATCACTTTTCCGAAATAGCAGAAATATTATTTTTATCAAATAAAATATAAGCTTGGATAAAAAGATTGCCAAATTTTGAAAATTAAAAACATTTTATGAGAAAATTAATTTCGGAAGCTTTATTTATAATACTGTTAAATTTTCGTTGCATTTCGAATTTTGGAAATTTTATTGGAAAAAGAATCTATAGATACATTTATATCTAGGCTGCTGCATTCCAGTTTCATAATAAGGTATATTTTAAATATTTTACAGGCTCGTATACAATCGCATTTTGAAGTCAATGTATTTCTATAGCTTGTGAAAATATTATTCTTAATTTTAAACGCATTTGTTTTATAATATAAGTAAAAACTCATAATATTTTATTTATAGTATCTATCTAAAACGTACTGAAAGTTTTTTTTATTTAGAAAATAAAATTATAAATTTTCGTCACATGTTTGACGAATAATTACTAAAAGCTATTATGGGAAAGCTTTATAATATTTAAAATATTAAATTCACACACAAAAAAATTTATAAACTTAATTACTGGAATAAAATCTCTCTTAAAACTTAACGTGTATTTAAAATAATATTACAATAAAGTCTCTCTTCCTTTCTAATTAATTACGTAAACTGAAATATTTAAATTTTTAAATTCTTCCAAAATGTTAAAAATAAAAAGGGACATAAGAAATTTATACGTAATGTTTATAATGTGAATTTGAAACAATTTATAATTAAAATAGAATATTTTTAATGTAATATTTTTAAAAATTGATTAACTAATGTTTGTTATTTGAAAAAATTCTTTTTAAATTTCCAAAGTATCAAATACTTTATGAGTAATTTATATAAATTTCAGATAATTAAATTGCAACAAAATAAATAATTAACCTTTTACTAAATGTATAACTAAATAAATGTCTAATAATAAGAAAATACTTTTATACCTTCACACAATATTTTGAACGCAAACATAATCCTATTTTCTAAATTTCTCAAAAATTCCTAACGCAGCTTTCTCTTAATTTCTTTTACATATCATTCTGCAATTTTAACTAATGGCGAATATTAAGGAAAACATATTTAGTGAGAACATAATTTATATAAATTTGCTTTAGCCTATCTCGTACAAAGTAATTTTTTATAAGGAATTAAATTTTTAAACATAAAATTTTAAAAGAGTGAGATTATATTCTTAACAATAAAACACTAAAGATATCTTACATAATTTTTAAAATTCAAAAAGAAGCTACTTTGTGTTCAGTTGATTTGAGTCTAAAATAGCCCAAATGAAATTTATATAATTTTGCATACACATTTAACTTTATTTACTGTTATTAACTTCATTGTATTAAAAGATATAGTATTTATAGTGCATACA
Organism: Latrodectus elegans; assembly: GCA_030067965.1. Classification (NCBI taxonomy): domain Eukaryota; kingdom Metazoa; phylum Arthropoda; class Arachnida; order Araneae; family Theridiidae; genus Latrodectus; species Latrodectus elegans. The sequence continues at coordinate 44,687,927 of CM057815.1, forward strand.
CTGGTGTGAAAAGCTTAAGAAATAATGTATGTTTTAACTGGATAGCCATGAAGTTACAGAAAACAAGTTCTTGAGATCAGTACAATGAACGCGCAATTTAGTTAAAAGGTGATACTTCTGCAAATATTAAGAAAAAAGTCTCAGGCAACATAAATGTACACAATTAAAGACTGCAATAAAAGGAAAAACGAAGATACAATTAATGACATCTACTGTAAGGACAAGTGAGTTCCTTAGTGAGATATGGCTAGAAGAAATTACACGTGGAAGAATAATTGGGAAACTGGAGAAAGGATGTAGGTTGACAATGGTCCTGAAAAGTTCAGAATTAACAAAAATAATTTATCAGAATAATAATAGCTTTCCAAACCATAAGATTAGCTGTTCGTAATTTTGGAAGTAGCCGCATAAGAAAATAAATGAAATCATAGATTGTCTTGCAGACGATAAGAGCCTAACAATGTTATCTTAACTCAGATTGTTTTGCTTTAAAATAAAAAAAGTGGTGTGTTACTTTATTTTGCTTTTCTTTAATTGTCTATGTCTGTCAAGTTTATGTAAGCAGTTATAGACTGATGTGTGAAAACCTGCATCGTTTATTTGTTTAATCATTTTTTATGAAAGAAAAGTATTACTATTCGAAGAATTTCGGATAATATTCTATCGAACTACTATCTAATTTTTGTCTTTGTTTTAATATAATTTAGCTATAAATGGCAACAGTAGACCAGTTCTGCTTGTATATTTAAAATATTCTCTTGAAGATAGAAAAGGGGCTCTGAGTAGCTTTTTATTATTATTTATTATTTTTTTTATTTTAAGAATTAATAAGTATTATTTTACGTCATTTATGTTTCAAATATTATTTGAGAAGATCTAGTTTTCATTTCTTATATTTAATAAAAATAATCCTTATATCTTTTTCAAATATTTTCATTTGTATTACTGATTACATTGCTTTTTTATCATTAAACACCTTTTTCAAAAATCAAAACGAAAAAATTATAATCATTCCTGGGAATTTTCTTATTAATAATTTATTTTTAATACCAAACTCTTTTTTTCATACTAATGTCATTCAAAAATTTTATAAGTAGTTGATGCTTATATGAACACATACTAAAAGCAATAATTTCATTTAATCATATTATTAATTTGTAAAGAGGTGGTTAATTCATAATATTCAATTTAGCATTGATTTATTATTTATTACAAAAAATTAATTATGACTAGTTTCTAAACTAAAAATTGGATTTTATTAATTTAGAAGTGTTAGATAATGACTTAAATTGCTTTATAAAATATTATTAGTAACGGCATGCTTACCAAGTTTTACTTTAAGGGAAAATACAATATAAAAGTAAGAAATAATTTATCTATTTATTTTAATTTTTTGATGAATTTTTGTGTCTCACATTCATTTATATAATTCCTTACATTAATTCTGTGTTTTTATTGAATTGTATTCCATTCTTGAAATAAGATTATTATTTGCTCATTATTTGCTTCTATGCATTTTAAATAGAATTATAATCGAGAAACGTAGCTGGTCCATGTATCAGAGGAATGATATTCATCAGAAACATCTATATATATATATATATATATATATATATATATATATATATATATATATATTAGAGGATTACCTATCATTTATAGGAAACACAGTTATCTCCATCCGGAAAATTTTCATGAATGAAAAAATTCTTTCAATCTGTAAAAAAAGCAGGATTATTTGACAACATGCTTGAATACAGTGCTTGTACCATAAACGAACCACGATCATATTGTTTTCCAGAAATAGGGTGGTCATTTCCAATGAGATTACTCTAACGATAAAAAAAGCTCCAAACTATCATAATTCAATATTTTAACCTTAAATTGAGTACTAAAACATTTAGTTTTCTAGGGGGGGAATGACAATATTCCCACAACAATCATTTCCTTATCCCTTCGATTCAAAAGGAGTTCAAACTTTTCTTTGCTAGCATTTCCATATTTCGTAGTCCATGTGATAATAGACAGTTTAATTTAGAATATATCTTTCAGAAAATCACAAGATAACTAACTTAAAGAAGTTCTTAAAAGTTAGTTTTTGATACCATATTTTTCTAAGTAAAACATTTTTAATGGCAGCATAAAGGTTTTAATTTGCAATGTTTTATTAGAGTCAATTGTGAAAATTTTGAAGTTAAATTGTATAAAAACCTTAGCTTTTTTCTTTATATTTAATTTCTGAATACTTGATTGTAGAGGACATGACTTTTTTAATGTTCGCTTAAGGCAGTTTTCTCCCTATATTTAATAATAATTCTTTTTTTTTACATTTATTAATCCAACTAAAGGAATTTTAAATCAAACATGAATTATTTTGTTTTATGCATATATTTATTTACTTTCATAAAAAAAGGCACAAAATGAGGTGTTTGTTTTGTAAGATTTTAATATATTTATTGGTTTAATTTGATTTAAGATTTATTTGGATTAGCTAATAATTCTTTTTCTCTAGAAAAACACTTTGCTTCTAGCTAATAAAATACATTCAACGAATTCTTATTTCTAATTTAAATTAAAGTCACTGAAAATTATTTATTGTTAATTTATAATACAATTATTTGAATATGCTTGCATCTTCATTTTTTAAATTTTATACCATAATTAATAATAATCAAAAATAAAGGTTATTTTAGAAAATGTTTATATTTTTGAACAGTGACATGAAAAATCAAGGAAACATTATTAAAATTAAGATAAATTACTAATTATTTGAATTTAAATAAGGGCTCTTTATTTTTTATTGAATTTCGTTTCATTCTACCACAAAAGATGCTACATTAAATTGTAAGGTAACTTAATAGTAATTTATCAATATATATATTTTCTTTTCTTTGAAATTTTATATTTCCTTATCAAAGATAGGGCAAACAGCAAATACTTAATCTTCATAAAATTTCAAAAGAAAAAAGAATCAATTTTTGAATTACGAAGGATAAAATTTCATTTATCAAACAATTTTGAAAACAAATAGTGTTTTTTATAAATATCATCCACCGCTTCTAACTTTCTGATATCACCATTTTTATCTTTATTTTAATTTTGTACTCAAGAGAGTACAAAGTCCTTATTAAAACCCTTATTTTAATCTACCCGAAAAATTTTATTTGTAATTTATAGAGAAATCGCTATTTTAACCGACATATGGAATTATTAAGGGTCAAAGAATCAGTTTTGAAGAAATTACTGTTTATTATCAGAAATTAAACTACTTCATTTAATTGACAATTTTACTCTTCTTGTTGTAAATGCAATAAAAATATTACTTAAATATACTTTTTCAAATACTTAAATTTTCGTTTATCAAAATCCTTAAAAATTATTATGCAGCAGATATTAATTCTTCTAGGACTAGAAAAACGTAGGGGAATTTATTTTGAAAGGAAAAGCAATCAAATTCATATTTTCCTTATCTAAATAATGTTGAAAAGTAACTGCAAATCAACCCGAGAATATCCTCCTTAGGTATTAGAAGGTATTCTAATCTACAGTCTTGCAGTTATTTCAGTGCTTATGACTTTTTATTTGATTATTTTAAATATGTGGCATTTTTATTACAGTCATTGTTAACGTAAATTGCAGAATATATCTTAGAACTGTGACACATAATTATACCGTTATTGCTCAATATATAAGTAAATGGAAATAAGCTGGAAAATTCTAATAAAAACTTCTTGTCCGTTAACTTTAATATTGCTACTGCTATATTAACAGTGATAATAAAAATGATTTAATTCTACTTTAAAACTACTTACAATAAATTATGAAAAATAAATTTTATAAAATAAGTTAATTTAATTGATTTTAATGTAAAAGAAAATATTAAAAGTTTTATAATTAATAGCGTAAAATATTGGCACTAGTAATAATTGATTAATTAATACCGTTATTTCCTTACGCAATACGTACATAATATGTATTATAAAATAAAAAAATCCACAATTTTATTTAATAAAAAGTAGATATTTAATTTTTATCTAGCTACAATTCTTAACAATTTACTCATTAAATTAATTATTTATATAATAACAAACTGAGTGCCGACAGCCTTGTCTAGTGGTAAGAGTCCCTTACTGCAGATAGAAAGGTCCTGGGTTCGAATCCCGGTTCGGGCATGGATGTACTTTCTCTCTCTATCTATCCTATCTTTGTCGTTTCTGTGTATGAATGAGGTGTAAATGGTTGCATACCCTTTAAAAGGTCCCTATGGCATGTGTGTACTGAAGTAGTCGGACTCCACACCAAATGTGGTTCAGTATGAAAAAGTGGAGCAGCCCAATATTGTCAGCCTAAGCTAGCACAAGACAAAAAAATAAATAAACTGAGTATAAAAAAGCAATTTTTAATGTTTTATGTATGTATTCGTTTGATGTAATAATTGGGAAAATACTTTATTGGCATAAAACTAAATTAATAATGTATAAATGTAATTTGCATTCTTATATATAATAATATCATCAGAAATTTTACCTTGTTTTTCGTTCATACTTCTTAAATAACGCATTAGTATATTGTAGTTTAAAATTATTTTAAATACAGATTTTTTCCGTAATATAACTGACATCAGTTTCTGAATACTTGCAAATCTTGAACAATTTAATTTAATGCATTCATTGAAACTACTAGTCATTTCTTTTAACTAATTAGAATAAAGTTATATAACTTATTTCTAAAAACAAAAGTAAACAAAATTAAATGTAAATAAAATAAAATAGAAGAGCAAGTTTTGCATTTGGGAATATTTCGCACTGAGTTTTTCTCGTAGAAATTATACTTAAAAATCTTATTAAGTTAGATATACGGATATTTTACCATCATTCTAGATCACAATTAAATAACTAAATTAATTTGTTAATCTTCTATAACTCATCTAGTAATTGAGATATGCTATAGAATTATTAATCATATTTACAAAAATGATCCCTTCTTAAATTTTTAGGGATCAGTTTGATTCAAAAGATTATAAGAAATAAATGTAATTTTTCTCAAATAGACTATCATTAGTCTAATGTAATTGTGCCAATTAATAAGTCACATGTAAAATATGTTAACCATTAATTGGCACTATCAAGTTTTGACAACAATACCCAGATATCAACTCAATGTTTTGTTTGTTCATACAACTTTGGACTATTTGAAATTTGATTTGCTTTCAGGCTTATGTCAATAAATTTATAATATTAAAAATTATGCTTAAATTAATAATTTTATTATTGTACAAGTAAAGCAATAACAAAATTTAAATATGTTTTGGTTTTGGGGAAAATATAAACATTGCTAACTTTAAAAAAATATCTTATTTCGCTAAAACGAAATTTAATAAGTTAAGTTTTTTTTCTTATTTTATACTAGAACTCTTTACTTTTTATTAATGCTTTGAAAATGATATCTAATTTAAAAAATAGTAATCAATTATTAATTTATTAAGTTATCTAAATACAATAGTGATTGAATTAATTGGTAATTTTATTTAAACAACGGAAATATATATTATTTTTTAAATTGAACTTTCATAATACTGAGCAAAGTTGATTAGTATAATTACTTTATGAAACTAAACCACACCATAAATTTCTTATATATTTAATATTATTCATATGTATATAATATTATTTATTATAAAATATAAGAATTCATTGTTAACCAGTGTCTTTAGTTTATTTCACAATCACAACTTAAAAAAAACAAACAATTTATAAGTTTCTTTTAATGAGAGAGAGAGATTTAGCTAAAATATTTTTTGTTCAGTATTTCCATACTAAAAGCTACCGGATTTAAATAAAACTTATCGTTAAAATACATGCAAATGTTTTCAATTGATTGTTTTCATAATCCTTCAAGATTTATGTAAAACTTCAAAAAATTTTAATGGAACAATGCTATCTTGAATGATTTCTGCTGTTTATTGCAAAAGATATCTGGACTTGGGAATTTACAATTCCAATTCTATCACTGCAACAAATTGAAGACTTATTTTTCCTTTTACTATCTTTACGTTTTTTTAATTTAAGTTTATTCTTTCGATAAGAATAAGATATACGGACGTGGTGGATAAAAAAATATTTTCCAATGTAACGAAATATTTTATCCCTTATCATACCCAGATTATTCTAAATTATATGTATGGAAATTAAATAAAATAGTAAGCCGGAACTTTTACAGCCTGATGTAAATAAATTGAGTGTACACAGTGCCTGAATTTGATTTCCATTAAAGTAAATTAAATTAAAAACGTATATAACTTAACGGAATAACATAATGTTTAATAAAGAAAAACACTATATATTTTAATTATTTATATAAACATATTATTTATATAACACATATTTTAATTATTTATAAAAATATACAAGTTAGGAGATCATAAATATCATTAACTAAACACAACATCATTTCATATTTGTTTGTTTTATAAATGATTACAAATTAAACAATTATTTAATTAATGAAAATCCCTTTCTCCAGCATTTTTCTTTAAGGAAAACTGTAATTAGTTACCTGTTTTTCATTTTTATTATTTTAAAATGGAAAACTAACTATATTGTATCGAATGAAATTAAGAGCTATATTTCATGATCAGATTTTTATGATAATGAAGAAAACTCACATCAAGTTTCTTGGTTCTGCTCATTGTTGTTATTATTTAAAAAAAGATATCACACAGTTTAAAAAGAATTGTAGCTCTGCCGTTTTTCATTGCACAGAAAGGTGCATTTCTGAGTTTTTCATTTTTGATGTGTATATATATATATATACATATATAAATTATGTAGATTTGTATATGCACTACTAGCCATTAACATTGCTACACCAGGAAGTAATGCAGATAACACAAAATGATATTTATTGGACAAATATATTATACTCGAAATAACTAGTGATTAAATTTTCAAAAAATTTGGCTGGATAGATCCTGAGAAATCAGCACCCAGAACAACCACCTCTGGTAGTTATAACAGCAGTTATACGCCTGGGCATTAAGTCAAACAGAGATTGGATTGCATGTACAGGTACAAATGCATATGCAGCTTCAACACGATGCCACAGTTCATCAACCGTAGTGACTGGCGTTTGGTGACGAGCCAGTCGCTCGGCAACCATTGACCAGATGTTTTCTATTGGTGAAAGATCTGGAAAACGTGCTGGCCAGAACAACATCTGAACATGTTCCGTATCAAGGAAGGTCTGTACAATACCGGCAACATGCGGTCGGGCATTATCCTGCTGAAACGCATGGTTTCGCAGGGCTCGAATAAAGGGTAGAGCCACGGGTCGTAACACACCAGAAATGTAACATGCACTGTTCAAAGCACCGTCAATGCGAACAAGAGGTGACCGAGACATGTATCCAATGGCACCCCATACCATCACTCCAGGTGATGGGCCAGTATGACGATGACGAATGCACGCTGCCAGTGTGCATTCACCACGATGCGCCAAACACGGATGCGACCATTATGATGATGTACACAGAACCTGGATTTATCTGAAAAGATGACGTCTCGACATTCGTGCGCCCAGGTTTGTCGTTGATTACACCATTGTAGGGGCTCTTGTCTATGACGCAGCGTCAAGGGAAGCCGCAGCATGGTGTCCGAGCTGTGTGTCTATGCTGCTGCAAACGTCATCGAGCTATTCGTGCAGACACTTGTTGTCCTCCAAACGACCCCGTTTCTTGACTCATGGCTCGTGACGTGGTTGCACGATCCATAACGGCCATGCGGATAATATGCCTGTCTTCTCGGCTGCTAGTGATAGGTGGCCGTTGAGATCCCGCATGGCGTTCCGTATTACCGTCCTGAACCCATCGATTCCATATTCTGCTAACAGTCGTTGGATCTCGACCGACACGAGCAGCAATACTGCGATAAGATAAACCGCAATCCCGGTACGCTACAATTCGACCTTTATCAAAGTCAGAAACGTGCTGGTACGCATTTCTCCTTCTTACACGAGGCATCAGAAAAACTTTTCACCAGGCAACAACGTTCAAATGCAATTTGTGTATGAGGAACTGGCAGAACAATTTCCTCATTTAAACACAATGTAGGTGTCGCTACTGGTGCTTGCTTTGTCTGAATGCGCTGAAAAGCTAATGATTTGCATATCACAGCACCTTCTTACTTTCGTATAAATTTCACGTCTGTAGCATGTCGCCTTCTTGGTGTAGCAATTTTAATGGCCAGTAGTATCTGATATCATTAATATAATGAAATGAATGTAATATCAACTTATGTAGTAACATGCCACACTTCATTGCTTTAAAATGTGATTTTAAATTATGTACATAACAATAGACTCTGAGGGTAACATTTCAAAATATAAAGTAATTGTCATTTAGGAAAACAAAACTCTGATAATGCAAAATTTTTGAGGTAAAAATAAAAAAGCTGACCAAACCCGCATATCAAAAGAACGATAAAGATAAATCATACAAGTAAAATAAAGTAAGGACCACACACACACAAAGAAAGATTACACAAAGGGAAATAAAAGACTTGAAAATGGACAAATTTAATCATCCAAGTTACTGCGCTGAAATGAAGGAATTGTATTAAATTGGTGTTTATTAAAATGTACTTTTTATTAGAGAGATCAGTTATTTTTTAAATCTTTCTCTTAAAATTTTTTAAAATGTTTGTATATTATTAATGTGTATTAGAAAGTTTTAATTTAGAGAATATCTAAATTATATATTTTAGTTTTACAATTAAAGAAATAACAACATATTTACATTTTTCAGAAAAAAGAATATTTAGAAAAAAAATTATTTTCTTGGTAGTTAAATTTATTTAAAGCATATTTTATAATACTTATTTAAAAATTATATATTTAAAAAATTTTATGCATAAATTTTATATAATTTTTGATTTTCAAATCCGAATTAATTTAGAATAATTAGAGGCAATGGAATTTGCATTATTCCTGTCTCTTTATATTGTATAACTTTTAACTTTGAAATGTGCTAATATATATCACATATCTCCTTACATTAGCTTTATTCAGGATTATTAAATATGATTACAAAAATCTTATATTTTAAAATATATAAGTTTGGGTAAACATACATTTTAAGACATATATAAACTTTGTTTTCTGAGTTTAATGGTTAATTGCTTTATAATTAATTAAGCACAAAATAAGTTTTATCATTCGTAATTATTCATCCAGGGAGACATTCATACATTGCATGACTATTAATCTACTATAAGCGTTTCTGTTGAACACTGATATGCATTTTTATTTCATTATTTAATATTGGCTAGAATTAAACGGGCTAGAATTAAACGTGGTATACTCTATAGCGAAGACCATAGTCAACAGACATGGTCACTTTTTAAAATAACCTAGCATATATAACATTAAAAAAAATTTCTGATAAAAATTTGAAATTTTAAGATAAATAATAGAGAATTTTCTTTTAATTCTAATATTGTACTATGTCAATCATCTGACATAAAATATAATTCTATCAAAAAATTGAATTTTTAGTTTTCTTATTTAAGATCACATAATATTTTATTTAAAAATATATAAGCTGCAGGCTGTCCAAAACGCACCCTGAAGGAGGTATCCAAACCATGAGATTGTGGCGATGTGACATGCAAATCACTAGCACATATTCACAGGAAGGGCGACTGCAATACTACATGCAAGCGCCGCATAAAGGGAGAAGTTGCTGATTTAAGGAACAGTAATTGTTATTAATCATTTTTTCGTAAGCTTGTAACTATGCCTCGTAGAAAACGTTGAACTTAATTTTGTAGCATATTTCTGAGTAAAAGAATAGCAACCTATATTGACTGTGGATAATACTTCAGAGGAATCGGTTATAATGTTGGATTAAACCAAACAACTATGGGGAATATTTTTTATTCCTGGATGCAATAAGGAACAATCGAATGACCGAATAATCTCACCAACCTCGTTGCACTACAACACTTTATGACAGGAATACTCTGCACGTGGCAAGGGTGCACCCCTCAGGGGTATTACGAACTCTATTGCAACAGATTCGGTCTGCTACTTCTCATTCAGTGCCCACTCTTGCCATTTGACGTGGAGTTGCGATGGCTCGGTTGGTTGAGGCTACGTTCTCATTATCGGGAAGTTGTGAGTTCGGATCCCGGCCTAATCGAAGAAATACCGATTTCGCTAATGGTGGGTGTGGCACGTTAAATGCACGGTTGCAATTTCCCCAAGTGAAGATCTCCAATAGTTGACCTCTGGGGGTGGCTGGTCAAGTATTGGGGGATTTTCTGCTTGGTCCCTGATTCAAAATTGCGAAGACTCGCTATCCAGCTGCTTCCATCTAACTGGTAAAGCCCAACTCCCAGCTAGGTACTAGAAGCAAGCTGATGCGACAACAACCATTTGAGATGGTTTGCAATTGAATTAAATGTCCACATGACTTTTAATTTTTCATTTATCTATGAAAAAATAAATACCATGTGTGATAAACGACACATACCGGTAATGAAAATAAATGTCATTACTAACTAACCCTGTTTCTGCGTGGAAGACCACAATAGTCGGATTCCAGATTGGAAACACAGTGATTAGAGATTAACAAGCAATAGTGTTATACATCGCAGCTTGTATGGTCGTATACCGACTATCATGGATTGGTAATATTAGATTTAACTTCCGCGCGTGCCTCACTTTAGCATGCATTGCCGGTACACATAACAAACAAGGCAACATTTATGAAGTGCTTAAGGAAGTGGTTCTAACATACCTTAAACACTTGATATCAATCATATACCAATTGGTTAGTATGTGATCCCACATTAGAGTAATATTTACCAAGCAACTGAAAGCAATTCAATCTTCATTCATCAGATTGAATTTCTTTCTTCCAATCTGTCGCCTATCAAAAGCATATGATCTCCTTATACAACAACTGGCTCAGGATTTGTTGCTATATTAGATCACCTTTGTCAGTATGTTGATGTTGCTTGAACTGCAATACACCAAACATACATCCAAAGTATCTTTGATTCAATATCGAAATATGTGGCTTTAATTATAGCCAACAGTGGGGCTAAATTAACGATTGATTTCATCATAATCTATGTTTTTCACAAGAGGCTGTAATTTCCATCATTTGATCTCTGTATAAAGTGTTATCTGCCAAATTAATTTTGTAGTGGTTTTGATGCTCTGATTTTTATGATGTTGTCGTTTGGATGGCTATTTCTCAATTTTGATTTTTTTTAATTTAACCGTTACCAAGTTAATGTGTTTCCTCATTTTAAACCTTTGTATTATAATCAAATTGTATGAACACTAAGGAAACAGGCATACAAAAACTATTTACTTTAATCTTTTATAGCAGGTTAATCCATTTTTCTGAAATTTTTATTAAAAAGAAAAATTATTATGTTTATAAAAATAAAAAATACTTTATAGATCAAACTTTCAAATAGATTGATCTAAATATACTTTAGATTGTAGTAATATTTTAAAACATTTGAAAGGATTTTAGTTTTGCGGATGAAAAGCTACTGGATTATATCTTAGATGATTGTTTAAGTTAGAAAAACATTATAGTGTTATAATAGAGTCACATGTATAAATAATATTTTAAAACTCTCGTGCTTTAAGAAATGCGTTGTTTTGTAGTTAAAAACCGTTAAAAATGTTTTACAGCTCATATTGATATTCAATAAAACTTGCAATTTATTTTATTGATTTATTTTTCTGAATTTCCACTGTATGCTCATTGAAATAGTGGCAATGTAAAAATTCTAAGCAAAGTAAAAGTAATTTCATTCAAAATATTTTACATCTATCTTATGATATATTAATTGAACTATATTTTAAAAGGATATTAAAATATAGCAAGTGTATTTAATATATCATGAATATTTAAAATGCTCAATTCTACCATTTGAGGCCTACACAAATATCTAAACAATTTCAATAGTTTTTTTTTTCTGCCTGTGTAAATAGATTACAATTAAACAAATCATTAGTATTGGTATTCTAGGGCATTTTATTTCATGTCATTAATATTTTTATTTTTAGACGGCTAATAAGAGCTGAAACCTATGTAAGGTTCAATGTCATTATTCTTTATACATCCCGTAGTATTTTGAGGGCATTTGGAGATGAGAGCAACAATTCAGATGTCAAATTTATTCCATTTGAACTTGGATAAAAATTATGATGCGGTATGTGATCGTTTGAAGATTCTTCTGACAAATATATGCAGCTGAAAGCGAATCATCATAAGTTAATAATAACTTATGCTTGTATCTGTAAAAGCTAACGTAACTCGTACATTGGATTTAAAATAATAAAATGTTTTTGATAACATTTAAATCTCGCAGAAAATGTAATCGATTTAATGAAGGAGAATCAGGAATATTTAGCCATCAGAAGGTTTTAGATATCATTATGGCAAACTATTCTGTAAATGAATAATGAGTTTTAGCTCTGATTTTTCATGTTACTTAAATTTATTTCCATATATTTTGCATAAAACTAATTTGATGTTTGTACTAAGATATTAATATACATCGAATAATTACTTTAAGAATAGTTTAAAGTACAAATAACATGTTTTAAATTTATGGTATGGGCTGTTTATTATTTTACGTATTAGGTTTGTACATAAACTTTGAAAGAATATTTTAATAAATTAATTTATTCATTTATTTGTGAAAGTCATTTAGGGTACTATAATTTACAACTCTAACAAAAAAAATTTTTCAGATCTCAAATTACAAAATGAAACAGTTTAAAGTAAAAAAAATTGAAAACAATATAGTTGAAGAATAAAAGAATTCTGTTAAGAAAAAGTAATGAATAAAACTTATAATGACAGAGAAAACGTAAAATAAAAGAATGATTCTTCAAATTCTTAAATTAAAAAAAAATATGGTAATTTGAGTTAGTTAGAACAATTTATATAAGTCTTAAGAATTATACGCCCATGAAAATTTTATCTGACAAAACCTTTAAAAATATATGCTTCAAAAATTTATAAAAATATTTATTTTCCAATATAAGTGATAAATCTTTTAGAAGTAAAAAAAGCATTAAAAATAAAAAAACCGAATTTACTTTATCTCTCAGGGAAGAATATTTATGTTACGTTTGCTTAAATAAATTGCTTACAAATTCCTAAAATATTTTCTCTTCTCATACAAAGTCAAAAATATTATATCTTAGATTACCTTAAATACAATAAACACACCCAAATAAAAGAGATGATGTAATAATAATTTTTCATTTTAAATTGGAAATGTCAGAGTGTGAAATCTTTAGAGTAGAATATATTATTCATTATTAAAATAAATTTCACATTTAATTTCCTTACATTTGCATAAAATTAGGTAAGAAGAAAATTCATCTTAAAATAATTAAATTAATCATAAAATATTTATTTTCAGGTGGTTTAATATGCATTAATCTTACCATAAATCGCTCTTCAAGATTGTTTCATACATTGTTACGTGTATAGAGTTGTATACAAAAACATGGGAGCATGATTTTTCCGTTAGATTTTATGATCGTCTTTGTTTTAAATATTACCATTTCCAATAGAAAAAAGACTTTATTTTAGCTTGGAAATTTTATTCCTGTTTTTTCTCATCAATTTACTTTTTATTCCCCACAATATCCTGCTTACTTTTCAAAAATTGAATATTTCCTTAAAAATAAGAATGAAGACAGAATTTATATTGAAACTAATTTAATATATTTTGCTATGAAATGGAATGTATATTTAGGTTTGCGGATTTCGGAAGCTTTCAATGAACGTGTTTGTAGTATGATTTTATTGGAGGAAAACAGTTAAATCTCTTTATTTGAAATTTTGCTCAAAGCAGATTGTGTTATTTGGTGTAAATTAAAAATCATCATTCAGAAAATTATTTTTTTGCCAAAAGTCGATATATTTTAGCATATTTTGTTTCTCTAAATTGAAACACAACTTTACACTTTTTAATGTTTCATGACAAAACAAATGTTACCTCTATGTGTTGCTAAGAAAATCCATTAATTTTTATCAATTGTTAAAGAAATTGACAATTTGAATTCTTTGAAGATAAATATACATTAAGAATATTTAAATGACGGTGTATATAAAAGTTCAGATAGTTCAAATTTTAATTTAAAAACATATACTTAATTACTAAACTTTTAATGTTTTTGACAAAGAATAAAAAAGTGCTCATTTTTTAAAAGTGAAAATATGTCTACAAAAATATTGACTTTAGAAGTACGTTTTGACATTGATTTGCAAATTTGAAACAATTAACTCTTTGAAACAATTTTTTTTTGCTTCAGTTGATGCTTTTATTAATTTTAAGAAACTATGAAGTTTTTAAATTTAATACTATTTGTTCATAACATTAAAGACTTAAAATATTTACTAAACATTCAACATAAAATTTTATACTTCCAATTTTTGAATGTTTCTAAATTATGTTGGGCATAAAATGGCAAAATTCTTTCCGAATTCTTAAATTTCGATAAACTTACATGCAAAATTAGTATATATTTGAAAAACACTTTTCACAAGTTTAAATATTTTCATTGTGGTATACGGATTTAATGAGTATTTATTACAAGTACTGAATTTTCAGTGAATTTCAAATTCAAATTATTTCCAGAACTTGTATCTTACTAAAATTTCCTTGTAATTATAACTGATCAAATTTGTCAAACAATTTATCAGTATTCTGCTTGAACCTAAAATAAACTAATTAAGTGTTTTAGTTTGCAGAAATTACACTTATTACTTGCAATGCATCAAAGAAAACGGTTTTCTCGAAGCTGACACATGACAAATTATTGGTACAGCATTGAATAAACAATTAAAAAGATGCATTAATGTATTTAAATATGTCATTATCTGTTTGGTGAACGCTGTTGCTTATGAATTTTTATTAAACATCTTCTATATTCAACATTTTCTATATGACGAACTTATTCTCCAACCTAATACATCAAGAAGTCCGAGAGGAATTACAAGTCCAAGTATTGAATTACAATTTATGAAATGTTCTTGGTTATATGATGAAACCAAGAACATTTCATAAATTGTAATTCAATACTTGGACTTGCAATTCCTCTCGGACTTCTTGATGTATTAGGTTGAAGAATAAGTTCGTATCGTTTTTACCAAAGACTTTTATTAAAACAAAAAACAATAATTATATCAATAAGTTAATCAAATATATATTCGCCGTTGCTGTTTACAACCTCTTGACCCATTTGTTGATGCCGTTCCTGGATTTCCAGACCAGGCAATTCAAAAATTGCCTGGTCTGGTGTCAATAAAGTTGTTGAGCCAATTTTTAAGGACCTCTTTGTTATCGAATGTAATGCTCTTTATATGGTTTGACAAAGAGTGGAAAAGATGGTAATCGGTCGGTGTGAGATCGGGGGAACGGTGGATGCTGAAGGACCTTCCATTCAAGCTCTTCGTGTATGGCTTTGACGACTTGTACAACATGGGGCCTGACGTTTTCATGAAGGAGTATGGTTTGAACATGTTGATCAGGTCTTTTCAGGCGACTAGATTCATTCACGTGGTCGAACCAGCTACACCACACAATGTAAAGCCCCTTGATGACTATGGCATTCTTTTTGAGCATTTTCCAGTGCACCAAGAGCTCCTTAAAAACTCTCTCAACAATTTCTTTGACAGAAAACAGGTGCTTTTTGGCGGAACGGCATCAACAAATGGATCGAGAGGTGGCAAGAGGTTGCAAACAGCAACGGCGAATATATAATTGATTAACTTATTGATATTATTATTTTTTTATTTATTTGCCTTAATAAAAGTTTACCGACGAGTAGAACTCTAGTTTGCAATATGATTGATGTCGAACGCTCAGATGGAGAACGTCATGTACTAGTATAACCAAGACAACATCCGTAAACCCCAATGCTACAGTGTAAGGGTCCTTGTTTCAGGAAGTATTATCCTGGGTTCCAGAGAAGACCTGCATGTTCAAATTGGAACCGTGGCAGGCCAAATTTATCGGAACATTATTCTACAAAACATGTCTGTTTGTCTATGGGTGTTGAGAGAGCTGAATTTGTGTTTATGGAGGACAACACTCATCTTCCTCTTTCAATCATCGTCAACAACTGCTTTAAATTGGGTGCTATCACCCATGTGTAATGGCCCTGGCTTGAATCAACGGAGCATGTGTGGGACATTATTAGTAGACGAATCGCAGCAAGTCAACCACCTGTTACATCTGTACAGGAGCTTTGGAGAGCACCTCTTACTAAGTGAATTTCTCTGCTCCAAGTGCAACTCGATAAAGTGATCTACAGCATGTCTTGGCGTTGTACGGACTGTATTTACTCAATATATTAACTATCATATTAACGCACTGTTTAGTTACTGTAAGTAATATCTGTGGTGTAAGTAATCCAGGAAATTATAATCAGGATTTAAATGCCAAGTATCATGCATAAACCATTTTTGTTTTCTCTCATTTGCTTATTACATGAGTTTATGAATAAATTTTGTACTGTTTTTGCACCTT